>BMAV01012741.1:86915-179450 GCA_019973955.1 Trichonephila inaurata madagascariensis
GAGGCAAGGATTCTAGGGCTCCCAGGCCTGACTGACGATAAGTACGTACCCTTTGTAAGATCTAGCTTGAGGCCGGAAACCTGACTTTGCAGGGGGGAGGCTAATATTCTTCATTACATCACTCTAAATCAGGACTAGTACTACTAGAAATCCATGGACAAATCTCAAATATGAAATACATTGTGCGTAAAAATGCTTTTCTTCCTTAAATGAACACAAAAAACAAATCCTGTTCCCGTTTCACTCAAGTGTGTGAATATTCCCCTCTGAAAAAATTAAAACCTTTTTTGAACTGTGAGTCTAGAATTATTTTTCACCTTTTTGTTTAAAAGAAGAAAGATAAGTATCTTTTGAGTACAAACATTTATCATTTATATAATATATTGCTGTGAATAAAAACAGATGCAATATATTCGTTGATAATTGCCTAATGAAAGATATTGACTGCTGATCTCTTTCTCTCTCTATATATATAGGAGAAAAGCTTCTTGCTCATTTATTATCATGAAGTCTCCGGAACTGTTACCCCCTACAAAAATTTTGCAGGAAAAATTCTTTAGTTGATTAGCGAGTTTTGCGAAAATACACCACCAAAGGATGTTGTGGGGGGTATTACACATTAAATATCCCGTTTTGTGCTGTAAGACTTGCGACTTTGAGATTTGGCAAACATGTTTTTTTGTTGAGTAGAGATCCACTAAAAATAAGTTTTACGAAAATAGACCCTGAAGACAGTTACTGGAGCGTTCCAAATTGAGTCCAATGATTAGAGAACACGTTTCTGGAGATATCCAGGGAAACTTTGGAATGCTCACTAGATATCTCTTCCCATGTAGCTCGGCAACTAGTATTTAGAGTATGCGGAACAATTAATTCCATTTAATATCTGGGCCCATTTGGTTGTTAGCCGTGACACTTTTACATCACGGTGGTACGTCAACGAGATCTTAAGCCTCATAATTTTGCCTTCCTTTTCTCGAACCCCTAAATTTACATTTCAACAGGATAAGGTAAGACCATACGGCATCATTCTTTCTGTTTGTCTTCGTGGTTCTTCGACGCTTTCTTGGCCAACGTGATCTTCAAGATCCCTTTCCAATAAAGCATGTTTGAGTTCTGATGAGTAGGGAGGTCTAGGACTTGTTGAACTTGGTTTGCGCCAGTCAAATTTGCCAATAGATCTACTTATGGCAAGCAGTCGCCATGAATTTTTGATTGCATTTGAGAATACTCGATTCGATACATGATTTCAAAAGTTTTCATCAGTGTTTTGCGTGTTCTGCTAAGTGTGCGAACCAATTGAAGTACTTGCCACAAGCACTTCAATTCAATTGGCGAGTTCTATCGGCGCGATCCAAGTTCGGTTCAAGACCTCTGCTCATCAGAACCCAACCATGCTTTATTGGGGTGGGATCTGGTCATCACATTGGCCACGTAAGTGTTGGAAAACCAGGAAGACACGCAGTAAAAATGAGTGGCATATGACGTTAACCTGTTGAAATGTAAATCCCATTCATGTAGCTTCTCAAAGCGTCGTTTTTATTTCTTAAAATGTAAATAACAGAAATAAGAAATTTCGTAAACTAAAAATGTAGATAAAAGTCTAGTGGAGATATATTCCTTATAAGTTAAGAATTATTTTACGAGAAAACTCTAATAAATGTATGAAAAATGGCTATAGGAATCTAAATAGGTCATATATCATAGGTGGTCTATAGGAATAAAAATGAGTTGTAAGTGATTGAATGGTTATCTTGTGGCTTCGGCGTTGCTTGATGTCACATTGTTTACTCGAATATTTATCTATTCGAGTTCCATCTAGATTTCATGTCTTTTCCGTCTAATAGCCAAATTTCAATAGTTACATTGTTAATGATTTTGATAAGTTTATTGCTACGAATAAAGCCAAAAACGAAAAAAAGACATCATGGACTCAAGATTATTTTAAAGCACAACATGCACCATATTTAAAAATATGTTGAAACAAACTTTAGTTATTGTACATGTCCGTTATATATATCGCCTACAATAACAATTTTAGAAGAGTTACCAAATCTAGTATTTTCTTAAACATTTAACAAAAAGCTTGCACCAGTTCGATGTCTATATTACGATTTAAATAAAAAGAAAAATACCCCATTTTTTGAATCTAAGGCATTAATTTTTAGAAGTTTAGTAACAATAGTAAATAAACATTAAAAGAAATTTTTAATGAGAAAATCCAATTTTATTTTAAAAAATTGACTTTTATTTCGTGAAACAATTTCACTTATGTATATAATAAATATTGAGGTTTCTTTCGATTACGACAGCCGTAGGGGAAAAGTTAATTCATTTGGGTAAAATTCAAACAATATCAAATTTATTATATGAATATATTACCGACATTTAAAATTTGTTTTCTGAGATTTCAAATAATATGAGGTTGAAAAAAATTGCTTCAGTTATGATTAGTCCTCATTTCATATGAATAAGAAGAAAGAAGAAAAACCTGTTTTAGTTTCCCAGAAAAAAGAAGAAAAAGACATGGAATATTATTTGATAAATCATTTCGGTCTATAAATTATTGTACATCAAAACGAACAACAAATGCATTTAAAAGAGTTATTACGTTCCTTAATACCCACATTGCTTTTATTCATGCAATAATTTTCATCGATATTGTTTAAATTCTAGAATATTCGAATGAAAAATTTGGAATGATTAATTTTGATGCATAAATTCGTGGTGTACATCATAATGAAAATGCGGGACAGTCCTTTTCTCTTATTTGATATGAGAGATACAAAAGTGCATCAATTTTTAATGTTTTGGTAGGTATATATATATTTTTTTTTTTTTTACTTTTGTTTCATGTGAATTATACAAAATGTTAATCTGTTCAAATCATTTGTAATATGAAAGGATTTCTGCATTATTTAATAGGAATACACCAAAGGTGTCAAACTCAAAGGCTAACTTGGGCCAAATAAACAAGGTTTAACTTAAGGTGGGACGCAAAGAAAATCAATATTCATTGAAACGACGGTTTGTTTCGAAAAATGCACTATAATAAATATATATAAAAGAGCAAGGACTTGGTTCAGTCCTAGAAGAGCCCACACCCTTGGCTCGAATTATTTTGGGTTGGCGATAATTGTGCCATCTTGGTAACCCTACTTTGATACACTAGATATGGTAAACCTAACTATTTCTGGAAATTTCGTATTTTGTCGGTGGACATTTCGAATTTCATTTTGTTTGGGGGAACCGGGCTGGAATGGTTGCGTGTGTGAAGGAATATATCTTGGAATTTTTTACTTAATTGAATGCGAAAGGTTAGAAAGAATTGATTGAATAGTGCATGAAGGAAGGATTGATTGCTTAGAGTTATGAATGTCCTAAATGTAATGATCGACATGATGTTACATGGTAGACAATAAAACGCTTTCTTCGAAGTTGCACCAGCCACGTTGAAGGTATGTTCGACCATTACCTCGCAGAATAAAAATGGGGGCACTCACACGATCATTCACTTAGCGATGAGACCTTCAAGACTTTTTTAAAATCTGTTGTTATGCTGTACCCTCCACTCGAAAAAGATCAGCAGTATGAAAGTAAGTGCTGTTCTTATATTTTTCTTATCTTAAATGTTTAATTTCTGTATTGTTTACATATATTTTCATTATGTATCCACCTTATCTCTCTGTGTTCACTTTCCGCCATTGTCGGGTTCGCTTGGCGCCATCTCGTTCTGGCTTGGCGCTTTTTTCGTTTTGTCGCCAAGGGTGTGGGCTCTCCTAGGATTTTACCCAAGGACTTTACTCTCTTCTCTGCTACTCTCTTTTCTATTTCGGGAGAAATTTTGATATTTTATTATATATTATTGTGTGCCAGTATACTGGCCGTGCCGCGAGTTTGACACCCCTGGAATGCACTATATATTAGAACAAAAGAAAAAATTTCTATACTCCAACAGTTACTTACAAGGAAACTGATCCTTTTATTTAGATATAAGAATGTGTAGAATGTGAGTAATTGTAATTGTTTTTGCATTTGTATTTTCTGGATAATTCATTTTCTTTATTATACAATAGCAGATCAACGGGGGAGGGGGGGCTATTTATTCTTTTTATGTTTTCTTTCTTTCTAATTTATTTTTCATTTCTTTCTTTAAAAAAGGGGATCAATTACATCTTGACTATATAAAACCTCGACTACAGATCTCCTTATTTCGATCGGCTCCTTAGATGACATTATACTGAAGATGCATATGGCATAGCTAAATATTTTAAATCTGAAAAAATTTTTGAACATTTTTTTTAATATAAATACTTTATAAAATCCACTGCAATAATCTGAGAAATGATACTTGTGGCGGTATCTGAATAAGCCAGTAACAGCCTCAGGTCAGAGGCGATCACTTTTGTCTAGTGGTATGTTACATGCTTACGAATCAGAGGGTACCGAGTTCAAATCTCCGACGTTGGGGACCTTGGCTGAAAAGAAAAATGCAAACCTTCTGATGTGTCGTGGCGCCATCTACCCGCTAAAAGAGCAATCAAGAGTCGTCAGACCCACTTGACGCAGCAAAATCATCAGGCTCACTTGACGCAACAGTAACAACTCACACGCGTGCTCTCCATAACAACAAATATCTAGTTCGTTCACCTATCCACCGACTCACTAGTGGGTAAGTACTGTGGCGGTATCTAAATAAGCCAGTAACAGCCTCCAGACAGAGGTGATTGCTTTTGTCTAGTGGTACGTGCTTACGAATCAGAGGGTACCGAGTTCGAATCTCCGACATACTCCTTTAAATAGGGGCGAGTCAACTTTTTACTCTTAAAGGATACTTGCTTGATCTCTCAATTTTTTCAGAAAATATTTCCACTTCTTTAAATACAGAGGTGATATTACCCCATTACTTTACCATTTTTCCTTTTGTTTATGATTTTTTTTCAGTTTACGCTGAAAGAAAATAAGATTTTTCCTGAAACTGTTTTCACCGGAGATAATGTGCTGTACATTCAAATCTGTTTTTTATGAGCTTCTTTTATTTACGATTTTGTGTGTGTGTTATTTAAAAAAATTCATGAAATGCATAATATGAATAAAGATAGCATACTTTTTTTGCTTTTGCTTAGACATGCAGTGCTTCAACTTTAAAACAAAGTGGAAAGTTATTTTCTTGCAATCGATACTAATTCTAAAAGCACTGAAAATTCCTGAATGAGTTTCAATCTTACATGTCTAGCTATAAGCAATAGCCAAAAGTCGTCGCAAAAATCAAACATAGACTACATTTTATCACAAAAAAATGTCAATTCTAAATGAGTGTGAGGTAGGATTTTTAAGTGACGAAAGTGAGTTCGAATTATACCACAAAAAGTATAATTTTTTATGCATATTTTGGAATTTTCATTAATCTAATATTAGATGCAAGCAAATAATATAGTTTAAAATGTTCCTACCAGTAAATTAAATTTTTTCTTGTTTAGAAAACCAATTTCTATCTATATCATGATGTCTTTGCTTACATATGTAGGATTTTTTCCCGTAGGGCCTCTGTTTCCCTCATAAATTTTTTTAAAAAAAATCTAGTGCGAACATTATATTTTATAGTTCCTTATGAAGTTCCAGGATTTTATCTCAGTTTTTATTAAAGAAATTGTTAACATTAGCAAACCTTGCAGAAAACATCCTGCATATCTTATGAAAAGGAAAACTGAAAATATATCTAAAGATATTTGGATTTCGACCTTTCGATTCAGTGAAAATGACATTATGCCCAGCAAAATTGACATTCGGAATTATTAGAAAACATAAATTATGAATTTGCTGATATTTTCGTTTTGAAAGAGTTTATTACATCTTTTCAGATATTTCACTATATATGGTCAATCCAGTTTCAGAAAATTTATTCCTTATTATATTAACCAAAAATATCAAGCGATCTTTCAGTTTGCTTTTTATCAATAGTTTTGAGAGCAGTAACTACGCACTTCTCAATCTTAGTGTTGTTGTTTTTGTCTATCATTTCCCTTTATAAATATCATAATCGCTTTTATTTTTCCTTTCTCAAAAATCTACAGTTAATTCTGTGCTATTTTTTAAAAATAAAATTTATTGAAAGGTTTGAACTATAAGCTACATCGAATCAATAATATTTATCCTTTTTCTTCTTTTTTTTTTTTACATTTTGTAGAAGTAATATTTTGTATTGTCCCCAATCTGTTAAACTCCAATGAAGTTCGTAGAGTTATAAACTAGTACAATTTGATTCATAAACTGGGTTTTTTGAGTATTTAAATAACAAAGACTGCTTTTTTGTAACCTTTTTTAGGATGTTACGTTTTTCAACAAGTTTTTCAGTACACAATTCATTAATTTAATTTTCCCTCCTTTTCCTGATATGCTCTTTTTGGTTAATTCGCACTCACGGTACAATTAAAGAAACTGGACACACACAAATCATACTTTGTAGTATAAGCTTCCAAATTTATAACACTGTCTGAGAAACACAATTTTAAAAAAAATGCAATTTTATATGTTGACAAGTGATGCAATTTTAAAATTTTAGCAAGAATCGTAATCGTTATATTTCCAATAATCGATTGTAATTTCAATCATGGATTACAATTGTGCGCAACTTAATGTTAAATTTCGCGCCTGTTGCGGTAGGATACCATCGCGCATTGAAAGCTTATAATCTGTCAATTTTTCTGTTGTATTATATATCAGATCTGCATCCTCTATGTATTTTAAAGATGTTCGTCTGCATAAACGTCACTCAAATTTAAAGAGCGCTAAAAGAAGAGTAACCTTGAAGCATTTTGATGCCATATTCAGATGTTATGCTTTGATCATCAAAATGGCGCGCCTACGGTTTCCAGGACGGCCTGGGCAAAGAATTGGAAAAAATTATGTAAAATATGTTTATGATGATGTAAAATTAAACGCCGAAGTGTATACTCCGGCGTTTCACAACATTGAAGTTGGCTTAAAACTCTTCTACGACTTGTTTGGATATTCAGATGAGGTAAAGTAAATCGTTAGTGTTTTTTTTAATTGTTGTTCAATTTCAAAATGTGTAATTCCTTATAGTAATTTTAAAATTTTTATCGAATTATACTTCAAATGCATGTGTATTTGTATGTAAAAGCACTTATTTACAATTAATTGCGTTCGCTAAGTTTTGAGTCGTATTAAAGCGAAAATCTTGTTTTAGAATTCTACTTCGACGCGAGGAATTAATATTTCCTCATTGTCATGCCTTTGCATGTTATTTTTCTGGAAGCTTAAGTAAATAAATTTATTTTCTTTGATTCCGAAACCATTTCTATGTTTCAATTGTTCTCCCTAATATTTTTGGTTAACTTGATTAGTAATGCATGTTTTTGTTTATATTTTGATCGGAGGATGAAAATGTTGTGTTTGATTTTAACTGATTTTGATTTTTTTTAAACTTGATTTTATATTTGATTGACGCCATGCTTTGTAGAATATGTTTTAAGTACTGACAATAAATATATATAACAACCAATTGTGTGATAAATCATTTATAAAATTATTCTCGGGACGCAATTAAAATATAAATTTCACTAGAATTCATATAAATGAGGTACAACACTCTGTATTTTCAAGTAAATATGATTGAAAAAAATGTATATGGAATGAAAGCAGAAAGAAAATTGAATTTTTAAAGTTCTTATTAACTACTGTGATATTCGAGAGGTGATGAAAAATATTGTTTTATTGACCATTAATGACATTCACGATTTTTTTTTTTGCTCGAATGTAGATGTATAGTTAAAAAAATATTTCCTAAACTTTCTTAAGAATTTAAACATGTTTAATATTGTCAAATTATCAATTTACTCAATTATACTACTTTTGATTATAAGTTTACAAAATTGCAAATTAACAAGGCAGGGCATTTCTTGTATCCTAATTGTCATTTATAAGTATTTTTTGTAATTGCTACATTATTTGTTTATGTAAATGTCAATTTACAATATGGATGCAAAATTATTTCTTATAGTTAATGCACATACATTTTCATTGAAAAGTTAATCAAATTTCTAATTTCCTTCATTTTATGCAAATACCAACTAACAAAAGAATATATAAATTCAAAACTTGCAGATAATTTATGGGTAATTAGCTTTAGTCTGTCAATCGGTAAATTGGTGAAGATTTTGAAACATTTGTATTAAGAATTAATTTCAATTTGTTTTGTAACTTTTAATGTTTCAAACATGCTAATTTGATATTGATACACTGCACACAAAGTTGTTTTTTTAGGTTAACAACCAATCAAATTGTTGTTGATACTTTGTCTGTTATAAAAGACGGTTGTCATTAGATTGCATTTTGATATTAAGATCTATCTGAAAAATTTCTAACAATAACAATTACACAAAATAAGATTAATTGTGAATTTCTAAATTTATACTTCTTTATTGAGTTACATATTTTTGAAATATGATTTAAGAAAACTTAAGTAATCTGTGCTTTCAAAACTCATCTTTGTTATAATCTACCTGACTGCAGAAAATACCCTCAGCTTCAGCAGATATTGAAGGAATTGCTTTCAAAACCAAATCTGGTTTTATAACATTTGATCTATTCTCAATTGGGTCTAATAATTGGAATATTTGCATTAATATCTTGCTCCTATGCCAGAAACCTTGCCAATTGAACAGCCTAAGACTATTTTTGAGTGAATCACTTTTCCTAATTTTTTGTCCTTAAATGTGTATCTTTTAAAGCTTTTGTGTTTGCTGTTTTCTCAGTGTGACATGGTGGGCAATGATTCATCTTTGTGAAAAAAATTGTCATAATTATGTTAGCTTTTAAAATCAAGAAGTTTTTATTTGGTAAACATGAAAGAACAACTGCAACAATATCATTTGCTTTCCTGCCATAATTTTGTAAAATATTCTTCTGATGTGATTTTCTGAATAACTTGTTTTATTTCTATCATTCTAAAAAATTTTTTACATTAGCTGTATGCAGCCACCAACCGTATTGTTCTGCTTTCATTTGTGTTATGAAATTTCATTTGTATCCAGAAGTTTAATCAAATATTGTTTATCAATAAGTTTTATCACATAACAAGTATGGTTTCTGATTTTCTACGCTCTTTTCCTTCTTGGGAATAGGAAGAGTATAAAAATCTTACGATATTCTGAATTTTTTATAAAGAAAACCTAGATAACACATTTAATTCATGCTCTCTGCCATCACTCATTGCGTTGTGGTCTTGTACCTCGCATATTTGATAATTATTTGTGGCTGTAACATTTCTTTCCATCAAAAACTGAATAACTGACCTATGACAGTTGCCTGGGTATTAAATATTAGAATCCACAATTGCCACCTTACGCAATGTAGGTCAAACTTTACTTGATTTAGTGTAAGAATTTCTAAGAGCTAATAAAAAATTCTCTGCTGGTTCAAGAAGTTAGTGAAGTTACAGTTTCATGAACCTTGAAATTAATACATTCTAGAATACATTAAATGTTACTTTTTAGGAGATAAGTAGAAATTCAGATATTTAAAAGACTTGCATGTTCTAAAATAATTTATATTATCATAACTGGGTTTAAGATATGTAGTTCTTAATCATTTTGTCAGTAGTAATTTTTTAAAAATTTTATTTTCTACTTTAAGGTGATAAGTAGAAAAAATCATATAAATTGTCATCTATAACTATTCTGTTTATGTATCAAAAATATTTATCATTAATAGTGCATTAATTTAAAGGAAAAATGGTAAGACAAATTGTCATTTTATTCATTTTCAGTTTAAAGAATGTTTTCTGTTTGAATTAATCACATTTCTATGATAATTTTTTAGCTGATAGAATTTTAGTCATAAAAATATTTTAAGTTGACTTTAAATTCTGTTTACGTATTAAATTGATGAATTTGGCAATTTTAATAACTTAAAAAATGGTCAGTGAAGAACAGTATTAACATCTCTTATGAAAAGTTAATATCACAGTAACTTATTTCAAAAGGGCAATAGTTATAATCTTAGTGATGATCAAAATACAGAATAATTTTTGGTATTTCTGTATTAGTCTGTTGACCAATTTTGACAAATACTAAAATTTAAGTCAGTAATAAAGAAAAGAAAAAAACATTTCCATGCATGCTCGAAAACAGTAACATTGTTTATAAGTTGGTCAAAATCTTCACTAAGTTTTGGTGTGAATTCTTCAAAATCTTCCATCAGTTTGTTGTGCAGTATCCCCCACTCCCTCAAATCACATTTTTCCAGAAATTTCGACATATTAACTATGTAGATTATACCTATTGGCTTTTCCTTATAATAAAACTTTTAAAAAAAATTTATTTAATAGAAATTAATGTAAGTTAGTTTAAGCTTAGTGAAATTTAAGGATGCTTACACGTTTCTCAACCTGTGGCGGGAGTATATTGAAAAGTTGAAAACAATAGACTATTTAAAAAATTATTAAGGACCTAAAAGTAAACAAACAAAATACATTCTGACATAAGAAATAAATACACATTCTCACTGAAATAATACACTTATAAATGTATCAGTAACTTCACAATATATTTTGTAATTAATTTCACAATAGCACGTTAAGAACAAGTTTAATATACAACCAGTGAGCTCATAGTCTTGTCATACATAAATTTATATACAAAATTAATACTTATCTAAATAATCCTTTATCTGCAGATTAAAAGATACGGGATTCGCTCCCCAATGTCGCCATTTTCCTTGTAGGCGTGCTTATGGGATGTATTAGGGTTGGGGGAAAAGGAATAAATAAGCAAATCCTTTGCAAACACTTTCAGTGTCTTTTTATTGCATTCCAAAGCCTTTGGAATAATTTTATAAATAGCAGTGCACAGAAAGAATCTTACTTCAGAAAGAGGTATGTATACGTCCTGGGCAATTAGCACTTTGGCTGAGCGAGACGATTATGTACACCAGTGGGATTTAAGAGGTTAAAGTTGTATTGTAGCTTTAGCATCAAAGTATAGTATTATTGAATTTGCAGTGTTAGTTTGATATCTGGGGTAATAGCGCCAAGTTGTTGTTTATGTTTGCCAAGATTGGTAATAACATTACAATATGGTTACCTTGATATATTTATCATCTGTCGATGTGGTTGCCATGGGATAACGTATATTAGATATAACTTTTTTTTTATTGGTTTTTTCCTGTGGTAACCCTATTAATTTCAGACGATTTTAATTCCATTTCTTAAAAAATTTAACCATTTTCAGTGTAATTGTTCTATTGTTTTCGTCTTCTGTCTTATTTTGTGCTATTTTCGAGTATGGATATTTGTAATATGAATGAGTACTAGAATATTTTTTTTCTGAAAAGAATAAGTGTTGTACTTTTAATTAACGCTATAAATCGTTTATTTTACGCTTTAAAAATACTTCATTTTTTTTACGTTCTTTGTTCGATGAAATTCGTTGAAGGAACTTGCAATGCAAGCTTTCAGTACTTTGTAATTGATATTCATTATTAATTTTAACATACATTATGTTTTTTTTTATTAACCCTCCAAGCGGTCTGCACGTAAAATTCTGCCATTCCAGAGATGCTTTTTCTGCCTTCAAGCAAGATTCCCAAAAGCGGCCGAGCCACATTCTTAAAAGTATGGCTCAACCGCTTTTGAGAACCCCACCTGAAAGCAAAAAAATATGTGTGGTGCATTTTTGAAGCATCTCCAGAATGCAAGACTTTAAGTGCAGACCGCTTAGAGGGTTAATAATGTAATATGAAAATGCTATTACTATATGTAATAATCATATAATATTCATTATTTATAATTGTTTCTTTATATATAAATATTTTTTTATAATTATGTTACTTATTTATAACTATTTTTTTATTTATAGCTATTCTTATTTATTTATAATTATGTAATATGAGTATTCTTATGCATTTTTATTTTTTACAATACGATAATTATTCTTTTTTATAATTACTATTAAATTATATTATATATAGTTCCGAGAAAATTATAAGATTATTATATGCTGCTTATAATGCTATTATTAGTACATGTTACTTTATATTTATATTCACACTATTCATTGATTGATCTAGGTTATTCTCAATCTCTTCCTATATCCTTCATTTGAAATACATTTCAATGTATTTAAAAACAATTCTTTAAAATTATTGTGTATCATTAAATTACTGCCAGGCCGCCATATTGGATTCCTTTCCAGCAACAAGAAGCATTGCTTGGCATGATCTTTATCGTGCCAAGCAGTGATTGGCACCATTACCCTGGATATCAAACTAGTTTCATTAAAAGTTTGAGAAGCAATGGGGTACTTACATACTATCACAACAATGACAACATTCAAGATAACTTTCCAAGTTGGCACCCTGATTTTGCATGTGTAGTATGCACTAAATTGACAACCATGTGCTTCATTTCATATATTGTTGATAATACTTAAGTTCCAATTTAACAGCTGGAATTGGTTTTATTTTACTTACATGCAAACAGTCTTTTAAACCACACCACCATTTGTATAATGAAATCCATCAATAGTAATTTAAAGGTTATACAGGACTTCAGTTAAGTGCCATTTTAACCAATAAGTTAGAGAAATTTCAATAATCTTGTATCACTGTTGTGCATTCTTTTCCTTCCTGATATGTTCCTTCATATGAGAAATGGGTATACGTTATTTATACTTGGTTATTATAAAAGTCTGCATTTTTTTATTTAATTGACCATTTTTTTTTTATAGTAAGCATCTTATCTTATTCTGTCTCAAAATTCTTAATTGCTTGATTGGAGTAATTTAGAAATTTTACTTGTGAATGAATCTAGGTGTGTCAAGATTCAACATAAATCTAATTTTAAAATTAATAAGTTAGACTTGTAAACATTATTTATTTTCAAATTATGTGATTTATTTCTATTTTTTAGGAAGAAGATTTTGAAGGGTTTACTTCAGAAGATATTGCCCAGGCCGAAGCCATTTTAGCGGTTAAATCAAAGCAAAAAGAAGCAATACAGAAGTTTCTACATTCAAGCAATGAATCCTCACCACCTACATCTGAAATCGACAGGCTTTTTTCATCATCTGACTCTGATACTTCTACTTTTTCAATTCGTCGCGAAAGGGGTATGCGAAATATTTTGCGCAAATCTTACGTTAAAATGATAAAAGATGGTCTTCATAAATCAAATATACAGAAAAATAGTCATTTTACTGATGAGGTGCCACAGTGCTCAAAATCAAAACTTAGTTCAAGGCAAAGTATATCAGTTGAAACTAGGCTTAGATCAGAATCACCTGTGGGACTGATAAATACTGTAAATACTAGTGAAACAAAAACTGATTTTCAAAATGACATAAATTTACCTTCAGGATCTAAAACATCAGGGAAGGCTTCCATTGTTAGACATCTCTTAGAAAAAGCTAAGCATCAAGTGAAAACTCATCGAAGACGGAAAAGAAATATGCGGTCTAATGCTCAGAAAAAATTTCGAAATAGATTTATATATCCATCACAATGCAAATATTTAAATTTGAGGAAACAATTGCCTACAATAGCAGAAAATGAAAATCTTAAAAATAAATTAAGAAAAAAATCTCCCAAGTCTCTTGAACATTCAGTCACGCCGAGAATTTTTAGTGCTGAAAGTAATGATTCAATTAAATCTGAGAAAAGGCTTTTGAAACCAAAGCCCAAACGCTCCTTTTCAGGTCATAAAAGATTTGTTTTACCATCAATGAGTGCCCGCTCATCTAGAAAAATTATACCTCGTAAAAGGTATATTGATGATTATGATGTTTCTGGCAATAAAGTGGCAGATGATGACAGTCAGTGTTCTCGATCCTCTTTAAGTGGCAGCTCAGAAACAATATCAGCTATGGATGGTGGAAGTAGTCCTGAAGATTCGCAGTTGGAGGATTCTAGATATTCAAACAAACTTCAAAAAAAAGTGGGCCTTCTAGATAGGCCTCTAGTTGTGGAAGGTAAGCGACCCTGGAAACCTAGTCTTAAAGTTCAAATGAAATTATCTGAAATGAATTATGAGTACCCATTTGCTTTGAAAAAAAGTGATGATAGTTCAGGAACTGGTGCATCATCAGGTTCTTTTAAAGATATTATCAAGCCAGATATGGTTAGTAAATATGCTGAGAAAATGGCTCAAAAACCTAAAGATAGACCATTCAAAATTTTAGAAAGTTTTAAAAAAAGTGCTTCTCATAGTGTCAAAAGTGAACCCGAAAAAGAAGTTAACAGTTCAGATAACATGGATGATGAAAAGAAACCTGAAGATAAACTGGAAAAGGTAGCGGCAAAGATCGAAAAATTGCTCAAATCTCAATGGGAAGGTCGTTTGAAAGAATCTTCTCTTCAGTCTTCTGTCAAAATGCCTTCTAAGTTAGAATCATCTGTTGCTCAGTGGAAGAGTGAACATCAACAACGGACATCTAGCCAAAGACGAACTAAAAATATTATTCGTAAGGCTCGATTGCAGTTGAAAAAGAAAAACTTAAATTTAAGAACACGAAAAGCAGACAAAGACCCTGTGTTATCTAACAATAGTGAGAAAGAAAAGGAAGATATTAAAAGTGATGAAGGAATATGTGAAAAAGCAACAAATATTTTACCAAAATTTCCTGTTGTTGATCAAACTGATGTGCCTTCAAAGAGTTTATCTAGTAAGTTTTTGTTTTGTAATACTAATATCCTCTAAGGTAGAATTCTTTACTATGTAGAATTATGTTTAGTTTATATATAAGAAAAGTTTTGCACTTGTAGAGAAAGTAGTGATGTTTTATGTACTCTTGGAAGTTTTTTTGTATTTTTATTTGATTCGAGAAATTGAAGTTATCAAGGTAACAGACTCGTGGTTGCCATGTCATGAGTTTGAACATAGTACTGCTGAAGACCCTCCAGTGCACGTTAAATATGTCAAGGTTCAAACATCCTCTCATTGGTGCGGTGTGGAGTTTAGGAGAGGAGGGTGCCAGCTCAGGTGTCGTCCTTGTCACATGATCATGGTTCAAAATTACGAGGTCTTGTCTCTGAAAGCCTTTGAATAGCTGAATAGTGCAACATTAATATTCACTCACTCACTTGAGAAATTGAAATCAAGTGTTGTCTGTTAAATTACTTTCCATTTTGGATGTTTTTGATATAAAGGTATTTTTAAAAACAGCAAGTGTGTTTTTGAATAATACATAGTACATAGAAGTTTGCACTTACCAATCATTATGCTATATTTGAAACTTATTTTTGCTGCACTTTTCAGTTACTTAACTCTATATATATTACCCTATTTATAGCTTGCCCCCCCCGCCCCCTCTTTTTTTATGAAGAATCCTGAAATATACGTGTGCAATGCTTTTGTGTTCGAAAGACATTTATTCGATGTAGTATTTCAACCTTTTGAAAAATAGTATACTTCCAGAACTATAACCCTTTAAGTTCATAAGGATTGTCATTTGTTTTAAATAAACAGTATTTCGTTGTGCTGGTTTCATTTTTATACTTGGCGTACAACCATGCACCCGTTAATTTCGATCTTATTTTTTTGTGTGTGTGTAAAAAGTGCGTGTTCTACATCCGATTAACAGTATCTATTTCTTCAAGCAGTAGATATGTTGTCTGGACTATATACTGTTTTATGTGAATAATATATGTATTCAAATTTGACAATATTATTTTTGATATACCAGCAGCCCTCAATTTTTGCACATAGTTTGTTTCTGAAAGTGTGTGCAAATGTTTGAAAGTAAAAAAAATATGCACTGTTTTTTTTTTATCAATATGTATACATAATGGAGTTAAAAAGTTCAGTGCTTTGGTATTATCACAACAATTGCCAACTCTATTAATAACTGGCGAAATTGTCAACCACGATTTCCCGTGTGTCATACTCGCTGAATTGGGAACCAGGTGCTTTTTGTTTCATATAATGTCGCCAATAGGTTGTGATAATACCTAAGTACCAAAAGTTCTTTTTTAATGCTTTTGGGTGTTTTCTGTATAAATTTGTCATATATTTTAAATACACGTTCTCCATAGGGATCACTTTCTTTTATGGTATTAAAAAATTTATCAAGATGTATGAAGGCTTCATTCATGTTTTTATTTGTCAAAATCTTGAAGTTATTAGCCTCTTCTTAATTGTTGCTGTGTTAGGTATTCATTAAACAGCAGTCTGAGATAACTCATTAACATCTTCATTGTTGATGTCAGAGTTTAGTTCATTTGTAGTTTCTTTGGTTTCTTAAAAATTTATGGAATTATTTTGTTTGCATAATTGTTTCTAGGAATCTCTTGATTCTTTTATTTCAGCCCACGAGTCTCCAATACTATTGGTTGCATTCCATGTGTCATAATTCTTCGAAAATTCTATGAGTGTTGGCCCATCGACCTTGTCACTTGTTTTGATGGCCTTGACCACATTATTATCCACAAATAATATTGTTTGAATGCAGCTATTGATGTTTGATCCATGTTTTGTATGAGGCAGGTAGCATTAGGAGGAAGAAACACAATATTGATTTACGGAAATAAATTTTTCGGATATTTTTTTGGATTTGTCGCATGGAGCATTGTCTTAAGATTAATAATGCATTTAATTTTAAACTATTATTTTTACAATTATGGAGTGACTGTTGACACTAAATGGAAAGATGACTAGTTTTTAAATATCACAACAATGCAAGCACGTTTTTATTTGATTTACAAATGATAGGAAGCAGTTCTTTATCTTTCCTTTTCAATGCTCTTGGATTTTATGCGTTAATAAACTAAAACCAATGAAAATATTTTAAAAATTTGAATTCTTAAAAAATGTGTAAAATAGCAAATTGTGGTAAAATTGAGGGCTCCTGTATATATGTGTATTAATCTATGTAATTTTGTTGGTAAAGATACTTTGACACTTTAAAAGAAAAATTGGAATAAGTAATAAAAGTAAAAAGTAAGCAACCTAAAATGCTTGTTAAAAAATGCTGGAACAACCTTTGAAATGGATATTTATCCAGTATTCTTTCTCTCATAATAGCTACCATTTACATAACTTTCCTTTATTGACCACCTCTGCACAGTTGAATGTTGATTGCTTGGATCTTGATGTACAATATTAGCTGTCACAAAGCTCTCTAACCTTAATTCTTTGGATTAACTAGTCTTTGCTTTTGAATTATGTTCTCTTATTTCATTGTTTCTCCCCCCCTATAAATTAGGTTCTTAATATTGAATCATTAATTGAAATTCTGATATTTTTTTGAGGGAGGGGGAGGTGTAATAGAATTGGTCTGAGTTGTATGGTTATCCTGTAGTTGCTGGAAATTTGTATAAAAAAATAAAAATTAACTTTAATTTATTCAACTTCTTTTGAAATGCATTTTTTTTCACATTCTAAAGATACAAAAATATTGAGTGTTATATTACTTTATTTTAAGATATTGTTCTTTTCATTTTAGGTACTTCTACTGTTACTGCTGTCTGTAGAAGTATTGGTGGATGTGTTGTTTGTGGCTTTTCTAAATTAGATACACAAGGAGAGAAGCTTCATAATGAAGCATCTTGTTCAGCATGTAGTAAATTCTTTGATGCCTTTGCCAAATCACCTAAACAGTATTTTTGTACCAAAGAAGGTATTTTTCACTTTGTGTTTATTTTTCTGTAAATAACAGTAAAAAAAAATTTTTTTTTTCTTAAACAGTTTTTATTTGTTCTTTATAAAAATGTGTTAAAATTTTAATGAATGAGAGAAAATTATTAATATTTCCATTTATTTTTTAGGAAATTGTATTATAGATGGGGTTAAGGACGCTGCATCCCGTAAGTTAGTGAACTCGAGGTGCAAAGCATGTTGGTTAAAATTATGCATGGAAAAATTTACAGTTTCAGCTCTTTTGAGGGACCAATTGATAAAATATGTACCACGTTTGGACATTCCCCCACATAATCCTCTTCTTTCAGGTATAAAATTTTTTTGTCTTATTTCCTCTTCCCCTTCTTTGAGCACAAATCATATATGTATCTGTGTGATATTCATAAATTTGTTTAAGTTGTGTGAAGTGTTGAAAGTGTTAATTCTCTGTGTTGCCCTTTAAAGATATATGCTGTCCCCCCCCCTTAACTTAAAAGATAAAGTGCTGCCATTGATACAATTAGCTTTGCATATAAATATTATTTATATACCACGATCTAAAACTCTTTTGCTTAATATATTTGGTGTAAACTCTAATTAGAACACATTTTGAGGTAGAGAAATACTGTTTTAATTATAAAGTTCATACATGATTATAACAAGCATTTACCATGATGTCTTAAAATTTTTAAATGATTTATGACTGCCATTTTTCAACATTTCAAGTTCAGTTGAATATTAATTTGGTATTATATATCAGAGGAAAAGAAAAACACAAGAAGTATTTTATACAAGATATAAAATGTATGTAATATTTTTTTGTTTTAAACAAATATTTTATATGGTAAAATATTTATTTCAACAAAAATTAGCTATGTGTTAAAATGTTTTGCTCTATATAGAATAATAAAACTAAAATGATTGAATTATTTAAATCTCAAAAAAATTCTTAATTTTTTTTTTATTCTGTTATATTCTATAAAGATAATGTGTGTTAGAGGTTTGCTTTCATTAAAAAATAATCTGATTATATTCTTATTTTAGAAAAAAATTAGATTTAAGTTTTTTTTCCTTTAACATTTATTTTATATCCTTAATTTTTATATATATTTGAAGGGAAATACTATAAATTTTTTATTAATATATTATTTACAGTTGAGAACGTAGAACCTTCAGAGCATGTAGAAGAAGGCCATGTTAGAGGACCTAGAATAAAGCATGTATGCAGAAGAGCTGCTGTGGTTTTAGGATTGCCTAGAGCAACCTTTCCTGAACCTTCAGAACCTAAAGAATCATTTCATTTAAGTGCTTTACCTCAGGAAGAAAAACAAAAGATTTTGGAAACTGTACCGATAGAAGAGAAAATCTCCAAAGTTGCCAGTGTTGACACAGAACCAGGTAACATTTATTTTTTCAATTATTTTGAAATACTAATGCATTTGTAGCTATTAGCCATTTGTTATATAATGTATTCCAGTGAGTTTGCCTGAATGCTAAGTAAGTGTTTAAAACTCTGGGCTGCATATAATTGAAAGTACAAATATAATTTAATCATGCATTATTAAAAGATTACAATTACATTAGGGTGTGAATACCTTATAGCAGTACTCAGTAGCACACACAGGGATTTTTCAAGAGGGGGGGGGTCCGGGCTCGAATGTTCACCATTCTTGTATCAGGCTCCTCTTGATTTTGTCAATTTTCGTGAACAAAAAACTAATTATTGAAAAAATAATTAGCATTAATTAATAAAACTAATCGTTAATAACAAATATTTAATTAAATTTTACTTACTATATACTTAGAATTACAGTCAATCGGGGAAAAAAATCAAGGATTTGGGGGTCCGGACCCTCAAGACCCCCTTGTGTGCACCACTGGCAGTACTACTGTTACACAAAGTCTCGTCCCCAAATGAATTTCCTTAGTCATGCCCTCCCCTTGTAAGATTATTGTGTTTAACTGCTTTACACTTGGAATATGATATTAAACTAATAAGCCCATTTTTTTCTCTTTCAAATGGGGTTACAGATAGGTAATTACCATTGCAGACCTAATATTCCCCGAGAACTGGTATCATCTTATAGTGTTGCACTATATAGGTGAATACTAGTTGTCACAATTTAATTCTGACACCCAGTTTCCACCCCCAGACGGAGGCACCTGAGCTCTGACGATGCGTAATGATGCTTGGAATTTAATTTTGTTGCAAGCACCTAAGCCAAACAGGCACTCTAGGGATCTTAAACATGCTGCATAATTATACAACATAGACCATGTCGATTTTCTGCATCATGGAAATCCACTGACTTGGGCCAGGATTGAACCCTTAAACTTGGGCGTGCAAGGCCAGCACCTAACCAGCAATGCCATCCAGCCTCCATTTTTGTAGGCTATTGTGCTGTTCTAACACACACACTAACACATTATTAATTTAATACACACATAAATTTAAATTTAATCATTAGACTCATTCATGCTTATAATAGAATTAAACTTTCTGTAATTGCTTCACTTATTCATCATTGAGTGCATCCTGTTTAATGTAGAAGAGGGGGGGGGGGGGTTTATATAAAAGTGTAAAAAAAAAAAATTTTTTTTTTACTTGTAGCAATTACTTTTTGAAGTATGTAAAACATAAATAAATGTTTTACTACAAACTAAAGTTTATATTATATGAATGGAATGTAAAATGTAATATAAATATCAATCTGTGTAGTTAAGAATTTTAATATTTTATTTGATGTAATTCACATGAATAAGAATTCAAGAAAGTATAAATTCAAAATTTTTGTTGAAAGTTCTGTGACATAATGTACGATATGCTTAGAAAATTGAATAAATTGTCATTTAGTTCTAAAAATTGAAAATAAAACTTTTTTATTATTTTATAGTTGCTACAACATCTGATGCTAAAATTTTAGAGTCTCCTATAAAAACCAATAAGCAACAGACAAAAAAGAAATCTCACAAGGATGTCAAAGCTAAAAATCGAGTTCATCTAGATTTGCTAAAAAAGTCATCACTTCTTATTCATAAAGAGCAGAAAAGAAGGAAATTGCTCATGAAGAAGAGTATGAAACATTTACATAAACATTCTTTTAAAAAGTCTTTAAAAGTTGGAAAAAAGAGTGAAATGAAAAAAACCTTGAAATTTTCTTATAAAAGTGCTGTGAAAACTTCTTTAAAAACATCTCCAAAAATGGTAACTAAACGACCATTAAAGACTGGAAAATCCAGAAAGATGCGTTGTAAACAGTGTGAAGGTTGCCTTGCTGAAGATTGTGGAGAATGTGCCTATTGCTTGTAAGTTGTATACAGTGTTTCTGACATGTTTTCATTATTGGTTTGCATGTCTGTGTTTTTATTTTGCTTTATTGCATTTAAAATACTTTAAATTAGCTTCACTTTAAATTCTTATAATTTCAATACAAACATAATGTATTTCAAGCATACAATATCAATGCAAATTCAGGAATCAGTTAAAGTTGTTTGTAACGATATAGCAGAATATGTTGGTATTTTGACTTGAGCATTTTTTTTTTTACTAATAATGAAAATAAATTTTCATTGGAATAAAAATGAATAAAAGGATTTTTTTACTTAATATTTTCTAAATATAAAGAATTCAGTATTGCTTATTAGTAATTTATGAATATATTGCTTCAATATGCTATCTAGTACAAACTGCACCATTTGTCTGTATTTTTTTCCTTTACAAGTGATTGTAATTGACAAGTGTGTGTAATTAGCTCTTTGTTATTTCAGTTTATTTTCCTTTTTATATGTGTATTCAAATTCTCATTTCATCTTTGAAGTCATTTTATTTTAAAGGCATAAATATGGAAACATTTCTATCTGCTAAATTGAGTTTGAATAATTAAGTTATCAGATAATATTGCTTATGTAACAAGCAATTTATATTATTGAGGCATGTTTGAATTAAATGTTCATGAACTGAAAGTTTGGCAAATTGAACACTTTTTTTATTACACATAAGATAACTTTACAAAACTGTATTGCTTTTAACCCCTTAACTGCCAATTAAAAGCAGTGCGATTTGCTCGTCATTGCCACTGGTTTTCACATGGACGCGCATATGCAGTGTATTAGAGAGAAAAGAAAAGGCATAAAAAGGCAAATTTTTCTCTGAAATAAGAGTAAATATTTTGTGCTAACTTAGTCAAGGTCATTCTATTGCATTCCAAAGCTTTTAGAATAGTTTTACTGATAGCAGTGCAAAGAAAAAGATCATATTTCAGAAAGATGTATCTATACGTCCTGGATACTTAAAGCTGTCTTCAGCTTATGTTAAAGAATAGGGTCCAAATTTGGAATATTTTTTTAGATATAAAAATACTCCAACATTAATATTATATTCTGGCTTCACTATCCTGTAGAGCAGGGGTGTCAAGCTTGCGGGCCGGCTAACATAGTGGCACACAATAATAAATTATAAAATATCAAAATTTCTCCCGAAATAGAAAAGAGGGTAGAAGAGAAGAGATGTCAAGTGTCAGGACATAAACATTAAATTTTTCTTGTTCTTTTATTTATATTATTATAATGTATTATTCAAAATAAACATACGCTTTTATAAATGTGGATTTTTTTGCGGCCCACCTAAAGTTAAACCTTGTTTATTTGGCCCTAGTTTGAGTTTGACACCCCTGTTGTAGAGAATCCCTTATTTTATCATACTATTCATTTTTATCTGAGTTGATACATTCTTCCTCTTGTAAAATGTCTTTTATACTGTAATGCTAAATGAGCTATCCCTTTCAATGTTAAAAGGAAAAACAGATTATTTATGAAATATTTTGAAAAATATAAACAAATGTCTGAGTTACAATGTAACAAATTTTTATAAAAAATGAGGCATTTTTTCTATTTAAAAATGTGCTCTGCATTAAGTCCACACTGTCGTATATGGGGAAAACTGCCTTAAAGCAGTTGAGGGAGACATATATATATATACATATATATATCAGTGGCAGTTAACGGGTTAATCAGCATTTTAAGCTTCAAAGTGGAACTTCAATAGCTGGATGATAGAATTGCAAATTTAAGATTTAAATCTGATGCATAATTAAGTGGAACAATATGCTATTCTTTATTAAATGCTGTCCTTTAAAACTTTATATTAAGTTTTATAAATGTTATGCATAGCTTTTGTGTGAACTGAACTATTCAGACAGCAATGTTTTTTTAGAAATGAAGTTTGTTTTAAAACAATATGATGTACTCTAAATAATGGCAGTTTTTGTTAATTTACACAAATTTAATATAATTGTACTAATTAATTACTCCCCTATATTTCCTTTTTGTTTGTGACAGGTCTAATCGATAACCATAATAAAATGTATTGTAAATCTAAAATCATAAATCTTTGATCATTTTATTTATTTATTAGCTTTTAACCGTAATATACGGGTGATTTTTGACTCTAGACATATTGAAAACTTATTTTATATTTTTTTTATTTTCATTTTTATCCTGATATTTTTTAGCATTATCAGTATTTTAAGATTTCATATATATTTGTTGGCATTATATTGAATAGTCTTTGTACAACGCACAAGTGTTCAACAATTAAGACTTAGTACATGAATTATTTTGTGTTTTTGTTGAATAAGAATATTCAGATATTTATCAGTTTTAATCTTATAAAATTCTGTATTTTATGTGTTTTTATTTCATTTGATAAAGCTTCAAGTATGATGATTTTATGTAAAATTGTTATAGTATTTATTAAAAGCTTTGATTTGTCAAATTTCTTTTCTTATATTATAAGAATTTATTTTTAAATGAAATAGATAATTATGAAAGGCAAAATATTACCTGTGCCATATTTCATCTGTTTAAAAACTTAATCTTAAAGTCTAATTTTTTTAAAAAATGCAATTTTTTGTTGTAAAATTTTTTGAAATATTTTTAAACTTATCCATTTTTGTTAAGCTCTTGCCTAAAATTTTTTAAGATGTACTGATTTTTTTTTAAATAAAACATTTTAATTTTATTAACTCTCTGGCTACTTATCCTATGATTTCCACAAGTGACTGAAATGTAACAAAATTTATATATATATTTATCCTGTAATATCTGTTGGCTTGTATTTATGCAGTTTTTAAGACTTAACATCTATTTTGGGTCAACAAGGATTAGTTTTCATATTGAATTTCATATATTTACAGAGTTTGCAGAACAGATTGCCCACTTTTATTCTTTATGTATTATTAGATATGGAATCGCAAGAAATGTTCAAATAAAAGAGCACATGTTTTTGATGAAATATCAGATTTTCAAAAGTGATATTAATCATTTTAAAGATAGTAACAACAATATGAGATAGTGATGAATCTAAAGATGACTCGCTAACCATTCAAATTCTTCAGAAGTAGTGATAGATATAAAATTTTTACACTATGCTTGGAGCAGTCAGTCCTTGTGAAATGCTTATGTACTTTATTAACCCCTTAAATGCCACAGGCATATATATGTCTTGCGCACACAGCTGATGCTTAAACTACCTTGGCATCTATACATACCTTTCCTTAATATGAAACTTTGCGCTGTGTCGACATCTGTATAACTAATCCAAAGGCTTTGGAATGCAATACAATGACTTGACAGTGTTTGCAAAGAATTTACTTCTTTCTTTCTTTTCTTTTCCCCAATACATCACCACATGACTATGCACACGTGTGTTAAAAATTATGCCTCTGGGGAGTGAATCATGTATATGATCTAGTTCTACTCCAAATCTTGTGAGATTGACAACTCATCATTTTTCGAGCCACATACCATCTAATCATTTAAAAAAAAAGAGCCTCATAGACATGATGTTTGTTGCTCTAATAATAAATTGGGAAAAAATTCACTCAGAGTAACTCTTGTTTGTTGCGAAGAAGGCAAAATATAACATGGCTTGAATGTTGTTTTTAAATTTACCTCACTAAGTGTAATTTCTAGAATAAGTTGCCCAAATATATATTTAAATGAATATATATATATGCTTTAGTATTTTTTTTATAAAAGTATTAGAAATGTAATATAATTTTAGAATTTTGGCTTTATATCAACATCTATAATGCATTTTTCTGAACATCGGCTCTTATGATCTAAATAAATATTTAAAATCTGTGTTTTTTTTTTAAAAAAATAAACTATTTAAAGCAATTTTCTTTTAAAAATTTAATAGTTTATATTTGGAATCCCTATGATTTAAATGTGTGTAGATTTTTATTTGTATTTATCAAAATATCAGCAGATTTTGTAACTAGATACACAAAACAATCATTTTCAAGTTTTTTCATCCTGATTAGTGGAGAAATGAAGATTGCAGAAATTAGTATATTTAAATTCCGAAAGAAATTTTAAGCACTAACACTCAATTGTAGAGTTGCAACCTAATGACTTTTGAGTTGTAGAATTAAAAAGTTCGCATCTATTTAAAATTCTGAAACTATTGTCAATTAAATTCAGTCAGATTACAAAAAAAGTTTCTATTTCGTGTGAGAATTTTTGAGTGTTCAAGCAGATAATTCATCTTTTTATTATTATTAAGTCATTTTAATTGAATTTTTTGTAAATATAAGAATAATTGGAATAATATATGTGAAAAATTTGGTATTGTTCATTTTGCGGGGCACCAGCACTATATTGGCTCCAGATGAAATATGGCCTACTACATCAATTTCCCATCATTCTGCTAATTTTTTTTTTTGTAGAAATTCAATAAAATTGTGTGATAAGTAACTTTAATTGGTGCTGGTGTATTGTTTTCATAAGATTCTAGTTAATGGAATTTGTGCTCAGTTATAATTGGTTGATTAATAAATCCAATCATTTAATAATTGTTTCTGCTAGTTTTTAGTGTTAAAATTTTAGTATTCAGAATTTTTTTCATAAAAATGTTTTCAAAGAATTGATTAATCAAAAGTTTCTCTCTTAAAATGCTGAAATTGCATTTAATTAGAATAAATTAACGATTGTAGAATCTTCTTGCTTTATAAATTGCTTGAATGGTTAATTTTCCTCTTATAAAAAAATTAAATGAATTTGTATACTTTTTATTAGAATGCATTTAAGAGAATAAATTTCTGAAAATTAATATTTCTTATATTTTGAAAAATCATTAAGTAATTTTCAATTTTTATGAAAGATTATTCATCTCACATATTTACAATTCCCTTATCACATAACAACTTCTTAATCTCAATGACTGTTAGAAACATTTATAATTATACATACAATTTTTAATTAATATAAATATATATATATATATATTTTTTTTTTACTATATATAACGCATCTATTTGTATGGATTATCTTTTGATTTGTTTGAAAAAGCTGTGATATAGATATTTGAGATGGAATTTAAAATGTAAAATAATAAACCAATTTGTAGAAGTAAAAAAAAAAACCAGAAAATCAGTGAATAAAATAAGTTATAATTAATGAAATTAATTATAACTCCTTATTCAGACATTTAATTAGAAATGAATTGAAAAGAATATAGTTTGAAATCAATAATTAATTTTATTCTAGGATTTTCAAATTAGTTGTTTAAAAAATTATATTTGCCTGCTGAACATTACACATGAGTACTTGTGTAAACAGTATATTTTTACGTAAAAGTATGGGTCCAAATTTATTTTTAAATTATACTACAAAAAATATTTAAACTTAGCTGAAAATCTTTTTTTAAAAAATTATTTTATGCTAAATGGTTAGAAATAAAGTGAACTATTGTGGTACTGATCATTAACAACAATAATGAAATATTTATTATTGTCAAGAATTGCATTGTTTTATTAGTTAATATATAAAAAATTTTGTCTGGAGAAAAAGAACAAATGAGTTTTTTTAACTTTAATAAATTCATTTTGCTTTTCTTGCATATTAAACTTCTATTAAATAATATGCAAGGTGGGTAAAGTATTAAAATTTAATGAATTATGATATATATGTTTATTCTTTGTTAATTTGCTTGATTAAAAATGACACTTTATTTTGCAGAGATAAAAAGAAATTTGGTGGACCTAATCTGATTAAACAGGCCTGCATGTATGTATATTAATAATAATTTTGCATTTTTAATTTGTTTTTAAAATTTTTTTAAGAAATATTCGAGTATTCCAAATAATACATACAACTCAAAATGAGTAAAATATTTTAACATTTTTTAATTAAATCCAGGATCATGTTACTTGCATAATTTATTTTTTTAAATAAGTTTTCCTATTAAAAATATGAAATTTTGATTGCAACATTAATAGGCATTTTTATTTTCTACTTTTCGTACATCTGGGTTTTTTTTTTTTTTTTTGCTTATAGTATAGATTTTTTGTAAATTTTTATACTACTGTTAATGTGTTAAATATTTTGATGATTCTAGCCATAGACGAATATAGTAACAAAGCATATCTCAACCTTTCACTAATCAGTTAATATAATCATGATGAAAATTAAATTGATATTTAAAATTTTTTCATCATTCCTCATAAAACCTTCACTGATATATTAAAAAAATTTATTACGTTTTTATATTTCAATAGTTGGGTATCACATATATATGTTTACTGCAAAAACGCCTTAGACGGAATATTGGTTAACACGAAATAATACAACAGTCCTGACAAACTACTATATATTTTCATGCCCCCCCCCCCCCCCTCTTAACATGAAAAGATTTTTCTACTAAGAATGAATGAAAAGGAAAAACACAACAGCTACATAGACTAGATTTAAGAGGGTTGTAAAATGAAAGAGTTTGTTTCATAGAAAGGAGGCTAACTGGGCTTTGAAATACCATCAGAATAGCCTGTGACACAAGCCAATTGTATTTATCTAAGCTACTTTCGCTCTCCATCCCTACAAACGTCACAAAAATATCACATATCTCAACAGTTTGCTTTGAAATTCTGTGACAAGTGCATTGCAGTGTGAGTAAAAATCAGCATGTTTCGCATTACTTTTTCTAATTTCGTAGAATTTTTTGCAAACACAATGGCAGAAAGATAGGGATAAAGCAAACTTCTATTTTGCTCAAAATGGCGATGGAGCTTCTTAAAGCAGTTTGATCAAAAACAGTAGTATTTCTAATTCTACTTTATCAACAATAATTTTAAAAACTAGAGCAAATTACACAAATGTTTGAACAGTTTTTACTATACTCATGCATATTCACATATCTATGTAAATAAAATGTACTCTAATAAACTTAATTTTGTTGAATATGTATATATAATTTTTGCAATATTCCTTCACACGAAAAAACGTTTCAGTCCCCACAGTTTTCTGTTAAATGATTTTCATTGTATTTTTTTATATTTTTACTAGGTATCGAAGATGTTTACGACCCATAATGTCTGCTTCAGATAAATCTTCCAAACCGTCTCAACATGAAAATGATAGAGGCAAACCATCTGGGGGGCATTCAAGTTTCGGAGGTGATGGTCCATCTGGTATTGGATTATCCCTTTCTTCATCTTCTAGTTCACCTACTAGTCCAGATGGCAGCAGCTGTGGCTCTAGCTGCAGCTCGTCTTCCAGTAGTTCTAGCTCAGGTAGTTCAGGGAGCACTAGCAGTAGCACATCTAGCCGAAGCAGTACCAGCAGTAGCTCGAGTACCAGTAGTAGTGACAATATAAGTATACCACACAATAATGCTTTGGCTGATGGTTGTTCAAATGTGTCTTTCATGCAAAGTATTGCTTCTGAACCTGTGATTCTTCAAGAATCTGAATGTACTGATAACAATGTTGTAACTAATCATATTTTTCAAGAGCATGGTTTTAATGAAGTGAGTTTCGCAACCACACATAATCTTCAAGAACTAGTTTGTAATAGTTTACCTTCTCCTCAGCAAACAATATTATACAGTAATCATATTATGGATGGACCTATGTATAAAGAAACGGGTGATACCATTTTATATGAAGATTCATCTAGTATTATTGAACTAAAAAATGCTAGTTATGCACCTTCTTTAATGTATGGAGCTGCTCTGGGTGATAATGAAGATAGTTTCTCTTATCCAGGAAGTACAGGATCTAAAAATCAAAATTCACGACAAGGAGGCAGTGATTCGAGGAGACCTCATTTCAGCAAAGATCAGGTATTTGTTAGTAGTTGCAGCTATTATATTAGAAATTGTTATATTAGTTCATATATACAGGAATGTCTTTCTTGGTGCTGTTTATTGTTTCCTCGGAACTACCACTCTAAGTGAAGCAGTTTTTCAGTAATTTATTAAAATGAAAAAGTTGTCTAAAGATTTGTTAAAATGAAAAATTTATATATGTATCTAAAGTTAATGATAGTAAAAATAATATACTGTTATTATTTAATGTTCACAACAGAAAAAGTAAGGCGTTTTTTAGCTAAAAATCAACTAAGTTTTTCTGTTTTTACATCCATTCCACTCTTCTATACATCATGCAGCACTCAAAAACACAGAATATTTTTTAATTTGACCCTTGCACTAAGTGAAGTATTCCTGTATATAGTTTGATTTTGAATAACTTAAATAATTACATTTTTAATTTATTCAATCTTTCTATTAAAGGTCTATATTTTGGTTTTATTAAATAAAAATGCATTTTTGTATGTATTTTTTTAATCACACTGCTTTTTTTCCTTTCGTCTTCAGCCTTAAAAAATGTGTATTTTCTCTTAACAACTGTTTTTATTCTTGAAGGTAGTCAAAAAGTAATTATACTAATATTTTATTTACAAAATTAACCCTGTTTTAATTTAAATATTTTTTCAGATTTAAAAAATATTATAATTTTAAATTTTGGCCAGTGTAACAATACACATAGTATACATTAAAGAATAAATAAAAAAAATGATTCCAATTATTTATTCTTCTTATTTAGTACATTTTTGACAAATAAAAGTAAATTATGCCTTAGTTTCAAAAGAATTTTTTATATATTTAATTTTTGTCAAAAATATGTTTGAATTTGGTTATTCAAATTTATTTTAAAGTGCATCTCATATTTGTTAGTGTAAAGAATCTTTTTATTACTTAATTAAATATAAGAAAAATATGTATTGGGTGTGGAAATTTTTACTGTCAAGTTCTGGATTGTACTTGTTTAGGTTTAAAGTCTTAAATTTCTGAAACCTTGTATATATGTGACTAATAATCATTAAAATGAATTTGTAATTAGGATCAATATGGGTCTGCTGGTTCAGGCGGTCAAGAGAGTAATGGTGAGGATGATGATGATGACGACGACGATGAAGAAGAAGACTGTAAGAAGAAAAAACACTTCATTTATGCTGATTATTGGGTTTGTCTGAAATTCTATTTCAAGTTTTTCTTTGGTTTCATAATTCCTTCTCCTCTTTACTAAATATTCTGAATAAAAAATCTAAATTGTTAACTGGATGTGCCAGTCTTCAAAATTCAACTTGGAACACTGTTATTTACTTAATTATAACATCTTTGCTTTATTTTGTGGTCAATAAAATATTAAACATTATTTAATAATCTTTAAAATATTATTTGAAACCAATTTTTTCCCTTCAGATTTTAAGTAAGCCAGTTTAGTTAGTTATGTATTTCATTTTCTTTTTGAATATTTATATTTTTCATTTAATTACTTTGAGCAGAGAAAATCTTTTTCCCAGTTCTTAATTCCATTATTAACCGTAAATGAAACATACTCTTAAATCTGTAGCTTTCTCTTTATGGGGAGTACTTGTCAAAAGGTTTGTAATGTTATGTATAATGTTCGAAAATTATCTAGTGTAAATATTACTATTTCAATGATTGTGCTTAGTAACATAACTGTAAAGTAGGTAGAATTTTATGTAATTGAAATATTGTACAAAAGTTCATGTTTATTCACAAGATAGACTCAAGATATAAAAGTAAAATAATTTTTTAAAAAGCATTTTATTTTGCAGGAAGATTATGATTTTGAGAGGATTTCTACACAGGGTTTTGCTTTAATATCTTCTCAACAAATACCAATTCCCTCTGTCTGCTATTTATGTGGTAGTGCTGGAGAAGAGAAGGTATGGTGTATTTAAATGTGTGTGTGTATGTATTATATATTTTCTCTCTTTCCTTCTAAAAATTTTTTTAATTTGCAGCTCATATACTGCGTTCTTTGTTGTGAACCATATCATACTTTTTGTCTGGCGGAAGGTGATGTGCCTCACGAAGAAAATTTAGAAAATTGGTGTTGCAAAAGATGCCAGTGCTGTGCAGTATGTGGATTAAAATTTAATGTAAGATATGTTTTTATATTTGTCACACCTAAATTCTGTATTATGTACAAAATAAAATTGGTAATATTAGAACCCATAGTCTTAAAAAAAATTTCCTGTACTTGTGTATTATTACAACAATCTTGTTAGCTAGTGGGTGAAAATCACCAAAATTAAAAAAATGTACCTAATTTTGGTAGGTCAATGTCATTACGTTATGAGTATTATGACCATAATATCCAGTTGTGTATTGACAAACTGTGTAGCCACTCATTTGTTTGGTTTCTGTGTTTCAAGTATGTATTTTTCCTTTAACCTTTTTTGCATTTCATATACATTTCTAAAAATGAGATGGGGAACTTTGTCTGCAACAGAAGAAAATCCTTTGAAATTGCTTTCAGAAGTACAGCATTTTACTGTAAAAGTATATATGTTCAAATTCAATTATGTTATGAGAAACAGGTATTTTGGAAGTGCATAATCAATACATTTAGAAATTATGAGTGGTAATTGAATCAAAAGTAGTTTTTTTCCCTTTTACCAGCAGCTGTAGTAATTTATATGGTATTCTTGAATTGCTCTCAAACCATTTTAATTGTCACCTAAAAAGAACTTCACTTTAAAAATTCTTAAGTAAATTGAAAAGTGATTAAATTTTAAGAACTTGTTGTACAATTACGTATGCTTTAAAAAATAACCTATTTTGTGTTATTTAAAGTTTCCTGTAAAAAAAGTTATCAAATACTGTTAATGAGGCTTTAAACTGATACTTGTACCTGTTATAATTTACAAGTACCTAAGTTTCTAACTGGCCTGGAATTTTAGAAATTGTTTTGTAAATTACTTTTTAAGTAAAAATTTACTGGTATAGGATCTGATGAGATACTAGTGTTATTTTATAATTATGTGTTATTTTAACATTAATTCATTTGGTTAATGAATTAAAATTTTGCTAGAAAATTTAATATTGAAGGCAGTTTTATGTGTAAAAAACTTACTGCTTTATGCTGCGAGTCATTTTTATATTTTAGCTTCAATATCTTCAGTATATGTATCGATAATGTTATTATATCAGTATAATTTTTAAATATAATTTCCATTTTTGTAGCTCTAAGTTGAAGGTTCTCAGACTTTTTGAAGTCAGCTTATTTAAAATCCTATTAATAACTGAATCAATTAGTCCAAGTATACTTATGTGGTAGTTAAATATAATAAATATGATGACTAAATTTATTTTAACATTAAAAAAGGATTAAAAAATATATAAGCGACAAAGTTATCTTTTAATATGTATGTAGAAATTCAGAAAGCCCGGATACAAATGTATCAAGTTTATTCGTTCTTGTGTTGTGGAAAACATGAGCTTAATGTGTCCTGATTTCATTAATGTTTGAAATGCAGATTAATTTCCTTGTCTAAACATTGAATTTTTCTCTTTTGATATTTGTACTGAAAACAGGAAATTATAACTCATATTAGCAGAATATTAAAAACTGTCGTAAAATGTTTTTGTAAATGTAAATTTTTTTTTTTTTTTTTTTTGAGAATTGTTTATGTCAAATCGTCTGTACACTATCAGTGGATATTGCTGCCAGTTTTTTTCTGTCCATTTTTTGGTCTCTTCTATCTGTCAACCAAAAACACTAGAATTTCTGTGAATGGTTTTCTAATCCAATTACATAATACTCAGTATTAAGTGGTGGAAAATATAGAACTAATTTTTTCATATAAACTTGTTAAATGTTAAAATATGTTTAGTGTTAGTCATACTTGGCTGATGTGGCGCTTAATGTGTTAATCAGTGTGATATGTTGACAAAAAGAGAGCAGTATTTCCATACTTAAATCATGTAATAGAGTAACTAAACTATGACTCATCAAGCAAGCTAGAAATAGATTTGAACTAACAAGGGGAGGACACAACATGAGAAATTCGCTTAGGGATGAGATTTTATGTAATAGTAGTACTTTATGTTGTTCAACCCTCAGTATAATAGCATTGAATGGACAATCAATTCTGAGAAAATAGCCTTTGAATTTTATACTCGGCTCATATACAGCTCTCGACTCATATTAGTTCTGATGATCCAATGGCTTACTCAGTTACACATCTGTGTACTAGACGATTGGATAGGATTTGAGTTGCATGAGCAAAGTTTTTTTTTCAATCATTTATTGCTTAATATTCATTATTGCTTGAATATTGCTTTAAACCTAATTCTATTTTTGAATGATTTAAGATTTTTTTTACATGAGTGTCTTTTATGAAATGTGTGTGTGTATTGCTTTTGTTAAAACAAAAATAGATAGCTTTTTTTTTTAAATAATAGAAGTTACATGAGCATTTTCTGTTACACAGAATCGAATAATGCAAAATAAAAATAAAAGTTTTGAAATATTTTTTTTTTAGTTATTGAAATGTAGAAAATGTCAATGTACATACCATGCAGAATGCTTATCTCCTCAATATCCTACAAAACCTTCCAGAAAAAAGAAAATTTGGGTAAGTTAAGAGTTATTACTCTGTTTTCATATTTTATACTCATTTAAAAAAGGGAGAGGAGGGAATTTCTCCTCATAGAAAATATTGATCCGTCTTAGTTGAAAATTTTTAAAATATTTTTGTAATAAAACATTTTTTCTAAATCGTTAATACTGAAGCTGCCCTCCATTAATTTATATTCTCATTCTTCTTATATTGTGTTAAATAGTCTAAAGAAATTTTTTTATGAAAACGAGAGAGATATTTCATGAAATTTAAAAATAAGAAATGCATGAAACTAATGAATAGAAAAGTTTCTGAAAGGATGCTTAATGTTGAAAGTAATTTTTTAAGTCTATTTTCATCTATGTCTTGTGATAAATATTTTGAAATTTTTATCTGTGTATGCTTGCAGAAAGCAGAGATCTGAAATATTAAAAAGAAAGAAAAAATGTAAAAATTAAAAATAATTTTATAATAGTTAAATTTTGAAACATAATTTATTTGAATATATTTTGTAATCTTTGAAGTTGCTTATAGAAAAAGGTTGTGATGTTAACCAAAAACTTTTTTAAATGATAGATGTTTTTAATGATAGATATTATCTTATATTTTAAAAATAAATGTAACATATTTTTCCTCCTGGTTAAGTAAGGAGTTGTGTGTTATAGTAACTCGTTTTGAAAAATTCATTTTTTAATCATGATAAATATTTAATTTTAGGCAAAGTAGTTCTTGGTATTTCATAGAAATCGAAAAGAAGGGATACTCTGTTTAAAAGTTCATTTTTCAATGTTTTTCTTTTTAATACTTTATAAATTTTATGATTTAGGGATGAATTTATTTTATTTTGTTCTTTTCTAAAAAAAAAGTTATAAATTCTTTCCTCTTATTTATTGATGTATGTTCTATAAGGATTTAAATAAAATAATTGAAGTTGTATCAAATTGTGTTTTCAGAACTTAATTACATTTGCTTGGTTAATTATAGTATGCAAGAGCATAAAAAGTAATTACAACAAGTTGTGTGCCTTTAAAAAATATTAGGGGACAGGTACATTAATTATATTTGCCTTTTGAATGGAAAATATACTTTAAAATATTTATTTTAAATATTAATACTATTTAATTTTTAAAGCCTTTTTAGGGCAAGAAGTATTGTGAATGAGTTGTGTTGGCAATTAAAGAAGGCAAGTTATATTTCAGAAGCAATGTTAGGAACAAATCTGAAATTTATATCTTTTTGCATTTAATATTTTGAGAACTTCAGCTTTGATATGCAATGTATGTTTACTATTACAAAAATATTTTTAAAGCCTGATATACATGTTACATTTATTAAATAACATTATTGAGCTTAACTCATTTGAATTACACATGCAATCGGAACTCCACATAACAAACCTGTTTTGCGAATTTTTTCATGGAACCAAGAACATTTTATTATTTTCTTCATAAACTAACCTCTAAATAGCAAAGTTCATTTTCTATTTAACAAACTTTTTCTCTTGTGATTCAATTTTTTTTCTCTCTATTTTTAAATGTTTCAGATATTTTTCAAGTTATTCTCTTTTAGCATATTTTATGGTGATAAATGACTTTGAACTAGTTTTACCAAGTGCCTAACTCACCTAGAGCAATAGAATTACCGTAATTTTTCAAACAAAAACTCATAAAAATTAACCAATTTAAACTTGAGGATGCATGTGAAAGTGCATGCTTAAAATTAGAAAATGTCATAAAAAAATTCATTTTTAATATAAAATTATCTTTTAAAGTTGGAAATATAATGTCCCCCCCTGTTTTCCTTACAGATTTCTTTTTCATAGGAGAGATATATGAAATTAATAGAGAAGATATTTTAATTTTCAAAAAAAAGCGTAAATAATTACTTTTTTAAATAATATACAGTATTTGTGAATTTAAAATTTGTTTTATGTTGTTCCTAAAGTACATTAAGAGATGAGTGTCTATTTAATGAATTTTCCACATAATGAACTTTTTTCCCCCTCAGCATACAGCAACTTAGTTAAAAGAGGTCCGACTGTATTTTTATCAATGGTGACTTTATCCTTGTATATACAGTACCTTTTTTATGCATGCTTTTTAACAGCTGTGTATACTTGACTTATTTTTCTGTGGTAAACAAGATATTTAATTACTATTAAATTTGCAGATGTGTCCAAAATGTGTTAAATGCAAAAGTTGTGGAACTACTTCACCAGCTGTTGGCGCTGGTGTTTTATGGAACTTTGATTTACTTCTATGTCAACCTTGTGCAAAGTTAACTGACAAAGGTATAGAGTGCTTTTAAGTAAATAAAAAGTTCGTTCTTATCTGCTTCTCTGCACAGTTTATATTTCTTTACAAACTTATTCTCCTCCTTCGACATCATGGCTTTTTCACCTACAGAAGCACAAAAGAACTTTTGTAGCATGTCAACAAAATTTTGATCGTTCACATTGTTTTGTAGCCTTATTGTGTATAAGCATGTTTTGAAGATGTTAATAATGTAAATTTTGTTTCAAATATATGAAATAAATTGTCAGTTTTCGACCTGTGTTTAACTTTATTTCTGAACATTACAGAACATATAAAAATAAAAGAGAAAAAAAAAGTTCTAATTAATTAATGCTAAAACAATGAAAAGTTTTGTTAACATGCTACCACTTTTTAATTGCTTTACAAGACATTCAATGTTTTATTATACAATGTAACTTATGCATATGTATTAGTGGCTTGATAATGTTAATAAAACTTTTCACTAATAACATGTTTGCTTACACTACTGAACAACAATATAAACTCATCTTTCTAGAAATTTCTTAAAGATGTCTTGATATTTTTAGGAATTCTATATATTTAAACCAGTTAAGATATGTAGATTTTTTTTAAAATCATACTTTCTGAGTAATTTCTCTCCTTTAATTCTCTAAGCTTTGCATTTATTTACTTACCATGTTTCTCCCTTAAAAACCATAAAATCAATTTTTAAATAAATTTGAAATTACCGTAAAATCCGACGTATAACGTGCACTTTTAACTCAAAAAATAAGATCAAAATTTACGGGTGCGTGTTATACGACGGGTTTAAAAATGAAAAAAAGCTGAGCATAGAAAAAAAACTAGACTTCTATATATATTGAAATACTATTTATTCAAAAGAAATGACATTTCTTATGAACTTAAAGGGTTGTATTTCTAGGAGTATATTTATTCAAAAGCCTAGGATATTACCTCGAATAAATGACTTTAAAACACAAGAGCTTTAAATACGTACATTTCCGGTTTCTTTGTAAAAAAGGGGGTGCGCGATATACGCCGAATATACCTAAAAATTAAAAATTTCAGCTCTTAAAGTATAGGTGCGCGTTATACGCCGGATCTTACGTTACACAAAATTCTGTTGGTGACTTATCTGTGGCAATGGGTGATTAAATTGAAAGGTAGGCAATGCAGGAATGTTAAAATCTCTCATTTACTCATGAATAATTGTAAAAAAATTAACTGCATCATTAAATGAACAAAGTTTTCGAAAATATTATACAGGAGCTTTTATATCTGTTATTGTATTTTTTGTTATTATATACTTATTTTAGAAAATGATTCCTTTATTTATTCAATAATATTAAAATTCTAATTACATGCTCTTCAAGTCTAAATGATATTTTACATGTGTTATCTTTTCCCTCTCATTAATGTACATTCTAACATTAACATCTAATTTTTAAACTGTTATACCATTTAAAATGACTTTTAAAAATGCTAAAAATTTCTTTATTTAGACTCTAAAAAAATTATGATGCACATAAATATATTTATTTATATGAAAATGAAACATAACTAATTTTTTTTTTATTAAAATAACTAGAAAATATTTAGCGTTTTCTTAGCAGATCATGTTTTGAGATAACGTAGGCTTACCATTTTCTTCATTGTTGCTATATCTCCAAAATTGTTCTTAGAAATACTTTTAAAATGAAGATCTGGCTGATATAATGACTTGAAATAATATAAAAGTTTTTTAAAATAGCAGGAATCTATCAACATTTTTTTTCCTTCTGATTTTTAAAGATGAGAAGTGCTTTTGATTTTTCCAAAATTTATTATATATGAAAGAATTATATTTATTGAGCATGCTTCCATTTTGTGATATATATTAGTGTGTGTGTGTAATAATTCTCCATTTAAATTTTCATTAGAGAGATTTTATTTGTGATGAGGTTTTGAACCCTCCAAGATATCATGTGATAGTTATTTTAGTTTACCTACCTATCTGGAAATATTTTAACCTCTACTTTATTTCATTAGAAAGTACTACATTGACACATTTTAGAGTAAGATAATGCAATATTACATCAACCACCGATTCTGACCATTCGCTGTATTATGGCTACCAGAACATGCTCGAAAGAGTAAAATGCCAAAAACAAGACTCTTTGTTTATAGGACATATCTTTAAAAGTTTCCTCTTTATCTTTAAAAATTTCCATTAGAGCTTAGTATTTTGTGATCTTAATAAATATATTTAAATGATTTTGTAGAAATACAAAAATAATATTTTAGTTAAAAAAAAATTCTGTTAAATTTAAGTTGGACATAATTTTTGAGATCTCATAATTCACGCATATGTTTAGGTGCCATTTTTTTAAAAAGGTATCTCTGAGATATGTAAAATATTTTTTGTACGTATATAAAACAATACACAAACTTTAGTGAACCTTTTTTTAGTAAAATAATTAGTTTCTTTAATGGAAATATAAAACTTTGTTATTTTTCAATTTTCTGTTTTTCCTCCCTTTTCAAACATATACCGTAAAATCCAGCGTATAATGCGCACCCCTTTTTTTACAAAGAAACCGGAGATGTACGTATTCAAAGCTCTTATGTTTTAAAGTCATTTATTCGAGGTAATATCCTAGGCTTTTGAAAAACAATATACTTCTAGAAATACAACCCTTTACGTTCATAAGAAATGTCATTTATTTTAATTAAATAGCATTTCAATATATATAGAAGTCTAGTTTTTTTTCTATGCTCAGCTTTTTTTCATTTTTATACCCGGCCTATAACGCGCACACCTAAATTTCGATCTTATTTTTTGTTAAAAGTGCGTGTTATACACCGAATTTTACAGTAATTATTTTTTTAAAAAATTATGTACTACTTCGACTAAAAAAGTAGGTGTGGTATATGCAAGGCAACATGTATAGAAGTATAAAAAATTTGGTGAACCATATAGTGCAGTAAGTTTTTTAAAAGTGTATCTAAAAGCAAAAAATTATGCTTTGGAGAAAGTAAAAAACTAAACTTTTGTAAACATATGTTTACATTTTTGTCCTTTACTTTTTCATATTTTAAGGCTATTTTATCAACAAACGTATAAGTGTTATAAATTTTTCGATTCAGAAAAGTACACACTATTTTTTAATGCTAAAATTGAAAAATCGATTTTTTGAATGTGTTTTTGTTGTCCTGGTTCTCTTAACTAACAGAAATCATATGATTATTGAAGCTTCTGGTTGGGAAAGATATAAAAGCTAAGATCTGTGGAACATAAAAAGGCTTTTGTCTATCGTCTAATGTCCATGTGTGTTTTTGCTGTCACTTGAAGTGTTAAAATTAATAAAACAAAATTAAAATAAAAAAACATCTCATCAATCCATTAAATGACTGCAACCTGATAAAGATGTCCCAGTAACATGTTGATTCTAGTGAAAACGTTACATATATATAGTTAGTTTCTTTCCTTAAAAGTGGTAATCAGCATCTTGGAGAGCTTTCATTAGAATTTTTAATATTGTTTGTTATTCACTTCTCCAATTTAAATTACTTTTTGGAGGTATGAAATAAAAAATATTTTAACTAGTAATTTTTAAAAATGTTTTAACACATGGAGAATTTTGTAGAACTTAAAAAATCTCTAAGCTTTCAGTTCTAACTAAAATTTTGATTTTAATGCTATCTCAATTTATTGTGATTGTAATGCCCTCTTAAATAAATGTCTTTATATTCCCTTATGTGTTTACATTAGTATGTTTGGAGTTGTTATTATAAGTACTGGATTTATTGTGATTTCAATCAGGTTTTTATTTAAAGTGACAAAACATTTAAAGAGTTTTCTGAATATTAAAACAATGCATTGCAAATTCCATCTTTTATTTTATTAGTAAGTCTACCTTTTTACAGAGATGTTTGTTTGTATAATAATTTAAATTAACAGTTATCAATAATCTAGATATTGTAAAGTAAGACCTGGTTTATGTATAACACAAAACAGTTATAGTAATTATCAAATATCTATTTTTATTGAATTCATGTATGAAATACATAACATTCATTGGTGCACTTTAACAATGTTAAAGGCATATTGGAAAGAATACTTATAGTATTGTAATCTGCTTTATTTAAAATGGATTTGACTATATATTTTCTGGTAGCTCTTAAATACTGAATAAATATTTTTTTATTTAAAAAAAGAAAAGAAGTTTAAAATCATGTTTAACTTTTTCATTATTAAAAACTTTTTCAATGGCATTTTTTTTTTTTTTTTTTTTTTTTACTATTGACATGCAAAGTTAAATCGATAGACTATAAATTATCCACAAAGGAATGAGTTGATTTTGTAGTTTCCGAATTTCAAATTATATTTTCACCATGATCAAAATGTGTACATGTAATCACACTATGATCAAAAATATCTAAACACCTAAATATTGATTTTTCTACAGGTATTAAAAATTAGTACTAGGTTGCAATGACTGTGGAGAAGGTAATCCTTTGTTTTTGGAAGGCCTCAACTATAATTGCACACCATTCTTGCTGAAGAACACTTGCTCTCACTGACACTTTTCGCATTGTCCTTTAGTTAGCATTCAATGTTCTAATTTATCCCTTTGATGTTCTATGAATTCAAATCTGGGCTTTGAGCTGGTGAGTCCAATTTTTGAACATCCTAGATTGTGCTGTATGAACAGGAGCATGATCCTGTTGAAACAGGAATGAACTTTCTCTAAAATATTGCCAAAATGTAGACAGTATGGAATTCTTGAGATAGGCTTCTGTCTTTTAGAGTTCCTTGCACAGGAAGCAATAGGGTCCAGAACAAAACTTGTGAGAAACTTCCCCAAACCATTATGCATTCACTTCCAAATTTTACTTACGGCAATATAGTCAGTTTCAACACATTCATCAGCTTATTTCCATACTCATACTCCATCACTTTATTATTGCTAGATAATTGATTTAATATTTACCTTTACTCATTGTGCCGCTGCTGATGACTTAGTGTTATCGACTTTTGTACCACTGTAGATGACTCTTGGCATTTGTTTTGGTAGTAAGACAAACTGACATGCTGATGTCGCATCTCTTAAAAAAATTTCTGATTGAATCCATGTTATTGGCTTTCACAACTTTTCAGTATTCCATGGTCTACCAAATTGTGGTTGCAATTACATGCTCTATGCCTCAAGATAACAATTTAAAAAATAATAGAACACACCCAACATAGAACTGTCAGTGGTGATCCCTTCACCACATTCAAAATCATTTAGCTCTTATTTTACTTTTCTAGCTGTGTGATGATGTAACAATTGTGAATCATCTGATTTCTTTTATACTTGAGTGGGGTTCGCAACTCACCATCACTTGTTGAATCAAGAGATGTCTTGCATATTCTTTATCATATAGTATGTGTGTGTGTATTTCTTTGCTTGTAATACAGAAATACTGTGGTTTTAAGAAATATCAAAGATATCTTAATGTGCCTTTTTCAAAATTGCATTTGTAGTTTTAATTGAAAATCCATTTGAACATCATTAAACGGAATTAATATTTGCATCTGAATTAAAATAATTTTTATTTTTTATTGATTAATTAAGGTTATTTTAGATGTTCATTTAGAATTTTTGATTTTATCGAAAGTCAAATGTCAGACTCTTTTGACACTTGTGAAGCAGCACTTAAGCAAAATTCGTGGAATCAACAAATATATTTTGTTAATTTTGATTATATATTTCAGAATGCTATATGGTTAAATTGTTGCAGGAATTTCTAGATATATTTAAAATTACTTTTTTCCATTTTGCTAGGAAATTTTTCCTAAATTTAACACTTATCCTTGTAATCAAAGTATATTGTGTACTTCAATGAATTTTGAATGAAGAATCATTTTTAAAGAAATACTTGATGAGTGATGCATTCTTGAGTTAAATATCTAAAATTAGTGAAAATATACTGTAATTATTCAAATCTGAGCCACACCCCAGATTCTCAACATGTTTTTGTGAAAAAATACTTAGTTTAAAATGGTTTTTATCAATATCCGATAGATATGAAATTTAAAAAATTTTAAATGAGAACTAACAAGAAGTGAATAGTGAATTTGGTGCTAGTTTGATATCGGGGGTAATAGCGCCAAGTTGTTGTTTATGTTCGCCAAGATGGGCGATAACATTACAATATGGTTACCTTAATATTTTTATCGTCTGTCGATGTGGTTGCCATGGGGATAACGTATATTAGAAATAACTTTTATTCGTTTTTTCCTGCTGTAAACCTATTAATTTCGGATGATTTTAATTGATTTCTGTAAAAATTTAACCATTTTCAGTGTAATTTTTCTATTGTTTGCGTCTTCTGTAAAATTCTCTATTTTCAAATATGGATATTTCTAAAATGAGTGAATACTAGAATATTTTTTTCTTAGAAGAATAAGTATTGTGCTTTTAATTATCGCTATAAATTGTTTATTTTCATTTTATTTTGCGTTTTAAAAATGTTTTTTTTACGTTCTTTATTTGATGAAATTCGTTGAAGGAACTTGCAGTGCAAGTTTCATATTGCAAGCTTTCACTATTTTGTTATTAGAATTCTTAATTAATTTTAATATACATTATGTAATTATTTTATTCATAATGTAATGCAAAAATGCTATTACTATATGTAATAATCATATAATATTCGTTATTTATAATTGTTTCTTTTAACATTTATTTATAAATATTATTACATCTTTTGTTATTTATTTATAATTAATATTGTTATTTATTTATAACTTGTTATTTATTTATAATTATGTTATTTATTTATAACTATTTTTGTTGTTTACTTATAGCTATTCTTATGTTATTTATTTATAATTATGTTATACGAGTAATCTTATGCATTATTTTTATTTTTTTTACAATTCGACGATTATCCTTTTTTATAATTACTATTAAATTATATTATATGATTATTATTTCTAATAATGTTTATTAAATCGTACTATATGAATGTTATATATAATTACGATAAAATAATATTATAAGAATATATTATATGCTGCTTATATAATACTATTATTAGTACATGTTACTTTTTATTATGCATTATTGATATTCATTATTTATTGATTGATCTAGGTTATTCTCAATCTCTTCCTATATCCTTTAATTGAAATACATTTCGATGTATTTCAAAACAATTCTTTAAAATTATTGTGTATCATTATATTACTGCTAGGCCGCCATATTGGATTCCATTCCAGCAACAAGAAGCACTTCTTGGCTCCATTACCCCCGATATCAAACTAGTTACATCAATTTATTTTACCAGCATTATATATATATAAGCTTTTAATTCTAATCATCTGAATATCATGTTGAATTCCCCTTATCCAACAAATTTTTCTGCCTTTGATTCCATGACTTTCAGCTGCATTAATATTGGGGGGAAAAGTGTGGTTTAGATTTGAATAAGTACAGTATCTATTTTCCACTACCTAACTTAAATATTCTTCATTGATTCCAAAAGTTACATTGTTTTGAAGTAGCCTATGCATCAACTATAGGCCCCAATCTGTGGCTATAAATTTCAGAAGCTTCACATATTAGAAAAGAGAAAACATTTTACATATCATGTGTTAAGAGTAAAAAAAATCTACTCAATTTTTTATGGAATTGTGTCTTAAATTTCCATGCCGTTTCTTAGTTTTCACATATCTTCCACCTAAAACTTAACAAACTTTATATGGATGCTTTATCTTTTTGGGATATTTTTTTATTATGACTTTTTACTTTGACTATCTTATAAAATTAAAATAATCAAATAAAGCTGAGTAGAAAAATTTAGAATTATTTAAAATTTAAATACACCCAACTCTTTTTTTTTTACTCGATTTTGAAATAAGACAGTACACGAATTTGAGAAATTTTCTTTTGTACAAATTCCACAAAAAAAAAATTGTGGCCTAGTACCTGTTGGATGAGGACAATTTAATCAAGTTTATTGTAATAAAAGACGTCGATACTGGTGAAGGTGAAGTTCAGTCATTAAGAGCTGATTTAATTTGCGAGCGCTTAATATTTGTTACTGGTATGGAGCAACATTTTTGTACTCAATATATTGACATATAGCGTACATCAAAATTTGTGTGTTAATCTTGTGTATCAAGAATTATATAATCAACTCAAAAAACAAAAATGACAGCCTCTAATAACATCTCGTAACAACAAAAAAACCAACAGAAGCCGTTAATAAGGAATGAAATTCTTCATTTGAATCAAAACCAACAATTGTGCTAGACATATTTGACACATCTACTGATGATAGCATTTTTTATCCACTTCATAATAAATGGGCACGCTTGTTAACAAGCAACTATGAATAGTTGTTAGTTAGTAGATTTATTCCTATTTTCAATTTGAATTTTTATATGTTGTATGTACTTATAGACTGATTTTTCACTGTAAACTAATTTTATTATTGCTTTTTTTTTACATGGTTTTTTTTTTGGGAAAATATTTAGGGATTTCTTAAAATTGTCGAACATATCCCCAGATTTACCATACGTCTCATGTATTTTCTTACATGATTTTTTTTTTTTGCATGATTTTCTAAGGAGGGTATCTACAGTGTAAAAAAAAAGAGTTTGGTGTAAATATTTTGTTAAGTAAAATACTGAAAGAAATAGCCATTTTTATTTTCAGGTAATTTAATGTTTCCTTGCATTTATCACTGTATACTTATCTCAGCCGTGGACTGCAAATTGGCTTATTCGACTTGGCTGATGGCTGCCTTGGAATATGGGCAAAAGAGTAAGGGTACTTCTTGGCTTAATTATGCTCCTCTTTAAACATAATTGGCCAAATGAAAAACCTTAGCATGTATTAAAGGCAAAACATTTTTCTGATGATGATTGAACAATTTTCAAGCAAAATAGGGTCTCCCCCTAATTGTCTGACTAGGGTGACATACTAGATTTCGCCAGTTGTGCAAAAGTGGCTTTGAACTTGGTTGTTCCCATCTCAAAGAAATTTTTTCTCCTTATAGAGCACTGTTTATGAGCATTATCCTATTTAGCTCTGGACCCATATTTATACTGGTTGACAGGAGAGGGGGGTACTGTTGAGTTCTTAAGCATTTTTCAGCTGGAGGAGGCAGTTGCTTGTTGATAATTTCGATACTGAGTTCCATGCAATTTTTACTGCTCTCAGAGTAGTTTTATTTGTGGGTTTTTGAGCTGCCATGCATATAATTATAGATTGTTATGTCGATCTTGAATCTTCTAAGTGTAAACCACTGATTAACTCCCTTATTGAGTCAGGAAGAAAAACCATCTTGCAATGGATTCCCAGCCATTGTGATGTTTCTTGCTACGAGCTGGTAGATGTGCTTGCTAAATAGGGTTGTGATTCTGATCAACCTGACACAAGTATTCTTTGAAGCATTAATTATTTAAGAACACATCTATTTAGTCAGACAACTTTGATATTGCAGAGATGTTGCCACTGGGACGAATTAGTCTTCTCTTTTAAATGGACAGATCTGTGTTCCTCTGCCAAGAACTGTTGATGTGGGTTGTTTCAGGTTTCAGACTGAACATTATTATACAAGATCTGTTCAAAAAGTATCTGACTGTTGGCCAGAAAAAATATCTTTACAGAATTAGTATCCTCATCAAATTCCTAGCATGCCCCTTTCGCCTTCACACACTTAGCACAGCATTCCTTCCATTGTCAAAAAGACCTTCTGAAGGCATTTTTTGGAATGATGTGCAACTCTGTCATTGCTTTCTGTCTTATATCATTTTTACTCAACACAGGATCCTTTCAATAGCAAACAGCCAGATGTTGCAATAAGCTAGGTTTAGAGTTGATAGTGTCCAGTGTAGGTCCTGTGCAAAATGGCATTTTTTCTGTTCCGCCAACAGATGCTTGGGAACAAATTTTGCAGTAGCTCTGCATATGATCACACAAAATTGCATATGCATAACCTGTGCTGATCTCAATTTGTTCAGCAGCCTCTTGTGTGGTCAAATGATGATCTTTCACTGTCAGATTTTTCAACAACAGCTGCATTCTGAGCGTTTTGTGGCTTCCAGAACGTTAACCACTCTCTACTGACATGTGGCTACTTTTGAATTGGGTAAACTCCCCTCCTTAATTTGTGGGATCCCTATAGCGTAATCTTCAAACATTTGTTGAATCTTACACATTGTTTCACTTAGAAAATCACACCAAGCTTTTGACAAAAAATTTGATGCAATAGCCCTGCGCAAGATGTTCAGTCATCTTTAGAAAAATAAAAATCCAAATACGTTTTTCAGCAACTCGCTCGACTGCCTACAGGAAACGACTGGTATACTGGATCGAAGGGGAAAAATTCAAATGCGTGCTTAAAGCTGTCACCTCCCACTGTGCACAGTGGCACCACTTTAGAATCTCTACTGTGTGGGGGAAGATTCAAGGTCAGATACTTTTTTAACAGACCTTGTATACAGGCTCACATATTTAGTTTTAGACTTACTGATTCTTCTGATTGCGTTTTTATGCTCCATTGACTGGAAGGCATGTCTTTTTTCTTGCCATGCTTTGGAAGACATCCTTTGTTTGAACTTTTTTACTACTTCTAAATACTGGGGCAATCTTTCTTATTTATTGAATTGCTAGGCACTGTAGCTCAAAGGAGCAATGAGGAGGCATTATTAAGAAAATACTTATCTCGAGATATGTATCTTGAATTCGTAAATCCGGTAATCTTCCATTTATGTAGATTAATTTTGATGTTAGAATTACAATAACCCATATATTACTGTTATACATTATATCAAAACATAAATTTAGAATACATTACAACCAATAATTTAAAAAGTATTTTGTTACTAGTAAGAGTTAAATACATATTTAGAATGTGAGTGTATGTAGATTGTATACTTTTAAAATTTCTATTCATGAAATATTTTATTGGAACCAACTTGAACAAAGAATGATGCTGTTAAACAATTTCTGCAATTCTAAAAATTTCCAAATGTATTGCAAATTTTGCTTTTTATACAACATTTATTAAGATATTTTGTGAAGTTTCTAAAATATAATGATAATTGTCAAGAAAGTAGGAAAAAATTCTGCTATCTGCAAAAAAGCCAGTGACAACATATATCTATGTTTTTTTGTGTGAAGTAAAACTTTTCCCTTTTGTTTTGTCTACGCCATACCTTAGTGCGCGCTCGCTTTTAATTTATTCCTTTGATCAGAGTAATCACTTTTTTTCTTTATTTCATTATAAAACTAAATTTTGAAGGGAGAGGTGGTGGCGAGATTTTAACATAAAGTAAATACAGTGGTACCTCGACATACGAGTGCCCCAACATACGAGTTTTTCGAGATACGAGCCGACGAGCAAGTGATTTTTTGCTTTTAGTTACGAGCGAAATTCGAGATACGAGTCCGATTTGGTTCGGTAGTAACACGCAGTCGCGCCATCACGATCAGTTAGCAGCGTGCTTCCGCTGTGATAAGTTGTGTAGTTGTGTTCACGTTTTGTGTTGCGTTTGCATTTACAGTTGTAGTTCATTTATTTTTATAACCATGGATCGGAAGAAAGTTTGTAAAAAGTCAAGTGCTAAGAAAAAGATGATGAGTATTGAATTAACAGTTCGTGGAAAAAAAACACCCAGAAAAAGTTGCAACAGGTCGTGCATCTGACCTTTTTAATGACACTTGCCTAACTCATTTCCGGAACATTCTGAGAGGGAGGAAGAAACAAACATCCTTGGACATGTTTTTTTCTAAACGGCCTACAGGTGAAAGCGAGAAAAATGTAGCGAAAAAGGCAAAGACCAGTGAGGATATCTAATTTATTTCTTTACATTCTCTTTTTTGTTTTTGTGCAATAAATATTTGATATTTATAAATACGTTTTTATTATTCAAAACCACGTAACAAAAATAACTGGGGTGACATTTTGGAGGTTGGAACGGATTAATGGTAGTTCAATTGTTTTGTATGGGGAAATTTGCTTCGAGATACGAGTAATTCAAGATACGAGCAAGGTTGCGGAACGAATTAAACTCGTATGTCGAGGTACCACTGTACAACAGAAAGTAATATTAATGTATTACATTTCTAGGTATAAATTATTTGCACTATTTTAAGCGTTCATTTGTAAAATTTGTAACTATGTGTTACTTTTGCTGAGTAGAAATCAGTTTAGGAAGGTGTTTTCAAAAATCGACTGACAAGAGATTTACTTTGAGTTATAAATAAAAATCCCTTTTATCAGCTATTAGATCTACAGACTTAAAATTTAACATGTGGTTTTTTTTGTTTGTTCAGCTGAGGTATACAAAAAGCTTCTTTTTTTTTTAATTTGCAATTTATGTAAAATTAACTCATTAAAAACTTTTTTATCCTTCAATCTGTATTGTTTAATATTTCAATTTACCCGTGCGAAGAACGGGTATACCAGCTACTTAGTTTATATTTTTATGGAAAATAACAGCACTAACTGTAGAGGGAGGGATTGACATTGTATAAACATGAAAAGCTAATCTGAACTAAACTGTGTTAAATCTATTTATGTTTTATGCATATACTCATACATATATGTTATGCTCTGATTGATTTTTTTTTTATTAATATTACATTTGAAGTTGCATAAAGACTGTTGATGAGGATATCATTTGAGCTACTGTCCGATTCCACACCAACATGAGGACTTTGTGCCTCCATAGATTTAATGTACACCAACCTTTTCTCACCATGGGTCTTTGACCTCACAAGGACTCAACAACATAAGCCTTGCATTTGCTATCATAACCATCCAGTGTGGTCCTATTCAAATAACATTTCTAACCAGAATAACTGTAAAAGTTTGTACCAAAGACACTATTTTGTCGTTAAGTCTAAAACTAAATTTTCTATTCTTACTATTTACTATTCAATTATTAGAATCTAAGTCAACTCCAGATTTGTACAGAAAGTAATATTTGCAAAGCATTTGACTCAGTAGCACTAGCTACTAGTTTCCAGCTTTAACCCTTTAGCTACTATGGCTACATAAGAGATTCGGAATTGTAATTTTAGAATAAGGATTGTTCCCCATGATAGATAATTTTCACTTGTCATTTTAATTTTAAAATATTTGTATCAATTTTTTGTTTGTTGCTGAAACCTAAGTTCATTAAATTTTGATTTATTCCCTTTTAATATAACTGTGCCAGAAAATATGAAATTGATTAAAACAATTTTTAATTTTTTTTTCCTTTGGAATTAAAGCATGAAAAGCCTGGTGTCTAAAAGTAAACAAAATGAAACAGCTATAATATTTAGAAAATTTTAATCAGGATGAAAGTAAATATTTTAAATAATATATTTAAGTAATTTGCTTCTGTTATTTTTATGGTAGATTAATGATGATTACTTTTCTGTTTTTAAACCATTTCCTTTTCATCTGAGAATTAATGAATGATAAATGTGTTAATTTAATTAATTTTTATTTATTTTGATAAGGAATTTGCATTTTATTTCGTGCATCAGTTAAGGCCTCTGGGTAACCTAGTGGCTATGGTCTTAGACTCATGGCTGCCATGTCATGAGTTCGGGCCTTTGTACCGTGTCAATTAGGCCGATTCACATTAAATTTTTCAAGACTCACAATGTCCTGTTGCTGGTATGATGTAAAAGTTTACAGAAGGGGGTGCCTACTCGGGTATCATCCTTGTTTCTTGACTATGGTTCAAAATTGCTGAGTCCATTGCATATAGCCATAATGTTGCTTTACAGTGTGATGTCGATAGAATTCTCACTCACTCTCCTGTGTTTTAGTGTTGCATTTCTGTTATGGTGTTATTATATATTGATTTTTTTTCAGGTAATTATTGTCCTGTATGTCATAAATGTTATGAAGAAAATGATTATGAATCTAAAGTAAGTATTATTAATTAAGGAAGGATTTCATGATTAGTTATTTTCTTATTTCATTTAGTCTTCCGCTTTTCAAATTTTGAGTCTTACTTAGAATTGAACATAAAGTAATTGTGGTAGTACATTAACTGTGTGTGTATAAAAGAAACAACTGAAATGTAAAAATTTATGCACTGCAAATTTATTAGGCAAAAAATAAAGTTCATTCTAAATTAATAGTAACTATATTAAAAGCATTTTTCCCTTTAATACTTACAGTTTTATCTTAATGGACTAAATTCATATGATGTCATAATAACATGATGATGGCAACCATGTGTTTCTAGCCAATCAATTCAAAAACTCATGGGACGTCATAGTCATGCTAAATGCAATCATCTATTTTCAGCTATTCAGATCTTACCCTTCATTGTTGCCAAATTATGTTTTTTACTGACACTATTTTTAAAAAATAATATTTGTCACTTTATTTAGAAATACATATATAAAACAAGATTTTTTTAAAAAAATTTTAAGATCTTTTTGTTGAAGTTTCTTTTTATATCAGTTGCACATCTTTGCCAAATTATAAATGTGAAATTTTATCTAATTTTTACTAATAGAATAAAAAGTACAAGTTAGTTTAATGTCAGTTTTGAATTCAATGTAGAACTCATGTTTGCTTTTATCATGTGACTGTCATGAATTTAGTTAATTAAAGAAAAAAAGAGAAATGAAGAAGAAAAATTAAACTAGCATGTGCGTAGCATTATTTTTATATTTAAAGGTGATTATAAAAAGTTTTAGCAATCAACATAAAATAAAAATGATGCTGTTCAGATGTTATTTATTTTCTTTTTGAATGATGTATAAAAATTAATTGATGTATATATTTAAGGTATTTAGAAACAGTATTTTATGATATGGAAAATATTTTTCAAAGTTCTTATATATGCATAAATCTGTAATGTGGAGGGAAAAAAAGAAAACTTTTATTACTGGAAACATAAAATGAATTTGTAGTGTTAAAATTCAACTAACAAGCGATTGCAGTTATTTTAATAATTATTATTTTTTAAATCTCACATTAAATAATGTAAATATGATTTGTAAGAAAGGCAAATTTTATGATTAATATAAATATTTTATTCTTTTAGTTACTATTTGTTCTGTAGAGTAAAACTATTTAATTTTTATAATGTTATCAATTTAATTTTACTGAAATGTTACACAGGTTTTATTTTAATAGAATGCATTTAAAAATTTCTTAAAATCCACTTTTAAATTTTAGGTTCAAATATTTTTACACTTTCATTTGTTGGTTATTCAAATGTCTTATGTCAGTATAGGTGTATGTATTCAGTTTTTGTGATTCAAATACCATTACTGTATTAAATTTTTTTATAATTTTATTATAGATGGTTCAATGTTACAAATGTAACCGATGGGTCCATGCAACTTGTGATAGTATAACAGGTAAATTGAACTTTGAGAGCTTTATTGTATCATTTTTCAATATATTAGTAGGTAACTTAACAATTAAGTCGTCTTTATAACTGAACTGAATCAAATAATTACCTCTGTTTTTGCAGATGAAGCATATGAAATTCTTTCATGTTTGCCTGAAACAGTAGTTTATACATGTATTGAATGCACAATTGAAACCACCCCTCTTTGGAAAAAAGCTATTAGAGAATACTTGAAACATGGCTTAAAAAGTGTTCTTAATTCTCTTTTGACTTCTAGATGTGCTCGACATCTTATCAGACAAGTAAGTAATGTTAAGCCTTTCATTTTGGAATAAGGGCTTTTAATTATAAATTCATACATATTCCATTCAAGAAGTTTGCTTATTATTCTTGAAACAAAAATTCTTAAAAATAATTGACATGCATGTTAAACGTACTTTCTTGAATAGTTCGAGACTATATAAATCTAAAAAATAAAGTCATTTTTATTTTAAAATTTTCATTTATCTCTTTCGTTTTAACAAATAATGGGACTTTTTTTTTACATGTATGGGAATACAATGAAAAATTCGGCTTACATTTGAATTTTGTAGAATTCGTATTATCTTTTGATTCTTGTTATTCCGAAAAATATGACTATGCTTTCAAATTTTTATTACAAATAAACTAACAAAGATGTTTGCTTATGTTTGTGTGTGTGTGTGTTTCATAAAGAAAACACCAAAGTTTTTTTTTCTTTTTTCTCCTACACTATTTCAATGTGCGCTCCATTAGTCATACACAACACATCAAGTCAATATGAGTAATGTCATCTCAGATTCTGCTTAGGCAACCAGATTTTGTTTTTGACATTACTCTTTCTATCATCATCAATTTTTCATGCCACTTATAAATTGTAGATCTTGAAGGTGGATTTTGTTTATAGTAACCTAAAGTTCATGTTCCACTGTGTTGCAGATTTAAATTCGATAAACCATAGCCTTAAGGGTTCGCGAAGCATTTTCTCTCTATTGTATAGTCATATACAAAATATGTCAAAATTTGAATAATTCATTTCAAACACAATACCAAATAATTTTAGAATTACACAGGGCATTTTGGAAACTAAAAATTACATTGAAAATATTACACAGACACCGGCTGGGTGGAGTAATTGGTTAAGCACTGGCCTTGTATGCCCAAGTTTGCAGGTTAGTCCCTGGCCCAAGTCTCAGTTGACTTTCATGATGTAAAAAATTGATAACGTCTGTGTCTTATTCTTGGGAGGATGCTATTTTGAAATGAAAATTTTGCAAAATGGGGACATTGCACCATCTAATTTGCATTTCATTAGTAGAAACTTTAATATTTTCTTCATGGAACAGAAAACACCATAGATGAAAATCTTTGCTTATTTTTAATTCATTTTTGAAAATATAGTCATACATTTTGGACACCCTATATATTTGATTGAAATTATATGCTATGGAATTTAAAATATAATAATTTTTTTGTAGACTGAATCATCTTCAAACTTTTTAAAGCTACCCAATGATATCATATCAAGTAGAATGTTGGAAAACAATCGAAATATTGATTCTGACAAAATATCTGTTTCTGATATGGATTTTAATCGCAATTGTGGAAACTATCTTCCTAAAGAGGAGAACCACCGTGATAAGATGGCTGTTAAAGAAACAGTTTCCTCTCTGATAGACCATGTTCATTCAGATTCGTCATTGGCATCTGAAAAAATAAAGAATAATGAAAATATTTCCCAGGTTTGTTCTGTAAATTCTTGTTTATATGCTGTAACCAAAAATTTTTCTATTGTTTGTAAAATGTGAATTATATTTCTTTCATTATATTTCAGGATCATAAAAATGTTCACAATTTAGAAATTCCCAAACAGGAAAATAATTCTTTTCAATCTTTAGAAAGGAATTCTTCCAGTCTAACTATTAGAGGCGAGTATAAATAATTCAACTCATGATTATTTAATTTTTTTTTAGATCTTAAATGTGTGTTATTGCATGCTGAAAAACATTTAAATCCTTTAAAAGTGAAGATTTTTTATGCTTTGGTAGGAAATCATTAAAAATTACTATTATATAAAAAACAGTGTTAAAGCAATTAATTATTAGTTATTTTAAATAATTTTTTAAAGTCTTGAATAATTTATTATTACAAGTTACTTATTTCATAATATAAGTTTACACATATATATTTTTTATTTAGATATTCAAAAGTTCCATCATCAAGATTTGTTAACAATCAAAGTTAATTTAGATAAAGGAAAATACAAAACCATAGTAAGCTTTTATTTAACTTATTTTATTTTTATTTTGTAATTTTTGTGCATCTATATATATATACTTTCAATTGTAAATTATTTTACAGTCATCTTTCTTTGATGATATCATTGAAATAATTGAAGCTGGAAATGATATGGGAATGAAACATCATACTAGTGCAGTCAAGGCAATTCTTATAAAAGTAAGCTGAGAATGATTTATTTTACTCATTTATGCATTTAATTATTATTTAATTTTATTTTGAATTTCTTTTCAAGAAAAGAGAACAAATATTTAAAAAATAACCTTCCAAGCGATCTGCACGTAAAATCCTGCCATTCTAGAGATGCTTTTTTGCCTTCAAGTAAGATTCTCAAAAGCGGTGGTCATTTTAAAAATACGGCTCAACTGCTTTTGAGAATCTTACTTGAAGGCAAAAAAAATATGTGGGTGCATTTTCGAAGCATCTCTAGAATGGCAGGATTTTACGTGCAGACCGCTTGGAGGTTTAAAAGAGAAATATGTACGTAAATCCGAATGTAACAGAAATAATTAGAAGTTACTGTGCTAAATTAACTAATTTAATTTTTTTTTTTTTTTTTTTGAAAAATTAAGTTAAAATGATGGTTGTCATATTAAAAATATTCTGCATGTATTCTTTTAATCTATGTAAAATTTTACTAGTTCTAATGATTTTTTACCTTATTACTTTGTTTTGTGAAACATAATATTAAAACAATTAAAGAGAAATCTGTTTTTAAATTATTAAATTTAACATTTAGTGAAAGTAAAATTTGACATTGTTATCTTTTGATACTTCTGAGTGTTGAATCCAAGTTACCATTTTAATTGAATCAAATATATAATTTATTTAATAGCAAACAGAAAAAATATTTCCATGGTATAAAGTTCCAACTGCTAAAGTTTGGCGGTCAAAACGTGATGTTCCTGAAGGAATGTTGCCAAATGCTGTTGTTCCACCTTCATTGGATCATATTTATGCACATTATCTAAACAGAATCCCTGCATTTCCTGCTTTAGAAGTAAAAGGTAAGAAATAAGTATACGTACATATATTTAAGCAACAGCATTTCATTCAAACATTTTCGCAAATATTTGTATGATATTTGGTATGTATATAATTTCCTACTAGAGGTAAAAAAAAAGTTAAAAAAAATAATGTGAATCTGGTTAAATAGGCAACATTTTATATTTTTCACTAGCAAGATTGTTTTATTTTCCAAGGTAATTCATAAAGAAAAGTTGTTTATTAGAATTAAAGGAAAAGTTTCAGACTAAGTACAATAATGACAGATTATATATTTTTTATTCTACAGATTCAAGTAGATTAAATAATCTGTGAGACCTAACAATAAAACAATACATCAATTAATGAAAACCTCAAGTAACTAGCTGAATGTGCTATGCTGTAACTTAGTTGCAATGTGTCTTTCTACTGCAGGATAGGTTAGGATTTGAATTTTGAGCAATTAAAGACTGTTTCTTCATTTCTTCCCCTCCTCCTCCTCCCCCTTTTCCATCAGCATTGTTGAAGGACAACTTGTTTGTTTGAGCCATGATGTTAAAGACTGTCATGTAGCAAACTGTGGATTAAAACCCCTCACATTGGTGTCAGTCGAAGATTATGAGAGTGGGTCGTCCTCATTCACTTAGCTGTAGTTCAAAATTATGAGGACTGTCACCAATAGCATTTGTGTAATTTACAAATGTGACTAATAAACAATCAATCCAACCTGTGCTGTAGAAAGCTATATTGTTTTGGTAAGAGAAAAATAAATAATTGCATATGTAATTTTACAATATGCATTCTAATTTTCAGTCATGCCATTTTATGATCTACCTACTGGGAGGTAATCAAGGAATATATTATATTTAACCTTTGTATTATCTGATAGTTAAAACTAGTATAAGAAACTTATTTTCTGGTGGGTTGATGAACTTTAAAGTTGCAAACTTCTGCAATATCTTCAGCAAAAGTTTATATATATATATATAGTTCTGTTTCAAAGTAAAGTGTATATTATTTTATTGACTTTAAATGAATAAATAATCAAAATTATTATTTAAGAGAATAAAATTTTTGAATCCGGATAATTGATTAATTTAGTTTTTAAGCAATTTTGATAGTTTTGCTGTGTAAAAAGATAAACCTTTACTTACACGTTACATTGTACTGTTTAAAATAGTCTAAAATTTTAAAAGATGAAAATCGTTTTTATATCAAACATTATCATATTATTTTATTTACTTAAATATTTAACAAGTTTTTCAAATATTTTAAAATAATTTGATTATTTCTGTTATTTTATTCAAAGCTAGTAAGCACCTTATAACCAGGACTTTTTAAAAAAAAAAATATACGCAAACTGTTTGCTTAAAAGTTGTCTTGATATTTAAACTTTTAATATTTTTGTTTAATCTAAACAATATTTGGTCATATCAATTTGATTTTATCTTACTTGTTAAGAAATTTTACTGTAAGAGTTTATTATATTTTAAGTTATTCCAAAATTAATGTCCTTCTCTACACAATGTTAGAATAAAGCAATACTAAATATAAATGAAAAACTATTTTGATAACATTTTAAAATTAGAAAACTACACTTTTAAGCTGCAATTTTTTATTTTGAGATATATTCTTCGTGGAATGTGCACCTTCTTTTTACGAGAAGATCTGAAATGTACATACCCAACACCCTTATGTTTTTGTCATTTTTTTTAGCTATTATTCTAAGCTTTAAAAAAAAATAATATATTTCTAGGACTGCAATCCTTTATCTTCATAAGGAATGTCATTTCATTTAAATAAACAGTATTTGCATGTATGTATGCTAATTTTTTTTTTTATGCTCATCTTTTTTATTTTTAAAGCTCTCACTTTTATTCCCGGTGAATAATTATGCACCAGTAAATTTTGAACTTATTTTATTGTCTTAAAAGTGCAGGTTAAATGCCAAATTTTGCGGTATGTTTGTATACATTTTTATAGTAAAAAATAATGTAATGACCAACAAAAGCATTTTAAAATTATTTTTCAATATTTATGATTAATTTGAGAATGCTAAAAAAAGGATAAAAAAACTCTAATTAGTTTTTAATTCATTTTTATAATCTATGTGCATTAATAATCTAATTTTGACATTTTATTTTTTTCAGAGGAATCTCAACTCCCTGATAATCGTATCTGTATTTTATGCAATTATTCTGGAGACAGTCAGCCTAAAGTATATATAAATTCATTCATCTGTAGAATAACACAAATATAAAAACTTTTTATTTAAAATGCACCTTAAAACTCAATTTTGTATAAATTTTTTAAATTGTTATAGAAATGTGGACGTCTGTTATACTGTGGACAAGATGATTGGATACATGTTAACTGTGCTGTATGGTCTGCAGAAGTGTTCCAACAACCAAATGGCTCTCTTCGAAATGTTTATCCAGCTATATCCAGAGGGAAATTAATGGTGAATTATTTTGTTACACTATTATTTTCTTTTGTAATTCAGGTTGCTAGTTGTTTTATTTTTTTATTGTAGTCAAACTTAATCAAAATGTTATTTCTGCTTGTAATGCAGAAAAGTATGCTAAATATACTACTTGATTGCACTTGCTGTAAGAAGCTAAATTTCTCAATTATTAAAATCTTTCCTTCCATTGCTTCAAATCCACAACATATTTTGGTCAAGTTTGTAATACAAAATTGTGGTCAGTATAATTAAAGGTTCAATAAATAGCATAATTTGTAATATATTTAGTAATTTTCAACCAAAATAATTATCAGAATTTTTTTCCTAAAAATATCTGCAAAACGCTTTTCAATATTATTGTAACTGAAAATATCATATCTTACATCATCTTTTGAAATTGAGAAGTTATCTGAAGGAAATTATATATATTTTTTAAGTATATGTCTGTCAGGAATTCAGTTACAAATTGATTTTCCAATATAATCACACGAAGCAAAATTTTTATCCTTTGTTCATTGTATATTTATCTGTATATTGCTTATGTTCATGACATTAAAATATATTTGGAATTCAGTCAGATAGATAGATACAAAGGGAAAAATTTTTAAAGTTTAGATTGTATTATATACTTGGTTTTAATATATTTTTTTAATATAAATAAATTTTTCATTAAAGAAATTCATGTTTGAATTTTATATATATGAAGTACATGAATCACTAAAGTGATTTCTTAAAGGTAAAAATTTTATTAAAATGCATAATTTATGTGCTATTGTGTAGAAAAAGTTATAAATAGTTTTTATGTATATAATGTTTCTAATTGATGTCTTTGTAAATTTTATTTGACTTGTTATAAGTAATATTACCTTTATTGATAAATATTTTAGTACTGTGAATTTTGTAATCAACTTGGAGCAACAGTGGGATGCTGTGTGAGAGGTTGTCCAGCTAATTACCATTTTTATTGTGCTCGAAAAGATGAAGCCGTTTTACAGGCTGATCGAAAAGTGTTTTGTGCTCTTCATAAAGACAATGTGGATGAAAAGGTTTTTTCTTCCATAATTTTGTTTTGTTTGTATGTGTGTCTTGTTTAGAAATTTTGATTTAAAATGTTTAATTACTTTTAAAAAGTCAATTGGTTTTTTTTTTCTTTATATATCCTGGGCTAAGTGTTCTCTTGCTTGCTAAGTGCTATCTTTTGTGTGTGTGTTATCATCATACAGATTATAATGTAGTTGGTCATAAGTTTGCGAGAATAGATTGCCCAAAATTTTATTTGTTCCTATTAAAGTTTTGTAAAAAAATTCTCTCATAGAATATAAGTATTAATTTTACTATTTTGTTGAAACTTAAATGTTTTTAGTTGATAAGAATATACACTACTTGTAAAATAAATTATTACAAAAAAATAAAATACTATTATAATAAATACACAATTTCCAATCAGTTTAGTTTTTAATATAAAATTAAAAACTAAACTGATTGGAAATTGTGTATTTATTATAATAGTATTTTATTTTTTTGTAATAATTTATTTTTTTCTTCCGAATTCAAAACAATATCCGCATCTACAGTTGTCGAGGGGGGAGGAGTGACATTCTTAATAACGCAAATGTAATTTAATTATTAAGAAGAGATTAATTCAATAATTAATCTGAATCGGTGTTTCTCAACCACTGTGCTCCTGCACTTTTGTGGGCCACCAAATTTTTTTAAAACTATTAATTATACTCTGAAAGAAAAAAAAACCCAGAACTGAGTCATTTGGTCGTTTTATAGAAATAAATTCAGAGTATTCGTGGTATATTTAACTTGTCCTTTTGTGGATAGATGGGTATAAAAAACTTTGATTGGGTTCGTAATCCATTTGTGATAACAGATACATCTGTATATGAATTAACTTTAAATGATGAGAAAAAACTAAATTCACTCTGTAATCGAGATTTAATTTCATTTTAGATTAAAATTGGAGATGATTATCTAATAAGGCAAAAAAAAAAGATTTAAAATATTATTACAGTACTCTGTGCCATATGTGCATGAATTCTGATTTTCAGCATTAACAAATATAAAATTGAAAGAAAAAAAAAGCTCGAAACTTAAAGGTAGATAGCGAAATGAGAGTAGTATTATCATTTTCATGATCAAATATGAAAAAAATTATTAAAATTCAAGCTCCAATTTCACATTAAATGTATTCTCATAATTAATTTGTAATTAATTACACAAAAAACATTTTTAAACATTGTTGTGTTACGTATTATTTTTTTTAACAATGAATATTATTGTCATAAGATATTTTACATTGTTAATTACAGTTTTAAGGAAAATTCTCTTAAACTTATTTTATTGTTAGTGTGCGACCTAATTTTGAAATTGTCTTAAGTGTACCGCAACAAACTAAAGGTTGAGAATCAATGATCTAGATTATTAACTCAAAAAGGAATATCTTTATTATTGCTGCACTCCCTACACATTTCCATAACTGATGATAATCCCTCTCCATCACGATATTTACCTTAATTTCGAATTCTATAAAAATTTTCTTTGAAGTTTCTGTGTTTGAAGGTGGGGGGGATGTTCTTTCATGTTAAATGAATTTTCCAAATGTTTGAAAATATAAAATCTTTTATTAAGTACTTAAGTAATTTTCAAAGAAGGAAAAATTACACAAATCAATCAATATTTTCCAATTGTAAAATTGAGATATTTAAAAATAAATAAGGTAAGAATAATTTCTATGTATATTTATTGGTGGTGAACAGTAAAAAATAAATTTTGTTAAATAAACTGGATTCTCTATGTTCTTATAGCTCTAAATCTTAAATTTCTTGTAAATTTTTATGATATTTCAAAAGGAGTTTTGTTTGTTTTAAAGAACCATACTCTAAATTCATATTTATTGATCTACTTAATCACATGCTGTTCAAAATTGGGGAAATATTATAAGTAACATGTGTTTTTTTTATTTAATAACAATAAGTTAATAGTTAACTTGCATTGTTTTAAAGATGAAACAAAATAATTAAAGTAAAATAAAAAAAAAAACTATTGAAATAATGTAGTTTATGGCCACCCTGACAATTTTAGGAATATCTATGGAATTAATTATTGAAGTTGACTGAATCTGAAGTATAGGCTATTTAGAGCCTTTTAATTCTGAAGGTGGTGAATATTTATAGTAGAAAATTAATTTTTTAAAAATTAATTATTCCACATTAACGTTTTATAAAAATTCTTTTTGAAACTTTTGCAGTGACACCCATTTTGTCTTCCATTGATTAATATTGCAAAAATTGTTTTAGTGTTAATATTTTTTCTAGTTACTGTATTAAATGTTTATTTTGTTTTGAAATTTTTGTTTTACCAGTAGTTGTTGAGTTTTTCAAGTATCATTCATTTCATATAACAACATTTATTCATCAATAATAACTAGTAGAACATCAGTGTAAATTAACTGTATGGTTTGATAATTTCTATTGAAAATAATTTATTTGTGAATTATAAATTCTTCCTTTTTAAGTGAAAAGATGTGTTAATGTTTTAAAACATGATTTTGTTAAAGGTAACAATGTTTGCAGTTTTCTCTCTTGGTAGTTTTTACAAATTTGTATCTTAACCCTCTTGCTGCATAGTTATTTTATCAAAGTAAGTACAAAAATTGTGTATGGTTTTATTATGTATTACAAATCTACATATTAAATCTACATTTTAGAGTTAAAATATACAAAAAAAAATTTGTAAAAGAGTTTTTATTTTAAAATATAGAATTAGGTCAACAAAATATGAACATAAAAACATAAACAAGAACAGCACGGGTTGCACAGCTGAATAATCGGAAAAATGCATACCCGTGGAAATCGCGGGATGCACAGCGAGAGGCTTAAAAGTATTAATTAGCAAACAATAAGTGTAATACAAAATTTCATTATCCTAAATCTTTTTAAATTATTTTATTTTTATATATTTTTTAGGTCTTTGGGGAAAGAGATTTTCCTTTTAGAGATAAAGCCTTTGTTAATCAAGCTGGTATTTCTCCAAAATGGGTTAAGAAAAAATGGGAAGCTCCAATGGACAAAGATTCTCTGCACATTGTTATTGGTATTTATATATATATATTTGCTAGCATTATAATAAAAGAATGTATTTTCATTATTTTTTCCAAGAAATATGCGATTGTTCAAAGAAAATTTCGCTCTTATTAATGTTTGATGTTGAATCCTATTAATGTTGTTACTTGAATCATAGTACAGAAGTATACATTGATTTTGCTGCTTTAAACTTGATGCTTTTAAAATAAAGATTTTATTTTTATAACAATTTCAATATTGATAACATTTTAATATTTATAGTATTGTTTAAGTTCATTTTCCAAAGTGTTTTTTATACTAAAAGTCTTGTGAACTTCGATAAAAAGTCAGATTCCGATTTACCAAACCCCTATATAATGAATTTTGAGATTTAATGAATTTTTCTTTCTTCCCAATTTAAATGAAGGTAAAAAACCTCTATTTAACAAATAATTAACCCCAAATTATTTCAACAGCCAAGATTCTTTTTATTGGTTTAGATTAAAAAATTAGATTTCTTTTTAAATGACTTACCCTTCTTGTCAGGAATAGAAAAAGACTTCTTGTAAGCAGCAAATTTTGGAGGAAAAGGGTGTAGCCCATTGTTAGACTTTTCAGGTGCAGATGAGTCATGAGTGTAAACTAACATGTGAGTTTTAAATAGGACCTGGAATGACTATCTGAAACTCCTATCAAAACTGTTAAGTTTCCTGATGCTTTGTTTGCATCATTTGAAAATTGAAAACATACCTCGTGTAGCAGAATATGAATGATGCAATATTTTTTTTATCTTGATGTTACGAATAATTCCGAACTAACAAATAAAATTTTTGATCCTGATGAATTCATTAAATCAGGGTCTGACTATATATATATGTTAGCAGCTGTTGTCTTTTTGTTTTAAATTTATAATTATTATGAGCTTTGAAAAAAGGAGGATAAAGTTTGAAAAAAAAAATATTTTGATTAATACATATACTGCTAGGGTTGTTTGAGATATAGAAATCGTAAACATTAAATGTCAAGTTTTCAAACAAAATTCATAATTTTTATTATTATTATTATTGGGAGTATATTCTTTGTACTGTCATTGTAAATTTTATTCCCAATTGTAGATTTCTTTCCCAAGAATTAAGATATGTGATCATGATTCAAAAATCACAAGTTCGAAATCTGTAATTATTTTAAAAAAGAAATAGATTTAAAATACATTTTTTTATGCATACAAAAATGAAGTAATGTTTGTTAAAAAGTTTCTAAATTAATAGTAGAAAAGAATATTCCCTTACATTTATATGGATAAGATTGTTCAGTTAACCAAATAATATATGTTTTTGAATTTTTTTTATAATTTTAATGTGTTTACATCTTTTGAGTGATAGAAAGTTATAAGTAATATAATCCCACTTCTGAGAGATTATTGCCAAAGATTTTACAAGTTATAGCAACCAATTCTTTCAATCCTGACAGCAATTGCTAAAATGTATTGAAATTCGCCAAAGGTTGTCAATGGCATTGGGTTATTACATCATTACCTTTTATGTTTATTTATACAAAATATTTCTGACTAAATGTATAATTTGGATCTTAAAAAATTGAATTAGTGTTTCTTAATATATATGTGTGTTGTGAATAACTTTCAATATTTCTTTTAGGATCCTTGACTGTGAATAAATTAGGCTATCTGACACCATTATCTAATAATAAAAATGTTTTGATTCCAGTAGATTATGAGTAAGTATAGGAATAATTTTTTTAATGTAAAATAGTATATTAAAATATCTTCGATATTTGAAAATCCTGTCGCAAAATTTATTTTTTTATTTAGTACAGTGATATCCCAGAATCGAAATAAAATAAGAAAATTTTACCCTGAAATTTAAATGCTGCTTTGTAATCTGTAAGTCCATTAAAGGCTATACAAAATGGGTGTAAAATTTAGTTATAACATGTCTACTTTGAAATGTTAAACAGTGGAGCTTTTAAAGCATTATGAATAAGGATTCTAGGCTACCATGCCAGTGATATAAGAACAAATTCAGGAAATAAAATAGAAAGATATTCATTTTTGCTGGTTCCCTGATTTCACTCTACTTTGACCAGTTGTGCTTTGTCTTTGTTTGTTGTTGAAGGTTGTATTGAAAATATATCTGCTTCTTATTTTATGCTGTTATGTTTGTTTTCTGTTTTGTTCTTAATAAGTACTTAGTATTTGCCACAATTCTTGAAAAGTGTTGTGATGACTCACTCTGTTCCCAGCTTCTTGTTTACATGATTTACATTTATTTCAAAATAGCTAATATTTCAAAAATTTAGCTACTGAATTTTTTGCATTGGCAACAATATCATATTGTGAAATTCTACTATTCTTATTTTACCATAATTTAAGAGCAGCAATTGTTCCTTGGTATGTATGATTCTAAGTAGTTTATATTACATGTGGAGATTAACTCTCTGAAGTAAAATAAGAAATTTAGTTTAACCTGGAAGTATCTGAATCAGATTCAAATGAAGTTCTATTAGAATAATATGCTGAGTGACATGTATTAAATTTCATACTCTGTTGTCATGTGTTTTTTATCCTGGGATATATATGAAATACGAGTGGAAGAGCAGAAGATTATAGACATTTATTACAAGTGATGATAATCCCAGCATATAACAGAAGGGGTGTGCTGCTTTCCATTCAAGGCAAGAATCCATTACAGGCGAAAGTCCGACTTCTTTCCCGAAGAAGATACAGTCTTGCCTTATTCAGGATTCGAACCTGAGCCCACTTGATTACAAACCAAGGTCATATCCATCATACTTTCTGGGCAGCATTTGATAATCTCAAAAGCAATTAAGAAATTTACAATTTATAAACATATGATTTAGTGAATTAAGATGAGAGTGCTATGTAACTGCAAGAAATTCAACATTCAAATTGTTGAAAAATCTGAGCTTCTTCAAGTATACACAAAACTGAATTAATATTGATTATGGATAAAAAGCAGGAGTTTGTTTTATGTAAATATCCATTTTCAAAAACAGGTCAAATGTATTTGATTACACTAGTTATTAATAAGTAAGCATTGAGATCTAATTGGACATATTTGATAATTCATTCGAAGTTTAGGAATGTTAAGAAATAGAAAAAGTGTTCAGTTAGTAATGCTTGTTACTAAACTTACTTATCTGTAGTTCTTGTTATATATATTCTCTTGTTTACCATCAGCATAGTTTACCTTAAGCTGATAATCGATTTAATACACAAAATAATTCATTTGGGTAGATTTAATCTAGCAAAATAATAATGATGAATAAATTTTAATACTTTTTCTATCTTGAACATTTCTAATTCATATATCATTGAAACTTTCTATTCATGAATACAATTTTTTAAATATTGTGGTAGAAAAAGGAGGGGGGGCCATGGGTATCCTAGTGGTTAGAGCATCAGACTCTAGACAGGTAGGCCTGGGTTCAATGCCTGATGCCACCAAATACCCTCCGAATACACACGGAGTACGTGCTTGTTAAATCAGTGGGTCCGAAAGTCTTGTGGGCTGAATCACAAGTGCAGGGTACTGGAGAATATTTCCCTCCCCTTCAGTTCCATGCCAAAATTGTGGTGGAGATAGGTAGTGTCGCCATCTATCGTCCCTTCGGGGAATTTCGGCAAGCTAATTCGTACTGTCACTTGTATGGTGCTCAATGCCAATAACAGGCATATTTCTAGCCCCTTGTCACAATGAATTTCGTGGGCCTCGTTCTGACTACGTCAGACAGGTGGCATTAACCACAACAACAACAGAAAAATGAAAAATTTTTAAAAGATCTTGATTAAAAGCTTAGATTTTTTTTTTACGTGCTCAACTTATTGTATATTTATTTCCTAAAAGTGAATTTTGGTTATTTAATTGCTAATTTCTCTTCTATCCAATGAGTATCAATTATGGGTGAATATTTGTCTCAATTTAACTCTCGGTAAAAAAAGAAATTTGTACGGTAATTAAAAAAAAATCTTAAAAGTCAAATTTGTTAAGTTAAAAGAATTCATTAAATCTAAGTACACAATACTGATATACATTTTGTTTTATAGATGTACAAGAATATTTTGGAGTACAAAAAATCCTCATATACGCGTTAAATATACATGCCGCATTATTGAAATGAAACCTGAGAACTCGCCTAATCAGACTGATATGATAGCTAATACAACAACTGTTCATTCACCAACTTCATCCAATTTTACAAATCATAATATTAAACTCCCTGATGAAAAAATCCCTGTCAGAAATACTCAACAAACTTCTGGTGGAAAAAATTTGAAATCTAGAAATTGTGAAGCTGATGAAGATTCAGATATAATGCATTGTGTAGAGAAACTTCTGTGTCGTTTAATCAAGAAAGTGGCTAAGAATGAATCAAAGAACAAATTTTATGTGAAATGTGATAAAAAAAACAATAATATTCTGGAATTGAAAAGTTGTAAGGATCATAACTCTGAAGTAAGCAGGAATTCAAATCATCCAAATGATGTAGGTCTAGAGAAACATAAAATTCAATTTCCTCGTTTTAATGGAAACAGAAAAAATTATGATTTTGAGAAATTGCAGAATTGCGGTGACTGTGATAAAAACTCCTACAGCAGAGACAGAAATATTAAAAATGCAGGTTGCAATATAGACCAGAAATCTGAAAATTTTGAAGAATCCGAGTGTGATAAAAAGAGTTATTTGCGTAAGTCTAATTATGATTTTAATAACTTATCAAATTACAAAAATACTTTGCAAACAAAAAACTGCAATGATGTTCTTCGAAATAGCAAAAAGACTTATGAATTTAAAAAATACAGAAAACGAATTAAATCTTTAAATGAAAAAGAAGATTTAGATTCTGATAAACTTTTGAAATTATTACGTGAAAAACAATTAACTAAAGAGGAATATGAACGTGTTCTACAACAGTGTGGAGATATTTCATCTATTTCACCAAAAATGAAATCTCTGTTAAATTCAGTTGTACCCTCTCATTCAGTTTCTCAAACTGTATTACCTGTTTTTGGAATGGGGACAAAGGAAGTTTCTGCGATAACCGAGAGCTCTGGGTATAGCTCTAATGAAGATAATCATTTGAGACAATCTAGCCTGCCATCTTCTTTACCAGATCCGTCAAATGAAAGAAATAATAAAACCTTTGGAAATGTATCTTTGGCACCCATGGAAAATTCTGAAGTACTTGAAAGTACATCTTCTTTGAAAAAGGACATGAAATTTAATGGTAAAATATTTAATTCAAATTCTAATAGGCTGAATCCTAATAGTTGCAGCAAAAATGATTTTGATTCAAATAGTCATCAATATGTACCTCATGTTTCAATAGAAAAAAATCATTTAAAAGAAAAGTCTTTAAATGGAATGTGTCAAAATAAGGGGCCTTTTAAATGTTCCAAGTGTAAAAGATTGTATCGCACAAGTGAAAGCTTTAAGAAGCATTCTGAAACCTGTAACTTTATTATTGATTCCTCTTCTGGTGATGATGAATCAGACAGTTCTGTTTCTTCTAAAAAATCTACTGACGACAGTTCTTTCGAACAAATTCCACAAAAACGTTGCAAAAGTATGGATGAAACTAATGACATAAATTCAAATAATGTCAATGGACCATGTTCAAAACCTGTTTGTGAGAATAATATATTAGGTTTTAAAAAAATTGCGACAGTGCAAGTTAGGCTTCCCAGTTCAAATGGACCAAATTCTGTTACTCAAGAACATACCAAAAATACTTCTGATAAAAATTACAGTAATCAGTCATTTAAAAGCAAGCAAGAATTTGAGTTGAATAATTCCATCACTAAGGAAAGCTTTACTTCAGTGTCAGCACCGATAAATAATCCAGTATCTGGACAAAATTTACTTCCTACCCAGAATGAAAATTTCATTCTGAAGACAGTTCCTTCTAATGAAAGAATAATAATTCCCTCAGAACAGACATTAAATTCGCCTGTTAATATTGGTTGTAATCCAATAAATCCCCAAAGAGTTATGTCAAATGTAGCTATGGACATTAGCAGTGTACCATTAGTTACTGAAAATGTACCAACTGTTTTTAATTGTGGCTATAATGCTCCTAATAGTATTATACCAATGCCCTGTAACACCCTTATCATCCCACCAACACCTTCTACAGTTCCACAGTCAGACCCTATTTTAAGCCAAATAACAGTACCTCAAGCCAGTTTTTTACAATCTCCCATTGATTTAAATCAGAGCTCTCAGTTATCGTATATTGGTTCAATCACTATAACTAACAATGAAACTATGTCTTTAGCTGTTAATGTTCCTGATCAAATTGTTCCAGTATTTCCCCAACAAGATATAAACTTTAGTGTGATTCCTAATCCAATACAAATGCATCAACCTGCTGAAATTCACCTTTCCACTGTAAACGTTCAACACATATCAGTTCAGAGCTCATTTTCTTCTAATGCAGTGAACCAACTAGTGTTTCCTCAACAAACTGTGCCTTTTCCTCAAAGCCAAGTAATGTTTGTTGAAAATCCAGTTGCTCGGCATATGTCTCAAGCTCAGCAACCTCCAAATTATGTATTTCATGTTCCCATGGACCAAACACAAAACTGTGCTTTTACACCATATGTTCCTCAACAAGAAATTCAACCACAATTTCTAAACCAGTTTGCTTTTGGATCTAATGCACAACAGATTTCAAGTCAGGGGATAAGAAATAATTATCAGCCACAAAATCCTGTATTACAGCGTACTGAAAGACTTTCTCAGACAACAGTATTGCCTAACCAATTAAATAGTGGCTCTGGGCAAATGCTTACAAATCGTCAAAATAACCTTCCAGAAAACTCTGTTTTTACCAAAGCCCCATTAACAAAACCATTGCTACAGTCAGTTGCAAGTCAATCTCCTATTCCAACAGATGTCAGTAACAGATCATCTCCAGCTTCAGATCAATCCAATAATAGTAAAAATTGTGTTCCTGGTATAAAAGTGGCATCTAATAGTAATATTGTGGACATTTTAAAAAAAGCTGCTGAGCAAATGCTGAATATTCAAGCAAACATGGCTAAAAAAGATAAGGATAAATCTGAACCCGGTACACCTGAGAAAAAAACTCGTTTTGCTCATACTCGTAAAGTGGCTGCTAGAAAAGCTGAGAAGCTGAAACAGAAAAATGCTGTTTCAAATGGTCAAATGAAACCTAAAAGTATCCAATTAAATATTCTTAAACCAGCTTTCAGTATTCCTTTTGTACCAATGACTGCTCCTCCTGCACCCAAGAATATTCCATGTTCAACAGCTGAAGAGGGTGAGTTAATTTTTTATAAATTAAATTCTGCCTTTTATATTTTTCGCTAAAATTTAGTAAATTTTCTTATTTATAGTAATTTGTATCGGGGAAAAAAATTATAGCATAGTTTCTGTTTTTAAATAACCAGCTTTTAAAATACCAGATCAATCATAATTTTTAAGGCTATCTTCGGCTAATGTTAAAGAATAGGATCCAAATTTGGAATATTTTTTCAGATATAAAAGTACTTGAACAATAATATTATATTCCGACTTCACTATCCTGTAAAGAATCACTTATTTTATCATATTACTCATTTTTATCCTAATTGACACGTTTTTCTTTTATAAAATGTGTTTCACATTTTTTCTCCTAAATCATAATGCTAAATGAGCTGTCTCCTTACATGTACAAAGGAAAAACTAATTGTTTATGAAATATTTTGAAATTTTAAAAACACTATATTATAAAAAATGTATGAATTACAATGATACAAAATTTTTATAAAAATTGAGGCATTTTTTTCTGTCCGGAAATGTGCTCTGCGTTAAGTCCACGTTCTTGTACATAAGGCGAAAATAGCCTTAAAGAATGAATTATTCTGTATTCTTTCCTTTTTGCTTGTATATTAATATACATTTCACATTAAATGTTCATAATTTATTCACATCAGCCACATTTTAATTTACTTTTAAAATTTATGTTTTGACTTTTTTTTTACGGAAAATAGTTTTATTGTGAACTTTTTATATTATTCATAAAATTGCTGTTGCTTGACCTAATAAATTGCATTAAAAAATATTTAAATTTAAGGGGGGGGGGGATCTTCCATTTTTAGAAACTTGTAACTTTTTGTAATACTAACATATTTAAAATTTTGATGAAAAGTTAAATGATTGAAAGTCATAATATTTCTATATTTTATGAGTGACTATTTTATCATTGGTAGAGTTATGTGATGAATGGAAGGAAAATGTAATTTCTGACTTTTTTGTCATTTCACCTCAGATATCAAAATATTTAATGAACTTGATGAAATGTTTTCTTCATTTATGTATTTGTGATATTGCAAATTATTAAATATATCTTTTTTTTTACATATATTAAAATTTTTATATGCATATTTAATAAATACATGGTAATTATAATTTATAATCATTATTTGAATTTTCTTTGTAGCTCAATCACCTAAATTATTGACAGAAAAGACAAATGACATAACAATGCCTGAACTACAGCCAGAAGAGGCAAGCAGATCAACTACGGAAAGTAATTCCGATATTTATTGTTACAATGATGATGAATCTGATGAAGATTCTCCTTTTTTAAGAATGTATATGGAACAAATGAAATTGGGGGGAAAAGAAGAATCTCCACCTAAAGATAAACCTTATTTAATGTATGAAATTGACAGTGAAGATGGACTTCATGTGCGATCCAGAAATTTAAGAGGTGAATATAAGCTTAAAATATTGCTTTAATTCATAATCTTTATATTTGTATCTGGTCTTAAGTTATACATTTAGTACCAGATGTCTTTAAAAATATGTCTACATTTGGCATTAACTTTTTTTAAATTTATATTTAAATGGTATTTTTACATTGTGTATCAAACAGTTTATACGTATATGCAGTAATCCCCAGGCCACAGACTGGTCCATGAATCAAATAATACTGGGCTGCCCGAGGAACATTAAATTATTTTTCATTTTATTTACTGTGATGTATTTCTCTCAGGTTTGTGTGAATTTCCTTGGAAATCACTTTATATTCTATGTTAAATCACTTAATTCATTTTTTGATGTAACAGCACTGTATTCTGAAGATATTTTTAAATACAATTACATTAAAATTATTAAATCAAAACAATCTAAAATATAAATAATCAACATTCCCCCACCCTCCCCTCAGCAAGCCATGGTAAAATTATCAAACGTTGACCAGTCAGTGACAATAAAAAGGTTAGTTATCACTGATATATATGCTCCAAACTTAAAAATGATAACTCTATATTTTTCTCCAAAATGAAATAAAAAGCATGGTTATTTATCTGGGTAAATTAATTTTTCTGTATATTTTGGGAATATAATGAATGAGCACTTCTGTAGCATTCACACCTTTTTGTAGTCCAAAAGTTTGTATTACTGTTTGGTTTACAACTTTAAAAATTTTATATTATGTAATTACAGATGCTTGGCTGAAAGTATATGATGAACTGCAAGATGCTCGTATTGCAACTCATATGAAGCAAATTACACTTGCTCCTGAAGGTTTGTTGAATTCTTATGTTTTCTTTTTCTGGTAATGAATAATAATATTTTGTACAAGATCATTATTTTTCTAAGTTAAAAATATCAACTAAGTTAAGTTGAATAGAATACACAATGCATTGAATTAAAGAATGCTAATGTTAAATTTAATGCTAACTTCTTCAAAACAATACACTAAATTTTAATTATTGCTTTTTTAAAAGATGTCAATGGACTTCATATGTTTGGTTTGGATAACCCAGCACTTATATATTTGTTGGAACAATTACCTGGAGCAGAGTGTTGTCCTGATTATGAGTTTTTGTTTCATCAACCTGCAAAAGAAATTGTAGAGGTATGTTGCTATCTTTTATAAATTAGATCTTATTAAGTAAATATATTTTTTTTTCTCACCCAAACTGATTTTCTGTTATTTGTACGATTATTATTTGCATAATTAATTCATGACAAAATTTATTTGTTTTCGAAAAAAATCATAAATGTTTTCAAAGTGTAGTCATCAGTTTGAGAAAGAACACTGAAGTTGAAAAGCATGGCTTATTGCTGCTTGAAAAGCCTAAAATTTTAGTCAATACTGATTAAAATGTAGAAAAAAATGTGGAAAATATTTATATCTTTACCTTATTAATAGTTTACCTCTAAACTCAAAGATACTGAAGGTTAGATATACCTAGGCTATAGTTAAATTTAGGAGGGCTTCTCAGTATAAATTTTTTCTGAAATTATATTAGTTATTTAATATAAAAACTAAACTCAGTGGTGCAACAGCCCATAGATGGCCAAAGCCTACTTTGCCCATCTCAGCTTTTATGACCTTGAGCACTGGAGGTGCATGAACAGATGTTCCAGTCAAATGGCCAGTCTGAGCTAAAGCCCCCAGTATTCAGTTTCCAAGCAAGCTTGGTACTCATTTATTGACCCACTGAAGGGATGCATGGCTGAGTTGACCTTGCCTAGCCTGGGGTTTGAACCTCAGACCTGTGGTGTTAAAGCGCTATACACTACCACTCAGCCACTGGGTATCTTATTTACATATATCTGACAAAAATTTTAATTTTTGTTTTTATCATTGATTTTATGAGCAAAATGATATTCAAATGGCAATATTTCATTGGGACCGTATTTCATTTTAAAGATTAACAAACCATTTTTATTCTAACAATTTAACTCTTGGAAAAAAAAATACAATTTAGCAAAAATTGTTTTAATTGTTTGCTATATTTACAATGATTTCTTTCACAATTTCATTGTTATGTAACTGAAAATGGAAAAAATTATATAATAGTAATTTGGAAAAGCCAAAAGATTCGGAAAAAGCCAGTTATTTAAAAGATCAGTTCCAAGTTAATAATTGTAGTTTTAAGTTTTATTTATTTGCCATATTGCAATATCCCCCTTTCGCAAGATGTTTTTGCTAAATATAAGCATTAAATGTGATATAAAATAATAAAATTGGTATTGTCATAAATAAAACGATAAAGATTAGGGTTTTAAAAACAATAAAATTAAGTCAATTTAATGTTTACAGCATGAATATTACAAGTAGATTCGGATTTAATGAGTATGTTGATTTATTAAAATTAACTGAATTCAGTTCAAGATAAATAAGTGTTCCTCCTTAATTGTAATAGCTTCCTGAAAATGTAACTGGCTGTGCAAGAAGTGAAGGATTTGATGGAAGACGAGAGTATGACATGTTTAATTTTCTGGCATCAGAACATCGAAGCAGGCCTGTATTTTTACCACCAGAAGAGGAGGAGGAAGGATCTCAGAAATCATCAAGACGAGCAGTAAACTTTGATTTACCTATTGCTATGCGATTCCGATTTCTTAAAACTGTTGCTAGAGAAACTGTTGGTGTATACAGGTATGAATTAGTTGTTTTTCTCTTAATGTTTAATAATTGAAAAATTGATCATGTAAAAACTTTATTGGTATAAAATGTATTTTGAATGTTTAATGAAAATAAAAGTATTATAAATAAGAATGTTTGATGTAATATTGAATACTGAATTTAAATGTTCATGTATTATTTTATAAGTATTGTGTATGTGTATATACTACACCAGGTAGTACTCTCTCTCCATACTATCAGCCAATTGAACATGAACTTAATTCTGAAAGTTATAGAAAAACACTTGCAAAATGTTATTTGCTAATATATTCAAAGCTATTGAAGTCTTGTGGATGGGAATTTTTTAAAAATATTTATATGTTAAACCGGAACTTTGCGTTATATTACCATGCGACAGACACAGACAGGCTTTTGTGTCAAATATGAACGATCAAGAAAAATTTTATTTTATCAGACAGGATTTTTTAAATAAACTAAACAAGTTTTTTCACTATATTCTTTGGGTGCCTCCCCCCCCTAAAGAAAGAACAAGATATTTGTATTCTTATTAACAATGAAGTTAAGTTTATGTATTTATATCCACATAGTAAGATTTGAACACAAATGAATTGATAAAATTACTTAAGCCTGATTTGTTCATTGCTTTTATTTCATAATTCTTACATTTGATAATTTTAATATTCATTTATTTAGTCAGCATTGAAGTATGTATCAACAATTTTTTAAATTTCTAATTTAGGTCAAGTATACATGGACGAGGCTTATTCTGCAAAAGAAATATTGATCCAGGTGAACTAGTCATTGAATATGCTGGGGAAGTCATTCGTTCAGTTTTAACTGACAAAAGAGAGCGAATTTATCAAAGCAAGGTAAGGTTATATACTGAATTTGTCAATGTAATACAAAATTGTAATAGTGCTAATTTTACAAGTTTTATTTATTTCCTATTAATTGGGTGATCTGCTTTCAGATGTTTAGTACTGATTAAATATAAAATTTTCATTTTCATTGTTCATAAGGTTTATCTTTAAAAAAAGCATTTGAATGACTAGATTTTGTAACTTTTTTGAATTTTTGGCAATAAAAGGAATACAATTCAAATAGACTAAATATTTTTGTACATTTTTCTTTGAATTCATAGTTTGGTTTTTCAAAACTTTATTAATTTCTACTTAAGTATAAAATAAGAGTGTATCAATTATGGCGACTATTTATCAAGATATATGATTAATATTTGCTGAACATAACCGGAAAAAATGAAATTTTGATAAACATTTATGACAGGGGTGGGCAACTAGCAGCCCGCAAAGACAGAAAATCCTCTTTGAACTGAGATTTCTTTCCCATGCACATTTAAAGATTCATCTTTTATTTTTCACTATTAGAAAAAAAAATACCTGAAAGAGTTTCTACTCAGAGATCATCTGCAGAGTTTGAAGGATGAGGTCACAAGAAGATTTTAGGATTTTAAGAAAATTGAGCCTAGATTCATTTTGCTCTGTTATCCCAATACTGCTGACATTGATGCATCGAGTTACAGCTTGAATTTATTGACTAGAAGTCAGATCACAGTGTGAAGAAAATGTTTAATCCTATAACATTGAATTTTATGAATTGACAGCCGAAAAATTTCCATCTATGAAAAAAATTCACTAGGGAATTGTTCTTTATATTTTAGTTGATATCTGTGAGCAAAGTTTTTCTTGCATGAAGATCAGCAAAAGTAACAGAAGATCAACAAAATATAAATGCAAGTTGGCTGGCAATTATTTGCATGCTGTGATTAGAAACTTAACAAGTAATCTCACTCCTGATTTAAAAAAAAATTGTACATTTGTCTCATTAAACTGATACAAAAATTATATGTGCTTGCAGCTATTAACAATATAAAATTAGTGCACTAAATAAATTAAATAAATCTGTGACTATTTTATTTCATTTATATTTTTTTGTAATGAATGGAATCATTTTAAAAAGGTGTCACCCTCCAGGAACCTCCACTTCAACAATGTGGTCTGCGAGCGAAAACAAATAGCCCACCTTTGACTTATGAGATTTGCTCATTTTAAATAATATTTTTCTTCAAAAAAAACTCCCTCATACAATTTTTGTAAATTATATTTCTTAATTGTGAGGGGTTTTTTTTTTATAATAATAATTTTATTTTGATAACTGAAGAACTTTTTATTATTATTAGGGCATTGGATGTTACATGTTCAGGATTGATGATGATGAAGTTGTTGATGCAACAATGCATGGAAATGCTGCTAGATTTATCAATCATTCTTGTGAAGTATGTGCCTTAAAAATTACAATATATACATTATTTTTTTTAGAAAAAAAGTACTAAAGTAATTGTCTTTTTTAGCCCAATTGTTTTTCGAAAGTGATCACTGTTGATGGCAAGAAACATATAGTGATATTTGCTTTACGAAGGTAAGTATTCATGTTTTCTTTATTTGTATCATAAGTGTTTATATTTCTGAAATGCAAAAAGTTAAATTCTGTAAAAACATTTTGTTTTATATCCCAAGTAAAACTTATGGTATGAGAAAAATAATGTTCATTTGTCAATTTTTTTTTCTCAGATTTGTATAATGTTGCACCAACATGTATACCAAGTGAGCCGAAATTTGAATTAAACTTTAAAAACTCCTAAAAGGAAGAAATAATGATGAAGTGCAGAAAAAAAGAAAGTGCTCACAAAGAAGTCAGATTTTTTTTAGCAACAAAAATATTTTTAGTTGTGCCCGCATTAAATCTTACAGGTGTATTATCTATAATTTGTTTCATGCAAAATGAAGGACCTACTTACTAATGCATAAAAATGCCAATCGAATAAAAGGACTCCTATTGACTACCTTTGGTGAGGACAGAGTGATTGATCAAGGTTGTAAGATGGCCCTTATATTCAGCCGACCTCAAACCGGTGAACTTCTAGTTGTGAGGCTATTTGAAATCACTGGTGTACCCTCTATTCCCATCAACATTGGCAGAACTCAAAGATTCTATCTGTTGTGAGGTTTTTGCAACTCATTCCAATATTTGTATTCAGCTGTAATGGGCATTGTGAGTCACCTTAGTTGCATTGGACAATGTGTTTGAGGTCAAGTTGAATCATTGTTATTGTGAAAATAAATTAATGGAACACACCGTTGTTCTGTACATTGTGTTTCAGATTTCCAGTGTCCTGTACCAATGATATTTTTAACTAAAAATATATTTGCCACTAAAAAAATCCAACTTTTTGCGAGACCTTTCTTGAAAACTACACATCATTTCTTCCATTTTTAAAGTCTGGACGAACTTTTGGCGCATGCGATATATGTATAATCAGTTATTTGATGCTGCCTTTCCCTTATCCATTATTTAAGCATTAAGCTCATTCTGTTGACTTAATTTTATGTGTTATTTAATGAGATGTTATACTTTAAACTCTTTATTTTATTATTTTTTGTAAAAATATAAATGTTTGGTTCCTTTTAATGGTGTAGGCAAAATATTATAACCTTCTCTTTTATATAAATAAATTTTCATTTAACCTCTTCAATTGTAACTTTTTTCTTTATAGAATGATTTGTGCAATTAAGTAATCATAATAATTAATGCTATGGAATTAATATAAAATACCATTCTCACTTTTGAAGTGTTAACATTTATTTAAATAATTTTCCTCTACTTAATTTTAAAAATGTATTTGATGTGAATATCTTATTTTGTTAATAATAATTAAATCTATGAAAGATTAGGGGAGTGTATTATAATGTAAAATTATTAAAAAATAATAATAATCAAAGCTCTGCTAATTGAATGTAAAATATATAACTATACATTTCATGGTCGCAGAATTATAGTTTTTAAATTTGGATTATGTATTATATTTGATAATACATTCCCTTCACTATTCAAATTTTCATAATAAAGATTTTATTGGTTGAATATATATGTGTGTTAGCTGAATAATATATATATTTTTTTTAATTTGAAAATAAATGTAACAACTTTTTAACTTAACCCTCTGACCGGAACATCCGTCTCTCAGATGGGGATGATTTGCTTTGATGCCTGTAGATAACACTGTAGTATAATTTTGGGGGTGGGCTTCCTTGATATCTTCAGTTGGACTCTACCCAGTGAGAGGATCACATGGTGGTACTTGACGATTTTTTTTCAACTCACGATATAAAAGTCACTCAACTCATTATATAAAAGTTTAAATTATTTTTTAGAATAACAAAAGGTGAAGAGCTTACCTATGATTATAAATTTCCCTTTGAGGATGAAAAAATACCATGTCATTGTAATTCACGAAGATGTCGAAAGTATTTGAATTGAGAGCTTCATTGAAACGAGTGAGTATTTGTAAAGTATTACATAAGCATTTATCATTGCATTCATAAATTTTGATTTATTATTAAGTGTCTTGGTTCACCTTTACTTCATATTAAATTTTATATATAATGCATAATAGAAATTATTAAATATGGGGGAAAATAAAGGCCTGGAGTTTTTTATATGCTTGAATGAAATAGTATGGTATTAAAAATCTTTACAAGCATTTAACATAGAATTTTAAAAAAGACATTTGTAATAAATGTCTTTATATTTCTATCAGATTATTCAATATTTTTATGGCTAAAAACAGTACATTAATGTCCCAACTTGCATAATTTCTCATTGTTTTGAAATTTAGTTTCTGATTAGATGCTTTTCATCAATCAGCGTGTGAGTTATATTAGATAAAAAAATTTATTATTTATTGAACATGGAAAGCATATAGTTCAGACTTAGTGTTATTCTTTCTGTTGAATCTGAGAGAAAAGGCAATCTTTTCCCACAGCATAAAAAAATTTTCTTATCAATTTTCCCAAAACAATTAAATCTAAAAAAACAAAATTATATCTATCAATGAAAATTTTGATTTAATTAAATTGAACATAGTTTTGAAAAAGGGTAAACATGCTATGGGATAATGAGGTTATTTAACCCTTTATCTACTGACAGTACTTATAAGTACCACTCACTTTAAAATAACATAGAATAAACAATTTTACGAATCTTTTGATAATACTTAGCAGGGATATTCTTTGAAATCCACTCTTCCGAGATATATGGCAGCCAGGGGTCCTTTGAGTATTTTAGCGGGGAAGGCGAATAGTTTTTTGCAGAAATTGCTAAGATTCTCATTTTTGTCCCAAAAAAATAGTTAATGTCAAAATTTGTGTCTTATTTTTTTTGCATGTTAATGAGGACCTTAGAAAATGATTTAACTCTTTATTTTAAGTGAACTGTGTATATAATTGATTTTACAGTAAAATATCTTTAATTAATTAATTAGCTCTAATGGATTAAATTTCCCAAAGTTGAGTATTTTGTTTATCTATATCCCTTAATTTTCAATATGGGCTTGGTGGTCGAGTGTGTTGATCGAATAGCTCATTACTGCCTGTGGGCTATTGGAAGTTAGCAAAATATATATGCAGAAGACTGAAGTGTCAGTGGTGTTTCTTATTTATACCAAATGATGATGACCAAAGTTTTAAAACCAAATAACATTTATGCATTCAACTAAATAAAATTCATTACAACAAACTTATTAATTGCCCAAAGCAAGCGATATTCCGAACATTCATTTTACCTAAGTTACTTATCATCTTGGCAACTGGCAGAGCTAACCTAACCTCAACTGCCATCTAGTTTACCTGTATATCCGTTTTATATTCGGCGAAGTCACAACACAGAGTATGCGATCCCGGCACTCTATTGGCTGATCAGCAACGTCACTTAATTCGCATTCTATGATGTCACTGCCAGTTACCGTGATGTACATGAACTATTCGGGTCCACATCTACAAGTTGAATGTACAAGTTGTTGAAGTAGATGGGATCACAAAAAAATAGGATCTGTTGGCAACAGAGTGGTAGCAGGTTGTGCATCCACAGCACAGGTCTGGGTTCTATTCCAGAGCTGGGCAGGGTTGACTCAACTTTTCATCCCTACCGCAGTGGGCTGATAAATGAGTACCAAGCTTGCTTGGGGACTTAAACACTGGGGGTCTCGCTTCAGATTGACCACCTGATTAAGGCTCATCACTAAGGCTGATTCTGCTCATGCACCTCAGCGCCCAATGGTCACATATACTGGGATGGGCACAATAGGCCCTGGCCCTCATGGGCTTGTTGCATCACTGTGTTTGAGTTTAATTTTCAATAGTGATCCAAAAAAATATTGCATGAAAAAAACTGCAGTTTGCATTTTATTTTCAAACCTTTAGTTACTTTCAAAAAACTGTTGCACAATGCTATACATCAAGTTTTAGTTTTTACAATCTACATTTTTTTCTATGATAATTCTTTGTTGTGATTAAATTTGTATTTTCATTTGAATTTTTTTTTTTCCAGATGTGACCATTGTAAAGGATATGTCTTTCTGTGATATATTTTTTAAAGGATCAATAGCTATCAGTTTTGTTACTTATTGCAGTTAACGAAAAGGTGCTGTTCCTTAATCCTGTAGATAATTTTTAGCAGCTGCATGTACTTAAATTTAATTATTGTACAGAATTATAAGAAAAGAATTTTTAAATAATTTGTAAATAAAAATAATTTTATATTTGTTCAGAAATTTTGTGAAATGTGTTTTATAAAGAATTGTAGAAAATCAAGTACATTTTATTTTATAGGTGAAATATATTTTTAAAAATAAATTTAACACCTGAATTTAAAATGTATTCAATGATGTATTTAGAAAAAAAAATGTATTAGGTGCCATAAAGAATCAACTGTGAATAAATTTGCTTTATTATATCGGACTTAGGCTTTTATGTTCTTGTAAGTATTCTAGAAGTAAATCAAATATTTATCTGAAAAAATTAATGTTCTTAGTATTTTTTCTTTTCAATTTAAAGTATACTTGATATTTTATATTATTTTGCAATAAAACTCTATTAAAATTTGTGATAGTACTTCTGTTTTTATGTAAATTGACCAAATGTTTTTTGAAAGATTTTCATTTGAATTCATGAATAAAAAATTATCTAATATTTACATATCTAATTGAGTATAGTTTTTCAAAATAAAAGCAATAATTGAAAATTTTGGATTTCAATAATTATCAAAAAATGAAGTTAAAATAAATGCAATATTACTATACAAATGTTGTATATATTTTTACACTTTACTATAATAGTAACAAAAGAAGCAATTAAGTAAAAATAACTATAATTTATATATATATAATAAACTCATACTCATTTATATATGTCAGTATTCAATTCAAAAAATACTCTTAATGGTATGTGTGTCAAATGGGAAATTTATAAAACAAAATATACATAATGTATAGTGTTATATGGTATAGATAATACATTATTAAAAAGATAAGAACTTAAATTAAATTCACCCAACATTGCATTTTAATTAACATTTTATAACAAAATTTCTATTTTAATTGATTCATACATTTTTCTTCAATTTTATGTAAAAATCACAACTTATTTGGCTTGATTGTTTCATATAATTTATCGTGGGCACATAACACCACGACCACCATCAACAGGCATTGTCACACCTGTAATGAAAGAAGCTGTAGCGTCACTAGCAAAGAATGCAATGGCTTGTGCAACTTCTTCAACAGTACCAGGCCTGCCCAATGCATGTGTTTGTTTACTATGTTCCAGAAACTAAGAGAAAAATATATATAAGCAAGTGAAGCATGCACAAAATCATTCTTTATAGAAAAAATCAAAATTAATGTACCTTGGCATAATTCTCTTCTGACATACCACCTCGTTTATGAACTTCCGTTACTATTACACCTGGACTAAAAGGCAATTTTTATTAATGAATATTATGGTAGGATGAACATAAATTTTATTTCTAACTGATGTATGATATTTATACTCACTTGACTGCATTAACCCTAACTCCATCACCAGCCAATTCTAAAAGAAGAAATACATGCTTTGTGTCATGGAAGTAGGGAATTAAAAAAAGTGAATTACTATCTAATAGCAAATAAGTATTGACTACACTTGAAATCATCCTGCTTTAAACAAGAAAGTGAATTACTATCTAATAGCAAATAAGTATTGACTACACTTGAAATCATCCTGCTTTAAACATTTTAATGATTCATAGACTACTATACAATATTTTTTCTTAAGTCATGAGGAATCAGAAACTGTTTAAGTAGTTAGATTAAATTAAACCACTTTTAATCAGACTTCATAATTTTGTAGTATCCAGAGTAAATTGACAAGTATGTAAACCTAAGCTACTATCTCGCTCCTAACTTCCACAAAATTCCTTATAAGAATTTTGAATCATTGTTCAGTTTTCAGTAAGCTATTCCATATAATTTTAAAGCAATCTTCACCATTCATACAAGAACTTGAATCAAATGCAAAGCACATTTTCAGACTGAAAAATGTTACATTTCCCGAAAGTTTGCAATGTTATAATTATACACCTATTTATAATAGAGCATTTTGAAAATATTCCATAGATAATTTTTCCTTTTAACATGTAAAGGAATAGTTCGTTTAGCATTACCCTATAGGAGAAAGCTAAACACATTTTATACCAGAAAAAGTGGGCCAACTTGGGTACAAATGAGTAGTGTGAGGAAATATGCAACCCTTTACAGAATAGCAATATAATAATAGTGTTGGAGTACTTTAAATTTGGATCCTATTCTTTAACATTAAGCAAAGGCAACATTAAATGAATATTAGCCTCTCAACAAACACTGTCTTATTTCTTCGAATACATATTTTTAATTTTGTGTTTAAAATATAAATTTCACCAAAAATATTGTAAAACCAATGCTTATTTCAATTCAACGTTTCTTAAAGAATAAAATGTAGCAAATATAAAAGGTTCAAAGAATTTTAATTACCTAAAGCAGCACATCTAGTTAACTGATCTATAGCAGCCTTGCTCATGCAATATGCAGCTATACCAGGAAACTGTTAAAGAAAGAAGATTATGTAATGCTGTCAGAATATGTAAAATATACTTTTAGTCTTAGAATATTATTTGTTTTTATCATGGATTATAAACAAAGTATGCCATTTAATAAATTAATCCAAAGCTCAATGACAAAAAGTTCCTTTGCATTGTATCTTGAACTGTTGTTTTTTACACTAAGTCCTAAGGCAATTTTCGAAATAGAACAGGAATTTTACATAGTGAAATAACATGCTTTTTTTTTCCCTTTAGTTCCAATAATTGAAGTTAATAAATCATCAAATTCAGTTTTTCATGTGAAACTAATGAAGATAGTAAATTTTAGTATATGCATTATAACCAGTATCACTGTTTCTACTATAAAATGAAATCACATTATATCTTAAGGAATTGCTTGTAAATGGCATCATCTTATCTTTTCAAATATAAATGCTTTACCCAAATTTGGAAGAAAAACAATATTTTAATAATTTTGAATAAAGCTGTTTAAAATAACTTTTAGTTATAACTAAATAATTTCTTCATATAAAAAGGTTTGAATTTATTCTTTTAAAAAGTTTCAATTTTGGAAACAATTGCATAATTTCAAATCTGACATTTCAAATTAGATTAGAGAATATATCTTGACTTTGTATCGATATAATTAAATGCACATACCGATCGAAGTCCAGCAATACTTGAAACATTGACAATGTTACCTAAAATACATAATGAACTACTCAAAAAATTTTATAACAATATTATCATACAAAACATAAATAAATTACAGTTTTATAATATTCTTTTCAGTTTCACATTTCTTTGTAATTTGTTTACATAATTAAGTATTGTTATATAAACTCATTCATGTATACCAACCAGCAATTTGTGATTCACCAAGACTGAAAATGTTCTCTATGTTTGAATCAACATATATTTGTGAGCAAAGTTTTTCTTACATGAGCAAATTTAGATGCAAGTTAGCTGACATTAACTTCCAATCTGTGATGAGAATTTCAACAAGCAATCTCACTTCGGATTTTTTAAAAAATTGTAGAAGAGTGTGATAGGATACATTTGTCTCATTAAACTGACTCTAAAATTAACTATGCAGGCAACTATAGATATGAAATTTGCATAGTAAATTGAATGAAACTGTTACTATTTTATTTACCTTATACTGTTTTTTATGGTACAAGATATACCTTTTTTGAGAATGTTTTGTCAACTAATAAATGCAATTATTTTAAAAAGTATGGGGCCTTCCGGTATTCTCCGCATCCACAATGTGGCCATTGAGCCAAAACAATTGCCCGACCCTGATATGTACCATTCTATGTTTAAATATATATGTCAATTTCATAAAAATTAGATTTTGATCTTGAAAATAAACATTTTTAAATGTAAGCTCAAAATTCCTAATAAATTGCAATAGAAAATTTTTCAGTAAACCAAATCTTACTGATGTTATAAAAGAATGTTTAAAAAATAAATATAAATCCAAAGGAATTATATTCTTAGGTAAAAAAAACTTACATAGTCAAGCAATTGAACAAAACTGAAAGAGTATAAAAATATAATTGCTTTTTGACATACATCTAGATGGAAAACAGCAACAAAAACATTTTTCTCAATATTTCATGGCAAATTTACAAAAAATAAATTACGATATAATAAACATTTTGTGACAATTAAGGAATATTATTTTTAAAAATACTTTAGAATCTCTAATAATGTTATTTTGTTCCATCAATTACAACCTAAAAAATAAAGACATAATTATGATCTTTTTCAAAAAAATCACTTGCAATTGGATTTACTTCAAATGTGTAAAATTTTACTGCTAGTTTCAATAATATATATTTGCATTTTTTTAACGTACAGCAAATCTGAGGAATCGAATTGTATGAAGAAAACAATTTTGAATTTATAAATATGAATTTGTTCACTTCATTAAAAAAATTATCTTGGATATAATTATTCTCGGAGGATATGACTGCAACTTCTATCTTGAAAATATTATCATATTGAATAACTAAAATAATACGCAGAAATTTTAAAATAAATAATACGTATAATGAATAAAAATTGTTCAAAATCAAAAATATTATTTATATAATTCTACTTTTTAGAAATATACTTTAAACAATTTAATAGGAAACAAAATTTACCTTTAGTCTTTTTTAAATGGGGTATTGCAAGTTGACTTAACAAAAGAACAGAACGAACATTAATATTCATCACTTCATCATATGTTTTAAGACTTCCACTTTCAACACTTCCAGTTAACAAAATGCCAGCATTGTTAACCTAAAGAAGATTATATCAACTAAGAGCTTGAAGGCCATTTTGTTCTTTAGTACATACATATACTATTTTTTCAAACTTACTAAGATATCCAATTTTCCAAAATGATTTATTGTAGAATCTAATATCATTTTCACATCTTCTTCTTTAGAGACATCACCAAGAACTTTAAAAATCTGGAATGCAAAACAAAAATTTTGAAGTTAAATGTACATCAAATTGAAAAAATAAAAAATTACAGCATACCAAAAAAATTTTGCTCTCTTCTGTTGATAAATAAAATACACAAAATCATTATTTGGTACTTTTCCATTTTGTTGGGTGCAAATTTTGCCAAGGAGGCTTTATTGATAACAACACACAATATATACATATAAATGTTAAGTTTCCATTGGTTTTCCATCTATTTTTGATTTTTTGTGAAAAAGACATTACTGATAAGAAAAGAGCATGACTTGTTTTGAAAATGTGGTGGTAAAAGTTTACCAGGGGGAATATTCACGTCAGACTGACCAGCTGATCGAGACATCGGCTCAGCACCCAAGGTCACGTACACTGAGATGGGCACAGTAGGCCTCGGCCCTTATGGGCTCTTGCACCACCAAGTTTAGTTTATACGTATATTATTAAAACATCAAATAATTGGAACTACAGAAGTTACTATACCATATCATTATGTAAAACTTTAATTAAAAATTTCAAAGTTTATTAAAAATGTTAATTACACATGATTACATACAAATGTCCTTATGTTATTTTACATTTAGTTATCTCAAATCAGTCAAATAACTTATACAATTTTAATTTTTAGTATTATATATAAATCAAAGCAGGAACAAAGATAATATCATTATAATTCTCTAGAGAATGACCAAAATATGACAATTAGGTTAAAGTGAAAATTAGGATGCTCCTAGAATATATCTTGATTATTTTTTAGACTGTTTATTTTAGCAACCTAAATACAATGAAAAGCATAATTATTCCAATAAGGATACCATATTTTCTGTTCTTAATTGCTATTCATAATTTTAAATTGGAAAATGCTTTTTAAAAGTACAGACTTTTGCTGTAAAACTTTACTGTAATTTTGACATCAATATTTTCATCGTGTACTTCACTTTGAATTCCTGGTTTGGTTTTTTTAATTATTATTATTTTTTATTTTATTTATCTATTTATTTATTTTAAACATGCTTTTGGTTTACTTTCCTTAATAGTATAGCTAAGAAGTTTAATTTACATTTTTTTTCTAGATTTTTGGTGTGCAATGGAAAAATACCTGTGAGATAATGAAACCTTAAATATCAAATTAAGATTTAATGTTTATTTTACAAAAATTATGTTTGATTAAAAAGAAAGATTTACCTGATTCTATTTGGAAATACCACATGAGAGAAATGGATGAACATTGTACTACAAGATCTGCGAGAGGGAAAATTAATTGGTTTGAAGAAAGAGAAAATTATTAATTATTCTGATTCTAATGACGGCTAATTATTAGTTTCTAAATACTACCCTGATTCCATTTTTTTAGATTAATATCTCATAGAGAAGTGTCAAAAAAAAAACACCCACCTTCAGAACAAAAAAAAAAACTAAATTGCTTCGTGTAATGTTCTCTCAGCTCTATTCTATAATATATATATTCTATTCTGTAAAATTCAGTTTATATGGCAAAGGATACACAAAATCAGCAATCTGAATGAAGAGTTTACCCTTTTTCGTAGTAGTTAAGAAAATTATTTTTCCCCAGAAAAATTAGAATTATAATAAAAAAGTCTTAAGATTTTTTAAGAATAATATAAGTCTATTTCACAACAGAGAAATTCTTTAATCATATGCTGATATGATAATGATGCATCATTATCTCAAGATCTGGAGCTGCATTGGATGAGAGCTTTCTGGCACTGGAGAGATCTAGAAAAATGAATATGGAGAAGACAAAATGTATGTTGTGGTAGGTTGGAAACCATCCCTATATAGTTTGAAATAGACTCTTTTAAATTTGAATCTAAAAAAATTTACCTATCTAGGATCAGAAATAAATTATATATATATATATCAAAATGACATGAATCCTGAAATGAGAAAGGGAATTATTGTAGCTAATTGCTGTTTCTTTGGTTTAAGATCATTACTGAAGTCTCAATAAAAAGAGAAAAAATTCCTGTTGTATCAGGTACTGATCAAATCAGCTTTGACTTATGCCACAGAGACATGGACCTTGATAAAGAAGAGAAAATCTTGGAAACTTTTGAAAGGAAGGTCCTGCAAACCATATTTGGTGCTGTCCTCGATAATGGAGGAAAAGGTACAATTTTGAAATATATAAGATTTTTAAAAGTGATGATTTTATTAAGTCCATAAAACTAAGTACAATGAGATGGGCAGGACATATAGTAAGAATGAGCCCAGAATTTTTAATGCTACTCTCTCCAATAAAAAAAAAAGGGAAGGCCCAAAAAGAGATGGAAAGACTATGTGGATGAGGACTTTGCCATTCTAAAAGAGAAGAACTAGAGATCAATTGCAGAGAGAAGGGCAGAATGGGAAAAATTTCTGAGGAAGGCGCAGGCCCACAAAGGGCTGTCATGCCAATGTTGATGATGAAATTCTTTAATTCACTAAATTCCCTCTTTAAAACATTCAAATTGGTTTTTTTTTTATTGTTAGAATGTGTTTGATTTTGCTAACAGAATGTTAATTTCAGATAACAATCCATATTGACAGCTTGGTGAACAACATCAGCAATCACTAAAGAAAATGCCAATTTCACTAAAAGGCATCTTCATTTTCAATTTAAACTGATGATCATGTTACTTAAGTATGATTTAAACTTTTAACTAAAAATCACACAGAAATCATGAACACATGCATAACTAAGAAAAATATTTGCAAAAAGGGAACTAATTTGAAATTAGCACACTACAAATTTTCTACAAGATTTTTAAATCACACCATATGGATCTCTTTGGGGGACAGTCTATTATGATATTATCGCTCTACTATACGACTATTTGACGGAAAAGTCCATAGTGTACCAATATGAAATTAGTATCGCAAATATTCATTTATTACAGACTCCAATAAACATCTGAAACTCGTTTTCAAAGTTAAGTTGACAATTTCCTGCGCATATTACTTATTTTCTAGAAAAACGTAAATAATATTCTTACGTCGGAGTCCTTGACACCGGCCTTCTTACAGTTTTCAATGACTTTATCTAAATTTTGAGAATTCCTTCCAGTCAGACATAGTTTGCATCCTAAAGATGCAAATAATTCAGCGGTTCCAGCGCCAATTCCGCTTGAAGCACCTAATACAAAATCAATTATATACACCAACTAATAGGAAGATTTAGAAAATTATGAATTTTTATTTATAAACAAACCTGTAATCAAAGCAACCTTCCCAACGAATTTCATCATGACTTTTTAAACCTGTAGTAACAATAGTTTGTCTTTCCAACTCCCAAGTTAGTTTCTTTATCAATCGTATCAATCAACCTGTACCACTGTCTTCACCTCCTGTGAAAAAATTCGTGAAGCCTCTATTTGTATACAAAGCCACATGACTAAAAATATTTAGAATGATTACAGTTAAGAGGCTTGATAAAATGTAATAACTTTTCCTTTTTCGGAATAATAATATAAACATACTGTTGATGTCTTCTTTCTTTAATAGATTAGAAAAAATCCTTACTTTATGTAGCAACCGTTGTTACTCTTGTTTTTTATTTATCAAATGCTTTCAAAATAATGTTTTTAAAAATACTTCTTTAAGAATTCAGGATTGCATTTATTGATCAACTTTCGAAATTAGTAATCATAATAATTAAAGTAAAAATTTTACTATGCACACAAAATAAATCACATTCAGAATTATAGGTTGTTTTTTTTATATTACCGATTTCAGCAATTAACTACAACTTTAAAAATATGTTTCGTTGCTTAGCGACCGCATTGCTCAGTCAAATAAGTGTGAATAATTTGATGGGAAAAAATTGAGTGTTTTTAATCTAAATAATTTGTCCTTGTTTATTGTGAAAATGGTTTCAATTGATGATGACAACATAAATTTCAATACTTTGCTCAACAATTTAGAAGAGTCCATTGAAGCGGATCGAGTTTATAAATTAAGAAACGCAGCAAAAATAAGAGCTGTTAACCAGCCTAGAACATCTTATGAAGATTTTGAAAACATCGTGAAGGGAGCCACTCTAAAACCTTTAGACAAAAAAGAACATCTGAGCTGTAATCCTCGCCATACGTGGAATCCTATCGCTAAAAAGTTAGAAGAGGATTCAATCGATGAAGTGTTCATGAAAAAATTATTTAAAAAATAATTTGATGATATGATTCTGTCTTGTGATGAATATGGAAACGAGATTTAGAAGTAAGGTAATGAATGAAATTAAAACGTTTTGTCTAGTGGAATACGATACTCGGAAGGAATTATGTTATGTGCTTACATTTCACTGAATTTAGAAAATTATTTCATAGAAATTGTAAAATTTTCTTCTTTATACTGAAAATGTGTGTGTGTTGAAATTTTTCTTGTATAACTGTTAGAGAATTTTGTTACACGAAACAAATGCTGTAAATTTATCCAAACAAAATGAATATTGTTATATAAATATGAAGTTGTTTTCCTCACATTATAACCACTAATAACTGACATTTAAAACAAATTTAAATATCCTATTGAATGCAAAATTAAATAACGTAGAAAAATTTTGCTTGGTTTCTGTTTAGTTAAAATAATTTAACAAAATAGGAATTGCATATTTTCAAATGCTTTTTACAGTAAACATAAAAAGATATATATAAACTGAATTTATGGTGGGGAAAAAAATCTAAAACATCTGCACTTTAATGCCCTTGTGGGGACAGTAGTAGAATTTTACACCACTAGATGGCTACACTAATCATGTAGGCATCAATATATTTATCGTAAATGAAAATGAATTATCGTTGTAATATAAAAAAAAATCATAATTTAGAATTAAATAATTACCAGAAGAACGCAATTAAAATAGAAATTAGTATTAATTATTATTAATATAAATTTTATAATTATACAAGAACGTCATATTTGAATAAATTGAGAATTATTAATTTGATTTTCAAAAATAGTATGTTGTAACAGTGATAGAGATTTATTTATTCGCATTCAGTCAAAATGTTTCTTTTCTTTTACATTTTGTATCTCGTTTGTTTCTTTTTACGAAGTTTCTTGATGAAATTGATTCATGCAGATTAATTTTAAAGAAAAATTAAAGCTAATTTATAGCGTCCTCAAATCTTTTTAAAATTATTTACTAGACACAATTATTATTGAAATGTTTTTCTTACAAACTTTGTAAAATTGATTACAAATTTCAGTTTTACTTATTTATTTATCGGTCAAAGTGTAGTATAGGGGGGAGGGGGTTTGGCGATGTCAATTTTATTTGGCGAACAAAATCGATCGCCAAGCTACTTCATTTAGCGATAGGTGTCCGGAAGCCAGAAAAAATTCGTTTCCTCACCATGACATTTAGATAAAATTCGCCGAATCCAAAGCTCCCCCTCATACTACACTTGAGCTTATTTATTTTTGCTTTACTGTTTGCTTTTATGTTATTACATATAAAATAATAAAGTTGATAAATGTTTATAAATCTTACACTGTCTATATTTTTATGTATATTTCAGAAAAAAATTGATTTTTTAAAATCAAATCGTGTAGTAATGGTATGTCCAAGGGTGGGATTGTGGAAATTCACCTACTCATGTACATAGATCATCAGATTTTTAATCTTTACCATAGAAATTATCTCTCGGCGCTTTCGGTGTGTTTCTTAGAATGTGCAGCCTCCCCTTAAGTGTGTCTCCCCTTAAGAAAGGTGTGTGATCGCTACTATTTTGAAGCATACATTTCTGTAAAATATAAATGATTTTGTATGCACATTTTAATGCATATTATTTAAATGAGTTTTTAAAAATATACGCGCATAAATAATTTTTACTAAATTCGCAGATAAAAGTTTTTCAGTATTTCTTCAAGAGTTATGTTTTATGATTTTTCTTAACATACCTGCTGAAATTCTTCCTAAAAATACGCTTAAAATTTTGAAAATTGTTATAAAAAATTGAATTTTTGCAGAAAACATAATGAAATATGTTAAATGTTTCAAAATTCCCTCCACAATCTGGAAAAAAAACTTGACGTATACCTAAACAAATTTTTTTCAAAACTTACAGGAAGAAATGAAATTTTTATTTCAATGTACTGCTATAACGTCTGCGGTAATCAAATTCGACGACTTCTACTGCTGTTTCAGCCGAATTATAGGTTTGAGTCTTGATTCTATGAAGAAAAACCTATCGTATAATGGAGTTGGTGTACATTAAATCAGTAGGATTTAAAAATCCTCACGTTATTGTCTCATTGAAAATTGGAGAGTCGAGTACTAGCTTAGGTGTCGCTCTTTATCTCTACCATGGCTAAAAGTCAGGGGCCTAGCTACCACCGTATCAGCCGTGTCACTGATACGGGCCCCCCAAGCTATAGGGGCCCCAACATGTGTAACTACAGTCCCACTAACAGGTCTTTCACATCTAAAATAGGGCCCCGAAGGAATTTTGATACAGGGCCCATTCAGAACTAGCTACGCCAGTGCTAAGAATCAAGAAGTTTTGTGACGGGGCTTTATCGCGCCTTCTAACTAATCCTCTAGGGGAATCTTTGGGGCCAGAATGGCATTTCAATCCAACCTTCTCAAGAAAACGTGATATGCAGATTAGTGAATAGATATATAAGGGAGCCTTAGCATTCGCGAGTGAGTCATATAGGAGTCTTATAGAAGTCGGCTAGTAGCCGGAAAGTTGAATAGAAGCTGGATCAAGTCGCATAATAATATATACAGAATATTAATATTAAAAGAATATAATACGTAAGAGACGTAAAGATTGGTTGCGGATCGCCGTGTGATATCGGTAAGAGATTGATTATTAAAGTTTAATTATAGAACAGACTCTAGCTTGTTAAGGAATCTACTATAGATAAAGATTCGGAGGTTATTTTATCATAAAGATAGTGATTAGGATTTCAGGTACTTTGATAATTACGTCGTATCATTCCTGATCTGATTTTCCTTGTAAGACTTGTATTGCATTGATTAGTATATATTGAGACGATAATAAATTAGATTTATTACAGAGAGTTCGAGTGGTCTCAATCATTTATTCCTACAAATCTAGGTTGCGTGGATGAAGAGATGATCCCAGGTCAGGGGGGTATCACAGTTTGTTGTTAACAGCCCTCATATTGCTAGTAAATGTAACGTAAATGAGCTATCAATAAATCATTGGTAATTCGGCTTCATTTAAATTCTTTTCTTCTTCTTTTAATACAGATTGAATCAATTTTAAGAGGAAATTATAACAATAATACAGAATAGTGAAATAAATATAATTTTTTTGGTTTTAACAAAATGAGAAAAAATATGTTATGTAGATATTTATAATAAAAACTGATGTGTCACAAGTTCAAGTTCTAGAGCCACTGAAGACCTGCCTTGTAGAGGGCGGATACATGTTAAATTTGTCGAGGCTCAGAGTTCTCCCATTGGTATGGTATGGAAGTTCGGACAAGAGATGTCCTCGTCACTTAACCGAGGCTCAAAATTACGAGATCCGTCTCCCATAGCCCTCCTGTAGCATCAAAATGTGACATTAATAAAAAGTCTAATCATCTTACTTTCAAACCAATCTTCCATTTTTTTTTTAAATCAAACTTAAGGAAGTTTTATAATTTTCTTGTTTGTTCAAGAACACTGTTATGATTTTTTCTTCAATATCTGAAGATTGTTCATGAAACAGTATGTTCTTTTTTTACGATCGTGGTAATGTAAACCATAGGTTCCCAAACTTTCTTGTCTCATAGACCCCTTACCATGTTTTTTGGTTTCGGGTAGACCCCTGCTTACTTAATATAAATTTTTTGCAAATTTATCAACTTAAATATCTTTTTGATAGCATGTGCTACTACTTATTTTAAAAGAATTAAATTTCTAACCGTAGTGAAGTATAGCGTTCACAACTTAAGAAGCACGTATTAATTAATTAAATGAATGCATAAACTAAATGAACAACAAACAAATGCTTTTAATGAAAGGAAGGAAGGAATCTGGTGCTTCAATAACAAGTTTTCAACATTTAATATCAATCTAGTCGGGTTTAACCCTAAATCTCCTTTGTTAGTAAGTGTTCGGTTTTTCATTTTCTTTTCTCTCTCTCCTTTTTATTATTTTTTTATTTTTGAGATAGACAAACTTACTGAAACTCCCTCTCACTAGGTAAAGAAATAAAAAACACTTTCTCACGGTATTCCATAATTCGTGACAAATAAAAGGTATATCGTTTTAAAGCCAGTTTTGCTGACATACTTTTCTATAAACTTTATTTTAAGATCTTCGTTATCGCCTATTCTAATAAGTTCCTATTGTATTATATGATGTATTTTTTTTCAATACTACCATATGAATTAATTGTCTACTGTGATATTACTATAAGAATAGCTATCTCAATCCTATTTTCAAAATCTGAGCAAAGGCTATTTAAATCTTGAACGTAGCTTAAATTTTTCTGACAGATTATCTATGACAAATCTAGAAAATTCGCGTCGGCCAATATTATACTTCTTTAAGGTATCCGACTACGTTCGGAACCGTGATTTTAAAAAAGCGCATAAATGGATAATTTTCATGATACTTAGTGTCACTTAGATTAGAATACATGTATACAATTGTTTTATATATAAGGACATTTTGACAAAAAAAATTATTTAAATACAATATTTCGGCAAAAAAATAACTTAGAATAATCTTTTTTTCAAAATGTTCTCCTTTTGTGAAAAATGCTTCTATTATAATAATATTTTGCCTGTATATAGCTCAGATCTTTTTACAGAGGCTCAACAATGATTTTTGAAAAATTCATATTATTTTCAGAGTTACAACCAATTGAAACAATTATCGGCGTTTTTTT
>BMAV01012741.1:187357-237965 GCA_019973955.1 Trichonephila inaurata madagascariensis
GAGTTCGAGCTTTGGTGCCACTGTAAAGGGGCTTATGCATGTTATATCTGTTGTGACTCAATGTCATTCCCTTGTTGTAGTAGTTTGGAGAAGGTAGTGCCAGTGCAGGTATCGTCTTCGTCGAGTTTAAAATTACGAGGTCCTTCGCCAATAGCTCTCTTGATGCTTTGTGGTGTAACATTAATAAACACTCACTCACGCATCCACTTTTGAATGTTACTCGCTCTTTTCGGCAACCTTTGGGTGGCTGCGGTAGCCTAGTGGTCAAGGTAATGGACTTGTGGCTGGCATGTCATGAGTTCGAGCCTAGTGCCTCTAAAGATCCGCTGTGTAGGGAGAGATGCACGTTAAATCTTTCGCGCGAGAGCTGAAACGTCCTTCCGTTGGTGAGGTAGTTAGGAGAGGGGGTGCAAGCCCACGTGTCCCCGTCACTTGACCGTGGATCGAAATTACGAGGTCCATCACCAAAAGCCTTCGTGTAGATGAACAGTGTGACGTTAATATTCACCTACTTACAAACTCGGCAATCTTTGTGTATTTTATAAAGTCTTCAAATTCGCAAGATAAGAATTCACATGTATCTTAATGTTCCTTTAGTTTTTCTATTTATTTTTAATATGCGTATTTCTTAAATGTATGTTTTTATACCTCTTTTTTTCTCTTAATTCTCTAATTAATGTGAGAGAAGTGAGGGTGAGGGATGTCAATGCTTTTGGATTTGCTGGACAAATTAATACTGTTTTTGAAGAATCAAGATGCTAACGACAGTATGAATTTCACAGAGAGACTATTGAGGGAATCAGTGAGGAAGTGGAATTTTAAAACCTCAAGTTTCTGTGTCATGAGTGTAGAAGTGTAAAGGCTCATTCACACCAAGGCGTACAAACGTCGAGTGTTAAGCGTCTAGCCAATCAGAGACTTCTTCTCGGGCGAGAGGAAGACTCTGATTGGTTAGAGACTTAACACTCGACGTTTGTACGCCTTGGTGTGAATGCGACTTTACAAACTAACTTTTTTTTTTTACTCTAGAACTATACTTTACTGCTTCTCCTCTCAACTCAGTTTTCAGTTTTTATGTGAGAGAAAAGAACTGTTGTGAAATGTGTTAAAATCTGAAAATTTGATTTCTTTGTGTATACGTTGCCGCCTATTGTAACTAGTTTTGATTTTAATTTAAACACCTGTGAAAGAAAGTAGGTGACTTATCATTGTATACGTAGTCAAAATTTTTATAGCTGAGTTGTGAAAATGAAGAACATTTGGATAATTTTGCTATGTATTCCATTCATAATTGCTAATCAAACTGTGGATAAAAGAATTGCTCGTGCTAGAATAGAGGTATACTAAATTCTTTTCTTGTAATTGCATTCAATATTAGTAGTAATTCGAATATATGTCTTTAATTATCGACTATAATTATTTAGATTTTGGGATACCAATCTACTTTTTTTCTATTTTATTTTTATTGTTAGTTACCTTACCGCGATCCTTAGATTGACATATGCAAATTTTTACGAATGTTTGACATCTTTTAGACGTATTTAACTATGTGTATGAAGTATAATAAATTTTGAACATCATGCCGCTCACAGTGTATCATTTTATGATTGTCAAATATACCTTATTTCTAAAAATAATTTATATGTAGATTATATTTTAGAATTATAAATTGTTTAAACATTTCATTTTGTCACCATTTTTAGTACGATTAGTTTTTTAGCGACAAAAAAATAAGGCTCTAAACAATGATTTTATCAAGTATAAAGAATTTTTATGTACCAAAAAAAAAAAAAGTGCCCGACAAATTTATTAATACAACAGTGTGAATTTGCACCATAGAATTCACATTAAAAAAATCAATTGTATTCATGTTCATTTTAATAGCCACTGAGGAAGGACTATCATTTAGTTTTGATTAATAATTTATATTAAATGTCAATATACCATTAATTTATTATTAATACCATTGTATTATGAATTAATAATATAATTTAATATCATTATAAATATATCACTCATCTTATGAGTGATACCTCAAGATTATCTTATAACCTTGATATTTTTTGTTTGTGACTATGCAAATTTTTTTTTTTTACATTAATGGTGAATTTCAGTTCAGTCAATTAAGACAATTTGGCTTCTAAATGTGTAAGATGTATATTCCAGTCACAAGAACAAATAGTGATATCAACATTGTAGAATTCAGGAATATCTTGGAAGGGGTAGTGGTGAACTCTTGTGAATCCCAGCTACCACAAAAAATACCAAAGGGGTATAAGTCTAAAGTCAATAAATTGGTACACTTTTAATGCATCTTTAGATAAGAAGCATATTTTTGAAATTCTTATAGGCTGTATAATTATTTACAATAGGATTTTGTGTACATGATGAAAATGCTTTTTCATAAGTTTTTAAGTCATTCATTCAAGAAAATCCTTAGTCAGAGATAAGAACTTTAGATAGTGAAAGGAAGAATGCACATTTAGTATAGTACATCATTTTTTTTTTCTTTCAGTGATTCATCAATCATTGTAACATCATTTGTTTTTATACACAAGGTCCTACTCTAATATTAGACCATTTATTAATGTGCATATCCTCGGGCTGGGCATGGTCGACTCAGCCTTTCATCCCTTCAGTAGGTCGATAAATGAGTATCAAGCTTGCTTGGGGAACTAAATACTGGGAATTTTGCTTCAGACTGACCACCTGATCGGAACATCCGTTCATGCACCTCAGTGCCCGAAGGTCACATATACTGAGATGGGCACAGTAGGCCTGCGCCTTCATGGGCTATTACGCCACTGAGTTAAATTTAGTAATGTGTTTTGCATTTATCTTTTCCGTTTATGCATTAATGCAGTCATTTTATTAATTAAAAAAATCATGATTTATTTTTTTAGCTAAGCAGACTATTGAGTACCTACATTTATATAATTTACATTATTGCAAATTAAGGAGGAGAAAACTAGATTAGAATTTGCTTTTTTTTTCAGTGTTAAGTTTTAACAAATTTAAAATTATGATTAACATTTCATTAATGAATTCCATATATGTATTTTAAAAACACATCTTTGCACCCCCACACACATTAATTGGATGCAGGTACGAGGAAGTTTCAAAAATTTCAGGAAATAAAAGAGGAACTAATTTGATATTGGGGGTAATAGCGCCAAGTGCTGCTTGTTGCTGGATTGGAATCCAATATGGCGGCCTAGCGGTAATTTAATGATACACAATAGTTTTAAAGGATTGTTTTGAAATACATTGAAATGTATTTCAAATAAAGGATATAGGAAGAGATTGAGAATAACCTAGTTCAATCGATAAAGAATATCAATAATGTGTAATAAAAAGTAACATGTAGTAATAATAGTATTTTAAGCAGCATATAATAATCTTATATTATTTTATCGTAATTATATATAATATTCATATAGAATGATTTAATAACAGTTATTAGAAATAATAATCATATAATATAATTTAACAGTAATTATAAAAAAGAATAATCATCAAATTGTTAAAAAATAAAAATAATGAATAAGATTGCTCGTATTACATAATTATAAATAACATAAGAATAGCTATAAATAAACAACAAAAATAGTTATAAATAAATAACATAATAATTATAAATAAATAACAATAATTATAAATAAATAACAATAATTTTTTTTATAAATAAATATAAATAAATAAATATATATAAATAAATAACAAAATATGTAATAATATTTATAAATAAATGTTAAAAGAAACAATTATAAATAACTAATATTATATGATTGTGTTACACATAGTGATAATTTCATTTTTGTATTACATTATGAATAAAATAATTACATAATGTATGTTAAAATTAATTAAGAATTCTAATTACAAAATAGTGATATTAAAAACATTATTAATTAATTATTTATTTATTAAAAACATTTATAAATCCCTGTGCACCACAAAGTATCACACAGGGCTTACAGAAGTAAGTATGAAACATACACAAACGTTACTAAGAAAGAAGGGGGAAAAAAGAAGAAAAAAACCAAATTTAAAGTTATGAAGGATTCAAATATTTACAATAAATTTACTGAACTTTTCTAAAGCATTTCTGGTGAAAATAAGTTGGTGAAAATTCAGAAACCAATTTATATTAAGTCCCTTGAGAGCCTTAATACATTATATATGAATAATATATTGCTTAGATATACAACTTAAATATAAATAAATTTATTAAATTTATTTGTGTATAAATGTGATGAAATTTTAGTAAAATGTTACTTCAATGAGTTTTTAATAAAATGTGAAATTCTTAAATCTTTTTCAGAGCTGTGGAGGATGACGTTTGAATCGCCTCCCTGAGGTGAAGCGGTTTATCTACCGTGATCTTCCTTTGTTGTATCCTTTTGTCATTTGTATGAATATATACTAGTAACATTTTTTTGAAAACTATGATTTCTTTTTTATTTTATATTAAAAAATGAGACTGTTGAAAGTTAAGGGGGGGGGGCGCGAGAATTATATTTCTGAAGTAGAATAAAGAGATATGCCTAATGAAGTGCCTAAAAATATGAAATTTAGGAAAATAGGTTTTTCAAATTCTGTAATATAAAATTTGTTTTAACAATTTATGAAATTTTTTAATTTATGCTAAAATTAATGGATAAGCAAGAAAAATGTTAATAAATGTTTAAGGTGAAGTAAAACTTTCCTCTTTGTTATGTCTATGGTGTGTGCTTCCAATTGCTTTTGACGAGTGAAATCACTAGTTTTTTTATATCAGAATAAATCTTCATTATGATGGGAGGAGTTTGCCATGTCTCTCTTTATTTGAATAGTAGCATATATATTTTTCATCAAAAACATCACTCATGAAATCTTTTTGATATGATTCAAGTTCGATAATTACTTTTTATAAAGCTTTATGTTGATTTAAAGAATTAGTAGTTTTTAAAAATAATTTTTTGAAATTTTTACATTTGAAAAATTAAAAATTTTTGTAGTCTAATGCTATTAATTTTGATAATTAGGCTTTGTGGTTTGATGTATATGAATAAGTTTGAAATATAACTAGTACACTCAAAATCTTTGACATATTTGAAAATGGCATACAAAATCTAATTGACTTACGAGATTGCAGTTAGGCCTAAAATGCTTCTCCGGGGAAAAAGTTTTGTTTTTGTAAATAAAAAATAATTTTAAAGTTTGCCTGTTGATAGTGGTGTATTGTAAAAACTGCAAAAAAAAATCATAGATTCAACACATTTATTGCATAGAGAAGATATGAATCACTTGAATAAATTCATTCTATTCCGCAAGGAATAATGGCAAGTACATGGATGCAATTTAGTGCCATTTGGATGCGATTAAGCCTCAAGGAGTGTATGAATAAAAAAATTGGAATTGGTTGCACATATAAATGATCTACTTAATAGTACAAAGTAAATGTTATGTTTTTTATGTCGAGTTTTGTTGTTTCTACAATACAGTACTGCCTTGGGATAAAATTCAGAAGTTTTTATGTGTGCAAAAACTTTTCATTGGGAAAATATTTTGCACCAAACCATGCTGTCGTAAATCATTTAGTTGATATAATGTTATATTTTGAAATGTATGTGGGATTTTTGGTCCATCCTATATATTTGATCTGATGTTTAATTGACAAAGTTGAGAATATAAAGAAGACAAGAATATATTTAAAATTTTCTTAGGCATTTCCCTTTATATCAATAGCAGCTATTGCCAGATTGAATACTTGTATAAAAGCTTAAATATGATAAATGCCTTAAAGCAGTGGTTCTTATACTGTGGTCCCAGGGCCCCTGGGGGTCAGCAGCATTTTTCTAGGAGGTCTGTAATGATTTTTCATTGAATGTTAAAATGTTCCTCTTTTACAGACTGAAAAACCTTGTGGAAAAACTGAAAGATATGCTATTCTAGATAAGAACACTCAATTGATTACTAGACCAGACACTAATTAATACAGTTAAGAACCTTATTTATTTGAAATTAGTATTTTGTAATATTTTAAAATTGTATATTTACTAATTTCTTAAAGGAAGAAAAGTAGTGTTAAAGGAAAGTCTATAAGTAGCTGAGGCCATCTCAGGATTATTGAACTTTTAAAGCATTTAGCCATGTGTTGGGAGTCAAGGAGGGATTTTCTAAATCTTGGGGGGGGGGGGGGGGGAAAAGTCAGGGCAATACTTAAAATTAGGCCTTGGCAATTAAAAGTTTAAAAACCACTGCTTTAAAGTTTTGTTAAAAGTTTATTGCAAATGAATACTTATGCAAAAGCTATAAAATTTTGTATTGTGAACAATTTTTCCTAGTGAAAAATATTTGCTGCAGTTTGAGTACTATGGTTGGGTAGTTTTTTTGAACATCTTAGCTGTTGCTCTTCAGAAGGGAAATAAAATCTTAAAATTTCTGCTTAAATAATATTTGTATGTCTAGTAAAAATGTAATTTAAAAAAAATGTATAAATAGTGTTGACTTAAATTAAAATCTTGTAAAAATGTATAGTATATATGATGTGTTTGATATTCAAATGGGAGTATGAAGTCCATTTTTAGGTATATTTCCTATACCTTCTTAGTCATAATACAGAATTTAAGCAAATAAGTGGAGCAAGTCCTGAGTTAGTATTTCTGAATAGAGATGGTGATGAAATTGAAGTAAGACATTAATTTTTCTTGATATTTTTATGAATAAAATATATGGTACTTATGTATAATCGCAACAATGGCAACATTCAAGTCCAAGTTGGCAACCTCAATTTCGTATGTGTCGTTTGGGCTGAATTATCAACCATGTACTTTTTGTTTCATATAATGTTGCTGATATGGTTGCGATAATACCTAAGTTCCAAATTTTTATATATATATTTATAAATTATTGATAATCAAATTTAAAAAATCTGTTTAATTTTGAGAATTTTCCAATACAATGAAATTCTTTTTTAACATTATATTTTTTATGTAATATAGCCAAGTTATTTAAAAATTTATCTGATCAAACATTTCGGTAAAAGGTAGTAAAAACTGTTCATTCTAGAAAGTTTTGCAAAGCAACTTGATCTTTAGATCTCAAATAGCACTTTGTGGTTTATTTATCATTTATAAAATGTTTTATAAATTCTCTAGATTTGTAAATAGAAATTATTTCTTAGTGAAAAATTGCTATTGTATGAATGAAATGTTTTTCCCCTTTATTTCATTCGGTATTGAACAAAAGTATATTGTATATTTGAAATAAAGGAGTGCCCTTTTCCAATTGAGAATGAAGTGTGAAAAGAATACATGTAAAACTTGTTATTGCTGGAAGTAATAATCTACCTTTTATTGCAATGTAGTGTACTTACTATAGTAAGATCATTCTGAGTAAATAAATCTCATGACATATTTTATTTATTACATTATTAATGAACCTTATATTATTGAAATCAGAAAATCCTCTGTTATATTCTTTTTATGATATTGTCTCTGCCATTTAAACTTTCATAATTTTAATAGTAATTTTTTTAGTAATGCTAACTTTTGAAACATTGCTGGGATTAATCTGAAAGGCCAATTGCTGTTTGTGCTTTCGTATCTGAATATCTATAATGAAAAGAAAATTTTACGCAAATTGACTGAAATATTGTAAGTCAGTCTGCTAAAATCATGTTATTTAAATATAGATTTTGAAAGAGTTAAAATTATGCTCAAAACTAATGAATGGTGTTTAATTTTGGATATATATTAACCAAAAGAAATGTTTCAATGCAATTTATTAAATTGCTTCATCGTCATTGTCGTATTTATTTTGCAATGTTCGTTTTAAATCTTTTCAACAAGATATTTGATTTAATTCTAAGTGGTTGCAATCTTGTGACCAGTGTTACGATGTAGAATTTTAGTGGAGTGTCAGCTTAGGTTCTCTTGATTATAGTTTAAAATTATAAGGTAACACCAGTAACCAAGGGCTCATAGTCAGGGACTTGTGGCCCGTGAGTCATAAGTTTTAGTCCTGGTGCTGCTGAAAACCGGCTGTGCAGCAAGATTGATGCATGTTAAATTTCTTGTGGCTCAAAGTCCTCATGTTGGCATGGTATGGAAGCTTGAAGAGTGTAGTGCCAGCTCGGATGTCATCCTCATTACTTTACAAAGGTTCAAAATTATGAGGTTCTTCATCAGGAGCCCCTGTGTTGCTTTAGAGTGTTTTGTTTAATAAATCTGTGCATACAATTGTGAGTGTAGAAAAACTTATTTAAATAATTTTTTTGTTAAAATTCTTTTTACTTTATATTTAAGCATGTTGAGTTTTAATTGGATTATAGACTAATCTGTGGATTTTTTTTTTCCTCAGAGAATACCATTAAGTGAAAAGACTCAAGGTGAATGCAACAAATTATTACTAGATAAAGGATTTTATTTGAAAAAATCGGAAGATGAAGAGGTCCCGGAAAAATATAAAGATGCCCCATATGATTCTCCTCATCAGGAGCTCTAAATCATTGAAAACAATTGTCATGCACATTAATTTTTTATGAATCTTAAAAAAATCATTTATTTAAAAGCTTTGAAAATATAGTATTTTTGTTACCAAATACTCAAACAAGGTTTCATAATTGCTTTTAAGACTTAAAATCCCATTTTCTGTACTTAATAATTTACATACTATTCATTTATGTTAATTTATTAATGTATTTTTAAAGTAATTTTTTTTAACCTTTTGTGCACGTAAAGAGAAAATTAAATCTAGTTTATCTCTCTGATATTAGGTATGCATATGTAAATATCTTTTATGACAATGTAAGCAGTATATCAATTTGCTTTATAATTTATTTTGTATTAAGTACATTCTTAATTTTTATGAGCAGTTGAGAGAAATAGATAAGTTAATATTTTTACAATCATTGTATTAGTAATTATGTTGAATTGTATTTATGTATTTCTGAAATGAATATTTAAAGTGTGGTATTTTGCAGTCATTGCAATTTAAATGACGATGCAGATTTAAACTCTATAGGATCTGTATTTGATGATTCCATATTGGTGATTGGAGATTACTACACTAAACATGTTCTTGAACTGGAATAAATAAATACTTTTCTTTGGAAAAATAGCATTTTCTTGACATTGTTTCATCAGATGTACAGATGATTCACGAGTAATTTATAAGTTATTTTTGATTCATTAAAATATTTTTTACCTTCAGTCATGTATATCTTATTGCTCAATTTTTTGTTCATGTTTACTCAAAAATTTTAAAAGGAAAATGTAATACAAATCATGTCTTATTTTTAAGACCTTTTTTTTTATCAATAAAATGTAATGATTTTATATATTAAATGAAATCAAAGTTTGATATAACTGCTCGAAATCATTGAGGCAGAAGACTCACGAAATAAAATAATCCCTATTTGAATTTTATATTGTTCAATGTTTCATTGGTTTTAATTTTATTTTTGCGGAACCCTAATTTTTTTCCCAAAATAAAAGTAGCCTAAGTTATTCCATTAGCTATCTGTGCCAGTGAAAGTTCTGTCAAAATTGGTCCAGCCGTTTCAGAGATTAGCAGGGACAAACAAACATTTTAAAAATTGAATTTTTCATATAAGTATCGTATATACCAGGGGTCGGCAACCTGCAGCTCGCGAGCCACATGCTGCTCTTTAGATGGGAAGCTGCGGCTCTTTAGTTTCATACAAGGATTAGGCACCGTTTCTATCTCTCAGTCACTTGTACTCGCTTTTCTTTGCACCCCTCCCCCATGACATGCGTCGTCAGTCTATCGGAAGCTCCCGAATGATTTTATGTAGGTTTTAATTTGCTTACGACAATTTGGCATTTTCACCAGTGCTTTGGCTGTGACGTAGTTTGTTGTTTCAAGTAGAAGCAAATTATCTTCTCAAAGGTATGTATGTTCATATATAATAATAAAATGAAGTAGAGGTAGGTAACATAATAAGTATTATATTTTTGAAATACATATTTTTTTTTCCAAATAAGATACCTAATTACTTTTTTGAAGTCAATAAGAATTGTCAAAAAAGAAACAAAGTAATACTGTTGGATATTACCGTGAAAGTGTTTTTATTAAAATGTATGTTTAATAAATTACCTATTTTATAGCTTTTATTATTTAAAAATTAGCGTTATAATTATTATTTTAAGTGTAAGATGTTATTTAATAAAATTATTTTGGAATTTTGAGAATCAAAGTAGGTAGGTATTTGCAGTTTTAGATTGTTTATATGTTTGGCAATTTTTATTGATTTTGGCATAACACCTTTACTTATAAACTAAGTATGTAATATTCTCCAAAATTAAAAAAAAAAAAACTAAAATGTGTAGACTGCGCTGTGATGAACACGTTCTGACAAGTTCATACGTGCCAGCCGACCACAGATGCGACGAAACTATGTACTTATAGTCAATCAGTACAAGAGAGCGAGACAAACAGTGTTTCGTGCCTAAATTGTTTATTTTAATAATTTAATTATTAGAGAATTATTTATTTTATTGAGGTATTTTTAATTGGAAAAATTGTTGTAAAATATTTTTTGATAAATTATATATATTTCATTATACCCTGCTTCTCATATGTATTTACATAGGTATACGTTGACAAAGTAAATAATTTCAAACCTTGTCATCTGCTGTTTTGGATATCTAAATAATAATTTTAAGAATTCTTTATTACAACTTCACCGCAAGCAGGGCATCTACAAAAAAAAAAACTGAAGAGCATCAAGAATTCAATCGGGATTGGATGGAGTCGTTCGCTTTCGTATACAACTCAGATGTCCTTCCGATTTGTCTCATTTGCCAAGAAAACTCGCACACAATAAGAAATCAAATTTAGAGAGACACGTCACTACAAAACATACTCAGTTTGCTAGTAAATATCCAGCTGGTGAAGAACAAAAAAAAAAACGCTGTCAGCGAGCTCCAAAAACAAAAACAGCAATCAATTTCCATGTTAAGTAACTGGACGCAGTCTACAAGTAATGTTAATCTCACAAGCTTCGCGGCATCACTTGAAATTTCCAAAGAAAGCAAACCATTCACAGATGGTATGTCAAAAAAGAAATCTTGAAAAAAAAATCAAAGACTTGAACAAAGGACTAAAACAGTACAAGATAGAATAGCTAAAATTTCTTCAAATGTAACATATTTGCAGCTGGAAGATATTCAACTTTCCTCGGACTTATCACTTGCTATAGATGAGTATTGCGACATAAAATACATGGCACAAGTTGCCCTTTATGTCTACCCAATGTCCAAAAATGCCTTGAAAACAATAAGATCGATTTAAATAAAATCGTTTCAATAGCAATTGAAGAAGCCAGAAATATGACAGGAAAAAATAAAGGGGCAACAACGATTCTTCAGAGCCAAATAAACCACGAAATTCTTTCGTTTCACTGCATAATAAACCAAGAAGCGCTTTGTGCTCGAAATAGTTGGTCACGAATTTGGTAATCAAGATTGTTAACATCGTCAGTATAAGGAATTCTTAAACAAAATGGAGACTCAGTATTCTGATCTCCTTCTTCACAATAAAGTGCGGTGACTTTCCGAAGGTGAGGTGTTGAAACGTTTTGCTTTGTGCTTGAATGAAATAAATACATTAATCACCCTGAATTAAAGAATGACAAACGGTTGCAAGAATTTTACTTTATGGTGGATATCACAGCGAATTTAAATTAGCTGTGTGTGTGTGTGAATCTAAAACTACAAGGAAAGGAAAACCCAGCCTATATTTTGGTAGACGAATCGGTTTGTTTCGAAGAAGAATTAATTCTTTTTGCAGAACATATTCAGAGCGGTAAATTCTTTCATTTTCAATTTCTAAAGCAACATCGCGATAAAACCAGTGCAACTGTTGACATGAATTACTTCAGCAGTTATAAAAAATATTTAAGAATTTGCTGACAGTGGAATTTACAACCAACAAAACCACTAGCATTCATAGTACATCCTCTCTACAAAAATAATAACTGAATCCACATTAGGCCATTTGGAAGTGATGCTAGATCTCTAGAAATGCAATTGATCGATTTAAAAAAATAAAACTGGAGTGGAAAATTTACAGAGTTGAAAAGCTAGTTGGAGATCCAGAAATGTATGTGCGTAATGCAACAAAAGTTGACAACTTTAAAAGAAATGTCGTAAGTTGAGGCACTTATATTCGACGCATGGAATAGTCTTACGAGTTGCTACAGTGAGATGAAGAAGTTGAATTTGGAGTGCTGACTATATTCGGATCGAGACATTCGTACGAGCAAGCATTCTCTTGCGTGAATACAAGAAGCCAACTAACAAATGAAAATTTAGTCACATTTAAAACTTAAAACAAGTTATGAGCCAAATTTATGCAAATTTTCTAAAACAATTCAAAACCAACGCTCTCATTGAATTTGTTTGTTATTGAAGTACAAGTTAATGTTTTAATTGCTTTAAAATTTTTTACTTAAATAATAAGTAATTATCTAATAATGTCATATTTTTTTCAAATTTGTTGCGAGAAGCACTACTTATATATGAATAAATATATTAGTTCTTTGAAGTAAAAACTGCTTTAGCCGCGTTGGGCACTTTTTGTTAGGGGAAAATCTTATGGGTTCGCGTCACCAGCATGCTTGTAGCAGTATATCTGACGTAAATCTTATAAGTAAAAATGAATGGATTTAGTGAAAAGTCTAATGTGTATATACTATGCATTGTTGAAATAGTATTTTTGTTTGATTATTATTTGCATCGTTTAATTGAAGAATCATTGTGCAGTACAATAATGAGTACTAAATAAATATAGTAATATTTTTAAGATAAAAAATAAATAACAGAAAATTATTTTAAATACTCGTATTTATTCTGGCGTTTGAAAATTTTGTATTATTTAATCTCTGCAATGCATCACGCAATCCGGATTAATAGTTCACAGTGGCTTAGACGTTTTCTTGCTACCGTGGTAAAACAGACATCTAGTAGTTCAATCATATTTTTATCGTTTGGTGTTAATGTTTCTGATGTAGGCGAAATATGTGTTGCTCGTTGCGATTTCGAGAATGGGCAATACATATTAATGGTTGCCGTTTATATTTCGCCTGGAAAATCTATGAGACAGATACAACAGTTTTTATTCAAAAATCTGATGATTTACACAAAAGAAGGTTCTAAAATATGATAGTGAACTGGAGACTTCAATAACTTTGCAGATTATAAAAATCTATCACTAATTTAAATATGTCCAATGATCGAAAACTCAGTACTACAAAATATAAAACAACGATTGATGCGGTTTTTACGAGATAGATAAATTTGAATCAAACATTTTCCTTTCTTACTTTAGTCACCATAAGCCTATTGTATCTTTTTTAGAACAAAATGAAATAATTGAAAGCACAAAAAGTCCAAGTATTGTTGAAATTAATGATGGCAATGATGCAAGCAATTAAAATAATGTTAAAAATCAAGTACATATAAATAATATGATTGTATATTAATTGTTATTTCAATTGAATTGTATTTATATTTTGTCATGATCTTGTACAGCCCATAATATATTTGGATAATAAAAAACCATATAAACATGCATGTAATTGTTGCTCGGAGTGTCAATACATGTGAAAACCAGATTGATGTTGATGTTTTCACTTCTATCGGCAGTCCCTATAACTGCCAATTTTTTTTAATCAAAAAACTTTATTTATGCAAGTACTACTTATTGTGTTGGCAAGAAAAAAAATTTGTGGTTCTTCCTACTAAAAAGGTTGCTGACCCCTGGTATATACTTTTAAATGCATTTAGTAAAAAGCTATTAATTTCAAATTACAAACAGACACTTTATTTATATGTATAGACATTCAAGTTACAATGAAGGATGAATTCAAAAATTGCTTGTAATTCTTTACAACATTTTATATAATTTTATTAAATAAACAGTTATAACCTTTAAGCCAAGTTTAATTTGTCATAATCACAATAACAGACAAATTAATTAAAATATAAGAATTCGTTATTTAGTCTAAAATTATATTACTCAGTCTCTGATATTCTTTTGATGATGACTTGGTAATTAAATCCTCTTTGATTATATATTGGTATGGCATGCAAAATTAATGCATCAAATAACGCATGTTAGGGACACCCTTGAATGAAAATGCTGATTATACTTGTTTTCGTATCTATGCCAAATGATTTTATAGTATGTGATAAATACCACAAATTGTTCATACATATAGAAAAAAAAATAACGGATTTCATTTGTTTCTAGATATATTTCAGCTTATTTGAAATTTACCAACTTGATGAAGTATTGTGTAGAATATTAAGTGCCCTTTAAAATGTTATCTGATTGCAATATGAAATTATGAGGCCCATTGCTCATCAAGTACTAATTCTATGTTTGTCAGATTTAAATAACACTACACATTTACTTCAATTAAAGTAAATTTTTTAGATTATTTTTTTTTGTCCATATGTACGCTTAAAACAGTGGTATCAAAAGTAGGGATGTAATTATTCATTTTGGGGTATGCGATTAAAGATTGGAAATAAATGATCTTTCACCATTTACAAATCTATATTACAACTTTTTTAAACACATTTAAGTACAGTGATTTATGATAATGCAGGATAATCTTCTGGTAGTAACAAATGTACTCGGCATATAGGGCAATCACTTTTCTTCTCCAGCCATTTCTTAATACACTGAAAAAAATAATTTATAAGACTGTTAATCAAAGAATTTCTATGGCAGTTAGCTCAGTTCAACTTTTATTCATGGTTTCTAAATTCAAACTCTGATTCTACTAATGACTAATTAATTCAAACTAAAAAAACACATTTTAAATAATCAGTTACAATTACATCAAAACAGTTAATACTATAGAAATAACGAGAGGTTTGCGCGTGCAGACACAGACATCTGCTTTCTTCAACGAGCTGGCAGACTGACTGGTTCAGTAAGTATTCACTCGGTGAAAAGAGTGCACTATTGTCCATCTTTTTACCATTCTCGTTACAAATTTATATTTAAAGTTTGACTTGCATAACAGTATTATGTAACTAGAGTTAAATATTTTAATACACTCTTTGATTGCATATATATCATTTAAAGTCTTCACACCACAAAGTTTTTACCAACTCTATTCTGAATTCTGAGAGTACCAACAATTTTATACTGCTTTTCATTCTTTTATAGAAAAGTCAGGCATTTACCACTACTGTATCTATCATATGGTATAAATTTTACAGTGCTGTTTTTTTACTTGACAGGATTAAGTCATGTAATGATTATATTATTTGAACACTATATTTTTGCATTTATTTTATGACTTGAAGAATTTGTTTACCATCACAATAGGTACCGTTGCACCAATCAAAACAAGTATTGCAATTTTACTGTTGTGTAATTGCATGCCTTTTTCAGATTGGCCAGAAAAGTCAGGTTGCAGATTTACTATCTTAGTAGCAACACTCTTAATCCCTAGATTATATGAATAAGCCATCAGATGTGTAAATTAGAAAAGTAGTTGTAATAAAATACTTTATGGTTAACATTCATTGGAACAATTTGTTTTTCCCGGTACTTCGGAGTTGGTTCGACTATTTGCTATTTCAAAATCATATGACAAACCAGATACACCTGAAGGCATCCACATTTTATATTTCCATTTCTGGATTTCTTTGAGTTATTATTTTCAAGCTTATCCTTCTTTTGAAAGATATATGCTCATCACAAGATAATTTACTCATTTGATTGGTTTTAGTACATTAGTGGTTCAGTTGTGTACAAGTTTCATTTCTTTACCTCATTAAACAAAAGCACCAAATATGTTCTGTTCATTTAGACCTTGATTTTCAATTTTCGGAGAATAATGTTTTCAAGAGAATCAGAATAAATTAGTTGTACATCTTGTCAACTGAGGAAAAGTAGTGTAATGCCTTCACACAGCACTGGGATAAACTATTTATTTCACAGTAAGAAAATCATCAAAAAATATTCTATTACAATTAATTAGCAAAATGGGTCCACAGATAAAGAGTATCTTTCGCTGCAATGTCTTATGTCACTCCCCTAAACACACTTAAAAAAGTGATCCTTTTAGAGAAGTGTCCTATACATAGGATATGTCAAAGGGGTTCTCAGTTCACTCTTGGTAATTTCAACGCCGAGTTTGGGTGAGCTCGCTGGTTCTATATCTGCCGTGCGGTTGCTGATTCAAAACCTCCTTGGTCTGAAGTCCACCTTAATTTGCGAACTCAGGTATCCCTGACTCTTAAGTCTATCGCTAATGAGAGGCCTCAATTCGATTCTCTCCATTCAATATCTGATCCTCACACACCCTTACTCTCTCTTTTTAAACATCTCGTTTCTCATGGTCACTCACCGCCCGTTCCTCTTTTGATCTCTTGTACGTTGGTCGCTTAAAGCGGGAGTCTGTCTGGGCTCATATTGTGAGTTCTATCTTCTAAGACGCGCTGTCATCACAGATTCGTGAGAAAATGAAAGCACATTGTACCGGTGTCTCTTAACTTTTGGACTAGCATGGGAAAAAATGGTCAGAATTTCTGACCATTCATTTGCAAAACTTTTCCAAAGCAATTAGGGAAATGAATGGAATTTTTCCATGATTGTCGGCATCCCCTCTTAGCAATTAGGGGAAAGAGACGGTACATTACAGTAGAAATTCTGTGCAGCAGTACTCTTAATACACCTAAAAAATTCTGTCTCACTAACTCAAAACCCCTAGCAGAATGCTTTAAGAGCAAAGATATCACAACTCAATTTGGAAAAGAAACTGCCCACCATTAACTTAAGTTGAAACATTTTGTGAAAACTGCAACATCATTTATATTTGCCATGTTTCAAAAAACTCATTAATACATTTTCTTAGAAAGCATTATTTGGCAGTTTAATTGTATTACAAATATACAAGTATTATTTACAAATTATTAGTAGAACCCAATTCTTTTATATAGTTTTATATTAAATAAAGTAACATGGCCTGCAAGAAAAATTAGACAGTCAATCACTGGTGACTGACAAGGCATCTAATACATTAAATAATATCTTAATTTCTACTTAGTGAAATTCCCTTTTAATATTGCTTCATATTGAAAATAAAACATAGATAAAAGAAATGCATTTTATCATGTCCCACATTTATTACATCAGATACAGCAATATATTTGTATACATACCATAGTACGAGATTTGAATAACAGTACAGAAAATGGTTTTTGACATTTTACTAAATTGCTACATATTGTTTGTAATAAATCGCATAAGGAACAAAGTTTATGTAGGGTGTCTGCAAATGTCCGTTGTCGCCCAATAATTTTTGAATGGGAAGAGCTATAGTCATAAAAGTGGGGTCTCAGTGTAATAAAGTTACCATGCACTACAAAAAGAAACTTACACAATGCCACTTAGCGGATCAATTTTGAGTTAGCGTTCTTTTCTCGAAAACAGTACAAAATAAATCAATTGTAAAGTTCTTCAGCATTATCAATTCAGTAAAATACGACTCTTTCCACAAAGTAATATTAAAAATAGAAGGCATTAAATACATATTTATTTGGTTCATAACTTCCTAAATTGGAACACGACATAACTAGGAAGCAAAGAGAAAATGTCACACTTGTGACGTTGTTTGGTGCAACTTCATTATAAACCACTTGGAGGTCCAACCAAAGTTTCTTGCTGACATCACATAAGGAGAGGTGAGGCATGCTTTGTGCGTAATACTATGCAAAATAAGCAGAACATCCATTTCTAGTCGCTGAATAATCCTAGAAGTGCTGTCAAAGTTCAACACCAAGTTCGTTGGCCAAGAATTGTCTGGTGCAGAATATTCAAAAACAAACAGATTGGTCCTGTATTTTACGAGGGCACTTTAATGCGATCCCAATACTTGTTATTACTGGAGGACATACTATTCTAATTTCTAAAGGATTTGCTGTTGAGTGACCTCAAATGTATGGTTCCAACAGGACGGCGCCAGTCATACAAGATATTATGTGTCATTCAAGACACATTCCAGCAATAATCATAAGGTATGATAGTTGCATTGAATGACTTGTGTGCTTGGTCACCTGACCTGAACCCATTTGACTTTTTCAGTGGGAATACATTAAAAAAAATGTATGCAACTCCTCCATCAATAATGCATGAACTTTGAAACCATATTACAGATACTTAAACTAGTGTGCCATGTCAAGGAAAGTGCAGCAGGAAATGCAAACCTGTGTACCAGATGTGTATTGTTGCTGTAGGACACCATTTTGAGCATGACAGACTGATAAGAATTATTTCAGAAAAGTGCAGTTTTGTTCAACGCAATCAAACCTGTGTGCTTTGTGCTTTTCATTTGTACAATTTTTGTGCACAAGATGTTTTTTTTTCTTCCTAAATCGATGATGTTCAACAACTTTGCAACACACTTTAATCTCGTATCTAGTTCTGTTTTCGGGATAAAAATGCTAATTCCAAATTTATCCACCAGGTGGCACTGTAAGCAGTTTTGTGTATTGCATGGCAATTTTACAATACCTAGACCCCCACTTTTATGACTATAGCTCCTGTTATTAAAAATTATTGGGATGACAATGGACTTCAGAAGATGAATAATAAGAATGAAATTTAAGGTAAGATAACTTTACCAATATACTAATTTAAAGAACAAATAAAATCTTAACTCACCTTTAAATGAAAACTGTGATTGCAGTCTACCTTATATGCAGTAGAGCTAGTCATTTCCTCATAACAGATAGAGCATTCATCTCCTGTACTTCCAGACCATTGTTTTAAATTGTCTGTTTCACGATTGCCCCATGCTGATTTCTTTACAGAACTTTCTGGAGGAGGAGGTGCTTTCATCTTTTCATCATATACCAATTTCTTATTGACTAAAACTGCACTTGGCATCATTTTAGTTCTAGAGTTTTGTTCCTGTGCCTACAAGAAAAGTGATGGTATTTTATTCATGAAATTTTTTATGTCTAAGTATCATTAGAAAAATAAAGATTTTTCTAAATAAAAATGATTTATTTCTAGAAAATTTCAAAGAGTAATGTATAATGAATGGTACAAAGCACTTCTACTTAATTTATAATGTTTTTGCCTGATGTATTGAAAGAAAAATACAATGAAATATATTTTTGAGAGTGTAATTTCACCACGGTCAAGTGCTGCAATATGATGGAAAGCACTGTGCACAGTTTGGAAAAGGTAGTAGCAAAGTGGACAGTGGGTAATGAATTTTTTTTTTATTAATGGGGCTGTAGATTGGCGCTTTACCATTGGAGACCTAGTACATTCCTCGGGAACTGCTATCTCTTTTAAGTGTGACACCATATAGGTGGTATGCCAATCGCTGAAGGTAATTTTGATGCCCAGTTTTTTCCTCAGAGGGAAGCCCCTAAAATCTAAAGATGCAAAACTATACTCTAGAAATTTAATTTTGCCAAGAGCATCCAAGCCAAACAGGCTCTCAAGGGATCTTTTACATGCTGCATAATCATACAACATGGACACTGTTGATTTTTTGCATCATGAAAATCCTACTCAAACCTGCAAACTTGTGCATACAAGGCCAGCACCAAACCAACTATGCCACCCAGCCAGAATGGGTAATCAATGGGACAGTTCAGGCCTGATGCACAACAATCTAATCTTGCTTTGCATTTAGGTATTTTGCCTTTCATTTTGCTGAAGTGTTCCTTCCTGCAACCAAGATCTGTGTAAAACAATGTTTGTTTGGAACAAGTAGTGATAGATTGCATCATATGACCATCCCTAATAAGCTACCACATTTGAAATCATCTAATTGGCTGTAAGGTCTTCTACAACACTGTAGCATCATTATTGCATCTCAGTGGAATTTCCACACCGACAAGAAAAAGTAAAACATCTTACAATTGTTATTTAATGCAATACTAGCTAAACAATAGAAATGTGCACTATGACCAAAATTAATATTTGGCTTCAAAAATTTAATCATTGCATAAAAAAAATAAGTACTTGAAATTTTGCAAAATCCGGATTACTTTTTAGGGCGTTACTTTTTTTTTAATAACAGTTTTTTTAATACTTAAATACATAATGCATAAATTATGTGTTTGGCTTATATAACAGGATATCATATTAACAAGATAAAATATCTGAAATTTAAGAAAGTTAACAGACTGGAAAACATAAAAATATATTTTGCACATATGGTGCAAATAAATAAAAAATTAAAAAATGTTACATTATATTTTGTCCTAATATTCAAAATTAGTTTGAAAATAATTTTATTTTGTTGTATTACAATCATAATAAATACACATTTACTGAATCAATATTAATTTCCAACATAATCTTTTTAGCATGAGTACAACTAAGATGTACAACCTGACTCTTTTCTCTTGCTTCTAATATTTCACTAACAAGCTGAATAATATTTTCCAAGGTTAAGCCTGAAAGACCATTTACTCTATTATCTCTAAATTCTCTCACAGTTGTTACTATGTCAGACCTGAAAATAGAAAAAAAAAAATTCTAAACGTAAGTAAAACAAACATGAAAAGCAGATACTTGTTTAAGTTTTTTTTAATTTCATACATGTTTTTTCACTTGTATTTCACATAAGTAAAAATGTATGCCATCCAGACAGTATAGTGGTTAGTGACGCTGACTGCCGTGCTGTAGGACCTGGGTTCAAATCCTGCATAAGGCATGGATGTTTGTAAAAGTATAGTGTCTGTGCGGCATTGGAGGTACTCTAAATATCCGTCGAGTCCTCCCGAGGTTGGTGAAAGGGGAAGAGAGGTGGGAGACCCCATGACTACTTTCCAGAGTGTCCTCCTTCAAAACTGGGGTGGAATGGTGCCAAATCGTACTGTCACCTGCATGGTGTTCAAAGATACAGCTAATGATGAGCGTAAAACTTAGCCCTTTGCCACAATGAATTTGGTGGGCTTCAAACTGATACTTTGCTCCAGTGGCATCAGCAACAACAAAAATGTATACTTATAAATGATTTGAGATTAATATTTCTATGGAAGCTGTTTTATTATCTTACACATTATGTCATATTACTTAAGTCATCTTTATATTTAATGTTATTTAAACATCTGAAACAGGGGTTTCAAACTCTCAAAGGCTAACTTGGGCCAAGCCAACACGGTTTAACTTAAAGTGGGCCACAAAAAAAAAACCCCCAATATTTACAGAAACTTATGTTTATTTCGAATAATATATTATAATAAACATGTAAAAGAACAAGAAATATTAAATGTTTATGTCCTGACACTCGACATCTCTTCTCTGCTACTATCTTTCCAATTTCGGGGGAAAATTTTATTTTATTATATGTTATTGAGTGCCGATATATTAGCCGGGCCACAAAAATATTCGTTGTGGGCCACGAGTTTGACATCCCTGATCTAAAAGTATTTTTACAATCTTTTGTTAAAACATTCAGTGCAAATAAGTTCCTTTTAACTAAAATTTCTTAAAACCTTTTGTTTAAAAACCATCTAAATTTTTTAAGATTTATCCAATTAAACTAGCAAACAACATTGGGATGGAATAAATCAGTTAATATATATTGACAATATGTCTTGATAAATTATGCAAAATAGATATATAATTTACTTATATATTAAATATACATTTCTCTAGGTATTTCTGTAATATTCTTCAAAAATTTCTTTAACACATTGATGATTTTTAAATTGTTTAATTTACTAGTTTCTGTATTAAAAGGAATACATTTATAACACAGTATGAAGAATGATATTTCCCCCCTCAATAAAACTGAATTTGAAAGCATTTGTTCACCAATCGAATTATGCGATTCTATTTTTATACTTCAAAGCATCTCACCTTCTATTTGTCAAATTGTCACACTGACACTTTACCATTTGCACCAAATACAAATGTAAGATAAACTGCTTTGGATCATCCTATAATTTACTTTTTATAAATGGATAGAATTTAACATGTTCGAGTTGAGTTCTAATGTCGTTTCCTCAGTACTCATCAATTTTAAAAGAAATATTTTATAACAAATATCTTACCACATCAGATTTTTTACATAAAGAATATGTAATTGCTTTAAAAGATCTCTTTTGATTGTTTACAAGAAAAGGCAAAATTTTTTGGCCTTTACAAAGTTTGAAAATATATAAATTTTTAAAACGATAAAATATATATTTTTTCAAATTGGCTGTATTTTGGCTGGGCAAACAGACCTTTGAAGACACAAGTCCTCCAAATGTGAAATCCCTTTCGTGGCACCATCTAGTGACGGCTCTGGTTAACAGATTTTGACACATCAATTAATTTTAATTCAAGCTCTTGTCAGATGCTGTGAATTAATTTTGCCGAGAGTACCAGAACCAAATTGATATTCCATGGATCTTTTACACGCCACATAACCCTATGACATGTGGGCCTGTGATTTTTCCAGCCAGAAAATCTTAAGATTCCAGCTGGATCAAACCCGCAACCATAGCCTTGCGAGGCCCCTGAGCTGACATAATACAATATATCCTATTAAAATAAGAAAACCAATTTTAAAATTAATGCAAAATGTGTGCATGTATATACTTACGATGTGATACGTGGAAATTTTTCTTCAAGTTTGGAAAGAAGTTTTTCAAAGCTCCTCTTAACATCTTTTTCCGAGTTCTTTTTTGAGTTAGGACTTGCACTATTTGACTAAAAGAATAATAATGAAAAAAGAAACATGCATACAAAAATGGATTATTTTTAAATCAATAGCACACATAAAATAAACTAATTAACTTTTACATGAATGAAATATAAACTTGTGGAAAAATTATTCAACAATGCACTAAAATAGAGAACTGTTTATATTTATAAGCTTCAGTAATAGCTTACCACACCTTATTAAAAAAGGAAATTAATACAAAATTTAATTTAATTATTGAGTTAGTAATATAACAATTTAAAGAAAAGGATACCTAATTTTCCTTATCCTTACTAATATTATAAACGTGAATATGTATGGATGTTTGTTATTCTTTCACGGAAAAACAACAGAATGGATTTTAATGAAATGGATTTAATGATTACAGTAATACAGCTAATACATCAGAATAACACAGTCTATAATTTATAGATATTGTGCGAAGTGTCCCAAATATAACAATAATTAATTATCCAATACAAATGCACCAAACAGGCCAAAAGAAAAAAAAAAGAGAAAGAAAGGGGGAAAAAAAAATAAGACAAAGGAAGAATGCAGCTGGATAAGATAAATAAAGAGAGAGAAAAGGCAGGGGGAGGGGGGAAGAGAAGTTATTGGATTTTATTGAAGGTATCATTTTTGCTAAAAGGGAAACAAACAAACTAGAAATTAAACCAGGAAGCTGCAATATATTATGGGAGGAAAAAAAAAAAAGGGGGGGGGGGGATACCAGGAAACATAAAAAATTTAAACATTCACCACTACAATTTTAATTGAATAGGCCTGTATTGCATTTTTTAAGTATAAAAATAATAATAACTACTGTACTGTATTTTTTGTAAGTGTAGAAAAAGTACCGATTAAGAATTATGCAGCGAAAGCATAAGTCTAATCTTTCCCAAGTTTCACTGCATGTAAATTTTCTATAAACTACTTTAATGATTCGAAATTTAAGATTCCTTAATGCTATTTGTTTATCTATAATGGATGCTTGTATGTATGACCTTGCTTCACTCTGACACTATTCAACCGATCACTATAAAATTGGCATGTCTGTGTATTTTTTTATGGAGAAGGTTTTTGTGCTATCTTCTTTGTTGCAGCTCCCCACCAGGTGGCACTGCAGCATATCAACTACTACACCGTTCAATCAACTGCCAAGTTACTAACTTGACTATCACCACCATTTCGCTATGCAGTGGCGGCGCGAGACTTGAGTTTAATGTGGACAGGATACATTTGCAAGGCCCTCTGGTGGTGTAAGAAGAGGGTTTATAAAGAAAAAACCAAACTTTTAACTCATATTTCTTTGGCACATTAAACAATAATGAAAAAAAAGAAACAGAAATTTTCTACTTTAAGTTTTGCTGAAATCCTTAATGATTGGTTCGTAATTTATCTTATATTCTACATCTGCCACAGCTGAAAGTCTTTCTTGACCCATTGTATTTCTTACATAATTTTTGATCAGCTTTGATTTTGAAAAGCTCTTCTCAGAAGAAGCGGTGTTTACAGGTATTGTTAACAAAATTCGAAAGTCAATATAAATATTTAGGAAAATTTCTTTCAAATCGTTCTCTATGACATTTTGGAGCAGATGTTTCACGTTTGTAATGATGTCAAGTAAATTTGGGATCATATTTTAAAATTCTTCATATAATTCGTAAAGTTGGAAGTCACTACTCTCACCTACTTGCAGGACAGTCTGTAACTCTTAACAGCTTTTCAGTATTTGCTTTTTTGGAATATTTTTTAACTTAATTAAGAGATAGAAAAAACCAAAATTTTCAAAATGTTGATTTAAAGACATAAATCTTGAATCCATATTGCTTATCACAGAATCAATCATAGTATTAAAAAAGTCTTTCATACTGGCTTTTGACAGACTCTATAGGTTGATCACCACCTCCATAATCAAACATTCTTTTCTTTTTGACTACCCTTTTATTTTAAAAATCTTTTGGCAAATCATAACTGCTTGACTTACGAGCGTCAGACAAGCATTTTCCGGATTCAGTTTGTCGATACTTTTTGATTCAGCTTCAAAATGTACGCAAATGTTCAATAGTAATGCATAAATGGGCTTGTACAGATTACCATAATTTGCTTATGGTATTGACACATGTTAATAACTCATACCATACATATAATGATACAATAAATTCCAAGCTGAACATTTCATTGGAATCGCAATCACTGAGTGTGTAGAAATGTTCCATTTGGTTTTTAAAATTTTCTATGCATTCAACATCATCAAATTGTAATAATGCGGCCTTCACCGTCTCGATTCTGCTTTCCCCCCTTGTGTCTGATAAAGGCTTAATAGTAAGCTTTAATTTATCTTATGTTTTTGTTGCCACTGAGGGGAATTAGCTGCAACTACCAATAACAGATTCCAGCTATGACAACTGCAAGGTGGGAAAATTGCTCTGGGATTTATACTTAATAATCGAGTTTTAACTCCACTATTTATGCCTACCATATTTGCTCCATTGTCGTATCCTTGTCCACGACAGTTCTAAATATCTAAGCCATTTTTTTAGCTTTCCCAGTATTGCATACGTCAAATATTCTCCAGTCATTTCAGTGATTGCAAGAAATCTGATCAAGTTTTCTTCTATACTTCCAGTTGATGTACTACAATATCTTAAGATGACTGACAATTGTTAAATTCTACTACAGTCTGTAGTGTAGGTTGAGTAAAAAAGAATAATATTTTGCTTCTTTTATCCTACCAATCACTTCACTGATAACTGTGTTTGACATGATTGTGATAAATTCATTTCGAATATCGTGGCTTACATAATGGTGTGCAAGTTGTTTATTATCAATGCGATTTATGTGTCCTGTAACATAGGATTATATTTAGATATTAAATAAGTCTATAAAGTTTCCAGAATCCTTAGTGTCTCCGTCTGTTTTGAGAGAGATTCTCTGTGACCTCTACACTTCAGATTATGATAGGCTAAGAAATTTATGATATCAATTAATCTCTCAAACAAATTATACCAATGCATTTCAGATTCAAGAATTCGCCTTCCATTTTCACGGCCTAATGTTTTCGCACTTTATTCCCTTCTCTAATGTTATCCATTGGAACATATAGGCCATATGTTCTTTAGTATTCTCCTGCCTATGTAAAATACTCTTAGGTGTTTCCAATCACAGCACCCTTTCTCTACTGAGTTTGTGAATTGCCAAATAGTCTGCTTGGATAACAGAAAACTTTATTTTTAGAACTTGAATAAACTAACCAGCAACGACGTTGAGTTTCAACGTTATATAGTTTTCGTGAGAAAAGAAAATTGGAAGTGTCTATAATCATCCTCTTCAGGATAATATTCATCACTTATTTAACTGCTGTGTGGGATCGCTTTGAACATAATTATGACCACTGAGCATTTGTCATGAGAAGCGTACACAATTCCAGGTGAAAACTGGAAAACGCTTGTTACACTACTTCAATGGCATCTCTGTTCACAGGCGAAGAACTAAACTCAATCTTATCTTCTTGATTATGACTTATGTTACTCAACGTGAACCCAGAAATCTCAGTGTCAGATTATGATTGGCAAGCTTTTGATCCTATTTCTGTTTCCGATTTTCGTCGTTCGGTATCAATAGTTGGAGTAACTTCCAAATTCAACAGAGACTTGGATACGAATAAATATAGAGAAGTCAAAGGAACCGATTAATTTGATTCTGTGCTGCCAGATTCAGTCTGACCAAGAAATAACACCATAACTGAACTTTAAATTTGGTTGGATGCAACTCTTTACGCTTTTCTTTTTGCTGCACCAGGTTCCCATTTTCTCCCTTTATCTCTATTTCTCTTAATACCTAAGCCTGACATGATTGATAAATTATGAAAAATGCCCAGTACCACACACATTATTATTTATTCTCACATCAAATACTTTTAAAATTTATAATATGATATAGAAACATGAAGTGAGACTGCGTCTGCATGTGATACTTTGGCTTTCTAATGATAAGAGCTATGCCCCGTCTCTGATCGGGGAGTCCCTGCGACAGCAGCTTAACTCCAGCTAATGTTGCCAGACTAAATATGAGTGAAAACGACAAAGTTGAGAAATTTTATTTAAAGAAAATAGAAAACAATATTTTCACAAATTATTGATTTCTATGCTTTTATGCATTGATAAATAGAATATCTTTTTTTTTAAAAAGTCGATATATCAATTTTTCGATATCTTATAACGAAAAACAGATAGAGTTGAGAATCTAATTTATTAATTATAAAAAACCTTGTGGCATGTGCCTTTTGGATTTTCCTTATTTTTCATTTAATTTATTTCGACTTTGAGGCGCGAGGCCGTGGGCAGTAGCCCACACCACCTCTGTCGCTATGTTTCCATTGAATCACCATTATAATTTAAGGAACTGCGTTGCTTGCGAATATTACAATTGCAACATAAATTAAATACAACAGAAAGTAATATTAACGTATTACACTTCTAGATATAAATTTACATTATTTTAAGCGTTCATTACACAAAATTTGTAACAATGCATTGCTTTTACTGAGCAGAAATCGGCTTAGGAAGGGGTTTTCAAAAATCGACCCACAAGAGTTATTGGGGGTTATAAATACGAAAGAATCCTTTTCATCAGCTATTAGATCTACAGACTTAAAATTTAACAAACATGTTTTTTTTTTGTTCAGCTGATATGAAAAAAGGTTTTTTTTTGGTTTAATTTGTAATTCACATAAAAAATTATCTCATTAAAAACTTCTTTATCCTTCAATCTGTATTGTTTAATTTTTCAATTCACCTGTGCAAAGAACGGGTATACCCAGCTAGAAAATGAATAAAAAAACCATCAATTATGTATTACTAATACTTTATCTGTTTTTATTTTTCTATTAATATTATTAATTTTTTAAATAAATTTAAATTCGTACATTAAAGATCATTTCTTGCTTGATTAAAGAATATTTTAAACTGAAATAAAAACAGCATTTATTTGAATGATGATTAAATGGCAAAAGCAAACATTTTAAATATATTCTGAAAACATTTCTTTGTATATATAATTTATGCATCTACATATGATATTTCAAAAATAAGTAAGTAAACAGAAAGAAATCAATGCATGGTTTTATATCGACTTTTTTTAATATAATTAACACTATGGAAATATGAAAGTTTAATACAGGTAAAAGAAAATAAAACTTATAAGGCATGTTAATTAGTATATTAAAGTTAACAATACACATAATACACTTTCATTAGAAAATTATGAAACAAAAATGATAAAATCTGAAACATACTCTTGATGATGAAGCATGAACCGAAGCAGCAAACGGAGTGTCTTTTTTTTTAATATTGTACTGTGGAAGATAACGAAACTTATTAGTAAATAAGGCATGCCATTATACAAATTAATTAATAACAAGTACGAATACTCACATCTAATTCTATGTTCAACGAAGAGCCAAATCTTGTGTCAGATGTTTTTTTGACTGAAATAAGAGATAATTTAGACAATTTTAATAAGTTCAAAGTTTAAAAAAAAAAATGTATACTGAATTAATGAATACCTTTTTAAAGAATGTATTATTTAACAGCATATATCAACACTGTCTTAAAAAGCAACCATACTATTGAAATTTTTCGTTAAATAGATTTGATTTCAAATTCAGAAACATCACATACAAAATTAAATACAGTGAAATACGTTTAACGCAAAAATGCTTAAGACAAAATATCGGTTTACACAAGATAATAAAATAGTCTCAACAAACTATTATGTATTTTAATGTATTTTTTTCCCTTTTAACACAAAAAGATTTCCCTTTTGAGATTGAACAAAAATACGGAAAACTTCAGTTGGATTGGTTTGTCCTATTGCATTATTGGAAGAATTCATTGCAGCAGGTAATGATAATGCGTGTACAGCCCCAATTACGACATTTTGGAGTTTGTTCAAAGCTTAACAAATATCATTGAAGCAGAGTTTGAGGATGAAAATGAATAATGCAACTCCTGTTCCCACATCATCTGAAATGACGAATGTCATGAAAAGTATGCAGTTATTTAGACTTACATTCCAATGGTGAAATGAATAACAAAATGGACGATATCAAACAATTTGTGATGCAAAAGAAAAAAAAAAAATCAGATTATTTTCCAAAAACCCAAATGTTTTGTTTTTCAAAATTTTGTATTAAACTTCTTTGAGTTCATGTGAATGTTTTTATTTCATTTTATTTTTTTGTAATATCCTTTAACATGAAAAAATATTTCAGTCTTCTCAGAGTTTCTTGTTAAACTATTTTCACTTTATGAAACAAATGGATTAAGAGTATAACTTGAGGGTATTTTGGATTGAGAGTATAACTTGAGATATTAGTGTTCATTTCCATTCGCAACGTAGATGAGAAAATTTATGACTTGATCTATCACAAAGATAAAATCTCCATAAGTATCAAAGTGACTCAGCATCTGATCTGTTAAAATGCTAGGAATACAAAATGGCTGTTAACCTTTTGCTTATTTGTCTGAGCAAATTTTCACTATTAATATCGAGGTTCCTCCGCTATCATTTACACTGTATAGTACAGATTCAGTCAACATCTATAACATGAAGGTGCAGCCCAACCACTTTGAGTATTGTCTTTAAAGAAATCTTGGTAATCCAAAAAGTGTTTTAATTATTTATAAACACATCTTAAAAAAATATAGCTTCATTTCCATAAACCTTTTCAGTAGGTCAAAAGTATCTTGGCACATTTATTAAGCTTGTAAACAAAGCTTTATATTCGTTTGCTGTTACATTTTTGAACACACGACTTTATACATCAAAGCAGTGTTCCCCAGCCTTTTTATCGCCGTGGACCGGTCAATGTTGGATAATTTTACCACGGCCCTCTGAGGAGGAGGACATTGATTGTTTATATTTTAGATTGTTTTAATAATTTTATTTTAATTGTATTTAAACATGTCTTCAGAATAAAATATAGCTACACCAAAAATGAATATAAAGGGATTTAACAAGAACTATAAAGTGATTTTCATAGAAAGTAGCCCAAACCCAAGAAAAATATGCTGTAGTAAATAAAATGGAAATAATTCAATGTTTCTTGTGCGGACCAGTAGTATTTGATCTGCAGACCGGGGGTTGGAGACCACTGCATCAAAAGGCTACTAGCAGATTTTTGCAATGCATGTCTACAACACACATATGGCAAATAGATTTCAACGTATCTTTTCGGTACTACTTTGCTTATAAAGTTCTGTGTGTGTAAAGGTAGATGTCATTTATCCAACCCTATATCTCGTATATGTTACACGAGAAAAAATATACAGTTAGACCTCTACATAACGAAGTCGCTAAATCCCGGAAAAAAGTTTGTTATATGGAAAATTCATTATCTAGAGGTTCATCTTTTGATATACTTAATAAACCACATTAAACAAATTTTAAACTCTTAAACTCTACACATTAAAAAACGTTATTATTCCCACTTTTTTTTAATTAATATATGTTTATTTTATATATCTTACCCATAAAAAAGAAAGAAAAACTGCAAGGAAAACAAGAAAAAAAAAAAAAAAAAAATGCCGAAGAATTCACTGTATTTTCAACATTAAGTAAATAATTTTGTACTAAAGTTAATGAGTTTTAAGGACATTTTAAATTTAAAGCATACAAGTAACATTAAACATACATTATTTTATAATTAGAACACGGGGACATGGGACAACTCCACTAAAGGTGAAAGAGGATATCAAAGATGTTTCTAGTAAACTGGGCAATGGGGGTTAAAGGTTGCACTTCTTGGATGAAACGTCCAGAAATCTACTGCTCTCGGTGAGTTAGGATCTAATAAAATCAGTTCAAAATTTATGACCACCATAAAATGTGTTAAAGAGAGAATAACTTGAAATTTTTTCATAAGTACTTTAAAAAAAGGGAAAACAAAAATTGAATCACAAAAGAAAAAGTTTGTTATATAAAAAATGCACTTCACTATAGAGAGGTTATTTTACGAAGAAAATCGTGAAATGTTTAAGGTTCCAGGAAAAAGTTCACAATATATAAAAATTTGCAATATAGAGGTTTGACTGTATTACATAATTTTTACGAGGAGTTTACATATTGTTGAATTAGAAATATCAATCACTAACTGTAATCAATAAACCAATTAAATTAAAAATCAGAAGAAAATCAATTAAATTAAAAAAATAGCATAGAGAGGCTTAGTTCACCTTAAATTAATGTTACTCCCTAATGAATCCTAAAACAAAAAATCTATTCCAAACATAAAAAGACGGTGGAAGCAAAAATACTAAGTGAACAAACATTAAATATAAAAAAAAAATTATTTATATAGCAAAAAAAGCGACAAGTGACTGATTGTTTATCAATTAATTATCTGTACTAGAAAAATATTAATTGAAAAGTATGCTAAAAATAATTTTTATTGGATTTTTTATATACACATTTAGGATTGATGAAAAAATTGTTTGCTTGAACTGAACAATAGAAAAGAATAACAAAGGAAACTTATTTTAGCAAGTTTTTCTTGACTAATATTTAACTTGTTTATTCAAGTTATGAGTATTATTTTTTTTAAATAAAAATTAACTATTCTTTTATATTAAAGCTCATATATTACAAAATCAAATATTTTTTAAGTATAATTAGAAATTTTTAAATATTTTTCACAGTAAGTAACATCTCTTGTAGATTACTAATAATAAATATAAAATTTTACCTATGAATCATATTCCATTGATGTTACAATGGTCTGAAATTAATGACATGTAAGTTGTTTTATTACTGTGCATATTACATTATATTATTCTTAATAATAAATTATTCAAAGCAAATAAGCTTCTTTTAACTGAGATTTTTCAAAAATATGTTTCAACTATTTGTTATAAATAATTTTATTAATTCAACATTCTGGTTGCCCCACTGTTTTTGAATTAAAATTTTTAAAAACAAACAGGTTTTACTGTATCTCAAGAATAAACTATTGGAATTATGTGAAACCTGGAACATAGGCTAGTGTTAAACCCTTCTTTATCTAATTTACTAAAGCTCCACAACAGAAAAAATTATTTTTAAAAAAGTTTCTCGATTCATTTACATCATAATTTAATTTCTTTCAAACCATTAATATTAATACCAGCTCTTTCACCAATTGTGATGAAAATTAGGACAATTATTAAGGGTGTTCCCTCTTTAAAATCTGATTAAATACATTACTAATTTTATACAAAAAACTTGTTTTTTACCAACATGCAACACAAGAAAATAAATTTTTTTCCTATACCTGGATTCAAATTCTTAGAGGATGTTGAGCCATACATCTGGGTAGCATTTTTCTGTTGTGTCATGTTTATTTTTTGATTGTCAATGGAAGAGATACTATGCACTGACATAGAAGGTGCATGAAGAGCAGTTTTTGTTACAGTTAAACCAGGTGGTAATTTTGTCTTAGATGAAACAGTCTGTTTGCCAGCTTTATTTACAGCATTTTCAAAGGAACTACACGAAGAGGAAAGAAGTGGGTTCTGTTGTAATGGATTTGAAAGATTTGGTTTACTACAAGGAATTGTAGTGGTAGTTGGTAACTGGTATACATTACTAGCAGGATTTGTCAACAGCTGAGGCCAAGGTACTTCAAGCATCTGTTGAAAAAAAAAAAAAAATTAATAATTATGTAAAAGATATAAATGACATGAGAATTATAGTTTACAATACACACATTTCTAAAGACAATATTAATAGAAAGAAACTGGGTAATTAAGAATTGTAGAAAAAATATATTATATACCACAGATGAATTACACACAATATAATAATAATTTTAAACAGAAATATTTATGACATTAATTGTTAGAAGAAAAATGATACAAATGAAGGTTCATCATATAAAAACTAGATCTTTCTTCTAACGAGGTCAGAACACTGCTGATTCTTATTAACTCTGGCAATAGAAGAAAGTAATTTCAAATGTACATATCAATAAGAATTTTATGAATTCCTTACACAATATATTTTTACATTCAGAAATTGAACGTAAAAACCGTTTACTCAGATTCAAATATTAGATTTTTGATTTATTAAGGAATTGATTTGAAGAGCAGATTTAACTTGATTTCTCTACATGATACAATAATGAACCAAATGTTTAACTACAATATAACTTAACAAATGATGAAATTACACAAGACTTACCCAGACTTGCGCCAAGCCCAATTCATACCATAGTTAAAGTGTCTAATGAGTGTCTTAATGCAGTAGGGAAATGGCTTTTGGTTAATACATAAAATAATGTTTTTTACATAATTTTAAAATTATGTTTTACTTTTAATTTCTTTTAAATGTGAAAATATTTACTGAAGAACTACACATACATAAAAAATAACACTGCAAAGGAAAATAATATACTAAACATCTAATACCAAATATATTGTTTGACACTGTCATCCTACAGTTAAAAACAACTTATTTATGTAATATGATGAATCTTTGGAAAATATGTAGCTCAAGAGAGATATGTTATGCAGATAAGTTAATAATTTTAATAGTTTATTTTAATATTATTTATTAACATTAAATATATTTTTACATAAATTGTGTTCAATCACATTAACAAAGCACATAACATATGTATATGACAGTGCAGGCCTGAACTAACACAGAATAAAGAATTACACAAAAATTACTAAAAAAGCGAAGCATTTAAGTGTAATAAACTTCAGAACGAATAAACTTCAAAACGATGTATACCTGAAATCTATGCTTTGTAATGAACATTACGTTCAATAGCAACATTGAATGTGAGAACATTCAACAGCCCTCCAAAGATAATTTCTTTTCTCCACAAATCAAGAATAGTTTTAACTTTACAATTAAGTCCAAAAATTTAAATGGAATTAAAAGGTTTATTAACATTTTCCCCAAACACAAAAGAAATGATTGTTTTACCATTTAAAATACAGTCGAACCTATATATAACAAAGTAGCTTAATCCCGAAAAAAAAAGCTATATGGAAAATTTGTTATATGGATGTTCACCTTTCTCAATATACTTCATAAATTACATAAAACAAATTTTAAGTTCACAAACACTATATTTAAAAATAAGTAATTATTCATACCTTTTTGTAAATTAATATATATTTATTTTATATATCTTAATAATCAAAAGAAAGAAAAATTGCAAGGAAAGTTTCTTGACGCCTTTATCAACTTCCTGAAGAATTAAATGCATTTCTTTGATGCTCAAGCATTTACGTTTTAACATTTTCGAGCTATACGAAACAAAGTTACTAGTACGAATGATCAAAACTACAAATGAACGAAGACTAGTATAAGGACACAAGACAACTACACAGAGGGTGAAAGGAGATATTGAAGATGTTTACAGTGAACTGGATAATGGGGGTCAAAGACTGCACTTCTTGGATGAAACGCTCAGAATTATATTGCTCTTGGTGAATTAGGCACCTAATAAAAACCATTTCAAAATTTATGACCACCATAAAATGTGTAAAAAGAGAGAATAACTTGAAATGTCCAGAAATACTTTAAAAATAGGGAGAAAAAAAAATTGAATCACAAGAGAAAAAAGTTCGTTATATAGAAAATGCACTTCGTTATAGAGAGGTTATTTTATGAAGAAAATCTTGAAATGTTCTTGGTTCCAGGAAAAAGTTTGCTATATAGGAAAATTTGTAATATAGAGGTTCGATTGTACATACATATTCTACATTTTATTGCATTCAGTTTTTTTTTTTTTTTGAAAAAATTTAAAATTTTTTTCAAAACAAAAAAAAAAAAAATATATGGTTATTAAATGAATGTCAAATGAAATACTGCAAGTTAATAGAACTATCTAATATAGTCTGTCTCAAATAATAAAAAAGTCATACATTCTCGAAATAAAATAAAAATATTTTTTTTTCATTACTGATTACATTATAAAATTTAAAATCCTTAAGTAAATAAAATAAGGCAAACAAAATTATCTTAATATTTAAATTTCAGAGAAAATAGATGATGGCCCCTTCTACCATTCACACACAAAAACTTTATTTTTTATATCAGGAATGAAAAAAAAAAAAGAAAAAAAAGTTAGATAAATAACTAGAGAGTTTAACATATTTGTTACATAATGAAGAAAGAAAAATAAGAAACAAATTCCTTCTAAATGAAGCAAAAGATGGAAAACTTAAGTATGTTGTAAACTCATTCATTATATTTAATAAAATTTATTAATAAACAGAGTTAGCACGTTAAAATTACTCAGAACTGGAATATTTGGCTTTTTTTATCAAATATCTCAATTAACATCAAAATAGAAAGAAAACAAATTCTGATAATTTGCCAATTGAAAAAATCTATAATAGGAACATACAAGACTTGACATCTGGTCACAAGACAAGGCAGGTATTTCAGGCAATTCGATAACACACAATGGCATCAAATTTTTCAATGGAACACCCTTATTTACTTCCTGTACTTGCTCATCAACTTGTACCTAGAAGGGAGAAAAGAGAGGGAGAGAAAATTATCATCAAGTACTGAGTAAACAATATTATGAATATACTGAGTCTTATTTTATGAAGTCAAAAAATTGGTTAAGAGGAAAAAGGGGGAACAACAATCCTTTAAGATTTAATGAATGTAAAGTAAATATTAAGAATTAAAGTTTACATTAAATATTTGCAACTCCATAATATACATATAAATGCATAAAAGACAATTTAAAATAAAAATCCTTTGACTTAAATAGAAAATACATTATTTGTATTATTGAAAAAAACTTTGGAGTAACTGTTATATTTACATCACATTATAAAGCTGCATGAGGACTACTAGTGATGGATCTTGTAATTTAGAACCATGGTCCAGTGACAGGGATGACATCGCTGAACTGGAACCCCCTCTCTCCTAACTTCTACACCTCACCAATGGGAGAACATTTGAGCCTTGACAGATTTAACATGCAATGGCCCTTTCTACATAGCATGTCTTCAGCGTCACAAGGCTCGAACTCATGACATACCAGCCAAAAGCCTGTTACCTTTACCACTAGATTATCACGACCAAAAAAAAACTTTGAAAAATGGTGCAAATGCCTGAATATTAATACTTAATATGACTCTGAAATTCATAAATTATTTAATATTCCAACATGCTAGTGTTTTGAAAAATTACTTGATAAATTGATAGAATGCACCAATTGAATGTCTTTCTCAAACTAACTGCCTTCTCATGGTAATTCAGCACTTCAGTGTAACACAAATGTTCCCCTCCCCAACTACAGAAATAAAGGACATCTTTTTTCATAAAATTTATTTTATACTGGATATTATTTAAATGCAGCTGAACCATTCACAGTTTTTAATTTTATTACTTAATAATTAATACCTCATGTCTTGATAGGATTCTAGAGATAAATATCAAAATGGTGAGCTGTTTCAGCTCATTTAATGGATGGGGACTCATTAGATGAGATGAACAATATATCATTGCAAATAATGAAAATCAAAGTAGAATGAAAAAAATTTACCCACTTATTTGCAAAGGGAAACAACAGAAAAAATTGCAAGGCATAATTGCATTTCCAACACGATATACTTAAAATTTAAAAAAAAAAAAAAAAATCATTCGCAACAGATACAATATGCTCGGTCTAAATTTCGGTAATAAAAAGCTAATGAATTCAGAAGTTATTTTAAACATAATTTGGAGTAACCTACCAAATATATTCACACATTTGATAACACTCATTCCTTTGAAAAATTAGGGAACTAAAATATAATTTTCAAATAAGTTTTGTTTAAAGAATCAATGAACAGTTATTAAAAACAGGGATCTCTTTTTGAGAGAAATATTTTTCATTCAAACTACAGATATTACATTATCAGAAAATATTAAAACAGCTTTTCAACTAAAAATACAATGCTCATTGACACCTCCCTTTTAAATTGATAAAAGATACAAACCTACCAGTTTTCCATATGAAATTTAATGTCTCCTCCTATATAATAGGATTTGAAAAAAAAAAATTAAATCGAAAGATGTCTTAGTTAAAAAAAAAAATTACCCCTTCAACAAAACTTTGGAATAATTATTTTAATTTCTTTCCAAATGTAAGAGGTTAATTTGCAATTTTTTTTTAAAGAAAATGTCATAACTAGAATTATACTTATAAAATAAGTCAGTATAAAGTTTAGAAGGAACTTTTAAGATGAAATAATTTTTTTCTTGAGAAATGATACAATTACTGAAAAATAAGCCACTAGAACTAAGACTTAAGGCTTTATCACAAATGCATGTCTAGAGCAACCATTTTGGCAAATTTTTGGAGCAGTTATGAGGGTGAAGAGTTGCCATAAACAAAACTTATATGCTTTAATGTCAGCCGCGTCCTATCTTCAAATTGAAAAATTATTCAGTGATTTTTCTGCTTCAGAAAACAATTATTACCAATAATTTCTTTTAATCTGTCTATGCTTTTGTTGCCGGTCATAAACAGAAATGGAGCACCATTCTGTTTTAGAATATTATACGCCATTTCTGATGTGTTTGAGGAAGTCGAGGCTGCCATCTTGTTTATGACGTAAGAAGAGCCCCATTGGCTGAAATTTCGAGCAACCAGCTCACTAGGAAAAAATTGTTCAAAGCCGTTGCTATGGCAACTGGGAAGAAATTGCTCAAAATGGTTGTTTTTTAGGAAATTTGCTCCAAATACGTTTTAATGTAATAAGATCTTCAATCATTAAATTGCAAATGGTTTAAATAAATTAACTATATAAAGCTTAAATAATATTTCTGACTTGCATACAAATTTTTTAGTACAGAAAATTTTATTTAGTTGCTTTGTATAATAATGATGATTAATTTGATGGTTACTGTGCATAAAACTAGGTTTATACAAATCTTTAAACATTATACAAACAGGATATTTTGGCATATCAATATAATATATAATTTGAAATTATCTTTTTCCATCAAGTAAATTTAGATAGTATAAAATTAAATTTTTAATGAAACACTACTATGCAAAATATATATGTTGAAATAATACTCATACTTACGACTCCCTCCCCAAACATAATACATACCAAACATACTAAAAATAGCACTAAAGAAATAATTATTTTGATTTCTTTACATTGATTCATTGTTTAAAAAATGTTTATAAATTTATTATTTTTAAAGTTACTTACTCTAAATTCATTTAAAATATCCTCAAGAGTAGTTATATATTTCTTTATTTGGGTTACTAGGCTTTGCATATTTTTCACAACCACAGGATTAAGGTGTACAGAAATTCTAAAGAAATAATAAAAATACTATTAATTATACATATTTTATCTCCTAAAAACAAAGATAAATTTCTAATATATATATATATATACACAACCAAATAATAAATTTCTATCAGATTGACATATCAAGTATATTAAAGCAATGATATAAATAAAAAAATTCACAAAGCCATTTCAATAATAAACAATATTCATTTCTATTAATAACTGAGAGCTTTCTTGTTTAGAGATCATTTTAAGTATAAATAGTGATGAAACACTTTCATACATTTCTTATAAAATAAAATTAACAATTTTTTAAAATTTTATTCATAGGATTCTCTTTAATTTATCTATTTAATATATTTAGCTTTAGGCATATTATAAAAAATACCATTATTTTTTACCATAGATAACATTAGGAAATGAATGAGTCATAAAAGAGAATGTATAATTCACATTGCATTACTTGAATTTATTAAAAGCAAATTATCAAAACATGCGATTCCCATTTTATGATAATTAACCCAGATTTTTAATATTTCTTACCAATTACAGCAATATTATAGCTTAATGTATCATTTTTAAATACTTAATATAACACTTACATGAAAAAATGGGAAAAGGAAATGTTGAAAGATATAAATTTTTGTGCATTAAAAAAAGTATTATTTTAAATTTCATTTAAAATTATAATTACAAATCCAATACACTTTTCTCAGAATTTTTCCATTTTGGAGGAACCTAAAAATGCAACGAATAAAATTGCTCAATACCAGTAATAAGTTATAAATAGTAGTAAACCTACCACTATCGGGAATAATAATTTAATAATAAATTATCGAATTAAAATAAATAATAATTTAGGAATTGAATCAGAAATTGAGATTAATACTATGTTTTGTGTTTAATTTGGCACACACACAAAAATTAAAACATCACCCCCCCCCTCGAAACAGAAAAGTACCCTTTTTTCCTACAGTAAATAACATCTAAATTTTAAGATTTCAAAAATAAAAGTTATGAATGAAAAAATCGTGTTCGGCATTATGTAAATAAGCCGAATGTTTTTTCATTATGGTATCAGTTCCAATAGATAAATTTACTCATTTAATTATTTGAACAATTATTGAATTGAGTGTAAAATAAATTAACAAAAAAAAAAAAAAAAAAAAAATTTGCAACAAAATACTTAAATTTCCATTAAAAGTATAAGAAATAAAATTTTTTTTAAAACCTTATAACAAATTTAAAATGACATTATTGAAAGTAAAAGAAAAATCTAAATAAAAATACAAGACGAAAATAACAGAATTTAACTCTACATAAATAATTAGGAGTAATGATTTTTAAAATAAAAGAAAACTAAATCTCTTACATTGACATTCCATTTTGCACTTCTTTAATTTTATTCAATGCTTCTGCTTTTTTAAGTTGAACTCTGTTTCTAAGTTCTGTCTCTTTTAATTCAAGCAAAAGACACTGGAAAACAAAATTTAAACATTGCAATATAACAAATAATGCTTTGAATTAAATATTTAGCAATTTAATCTTATATGTGTATGAAAAAACTTTTATCAGAAGTTCTTGTATCTCCTATCATTTTAAATTTCAAATATTCTCTTATCATACTTTTCCCAATTAATTAATTTTAGCTTAACATTTTATTAAATGTCAAGCATTATTCCAACTTAATATTTTCTATCTGTTACATGGGTAGCAAATTCTGAAAAATGTTTAAGTGAGAACTATTCATTAATAAGGCTTTAAAATTACTTGGAAAATCCAAGTCTGTAAAGGTTTCTAGACCAGAAAAGTCTTCAAAGTATATAAAAAATTATATCTTTTTTATAAATGCCAAAATTTTTCATTAGGTTTCAAATTTTTTTCAAAGTTCAATAAAATGCCAAAACTAAATAAAATGTGGCCTTTTTTCCTCGGCAAATTTTTTTTACATATGTATCTTAAAAAATTCTAAGAAAATTAATCATTTTATTTTGTGAATTCTAGCATATCAGATTTACTTTTAAAATTATTAGTCTTAGCAAAACTTATTGTTAGTAGATATCTGCGCAGACATTTATACAGTAAGCTGGACAACAGTAACAGCATATAAATTACCCATATTACACAAGTACAGACATTTATACAATACTACATTATAATAACAGTGTACAAGATAATAAAATGTTAGCTGCAACAGTTGGAAAGAAGAAGGTCAATGCGCAGCTCAATTTCCATTATGTCATGTTGAACATGATTTAATAAGATTATTTGATTTTAATGTTAGCAACAGTCAAAATATTAATTTTTTACAAAATATAATTTCTCATTGTTTTAGTTCACTTAACAAATTTTCTGATATCCCTCCCCACCATATGCACCATATAAATAAATGTTTTATCTTTGGAACTAGATACTTTTCATCACTGAACTCTACAGTAAGTTGCTGCAGGATTTAACACATATAGATATTTTAATGGAATATTTTTACTTTATACACAGAACATTTATGTTTTCATCAGTTACCTCTAGAAAATTCTGAATAAAACTTAATATTAAAGCTATAAAGTAAACTTAACAATACATTAAAAAGAATCAAGCAGAGAATACTAAAAAAAATCAGTCTTACTTCAGCAGTTCGAGCTCTTTCTTCGACTTCCATTTTTTCTAATTCTAATATTTTGATATCATCCTTTAGTCTGTTGTTACCATCAACTTCTTGCCTATAAGAATTTATAAAATGTTTTTGTTGTCACAATTCATAAAAATACTTCCAACAAACCTTATATATGAAAACATTTTTAAAATCTTTTCCAGCTTTCTAATTTATTTTTATTTTTTAATTTTCTCAAAAACTTTGACATTAAAATGTTTTAGAATTGTTTATTGTTGATGCTAATGCCACCTGACTGACAGTTTCAGATCAAGGCTCACAAAATTCATCAAGGGATTAGTTTTATGCCTGTTGTTACGTGTCCATCTGGTATATTGGTTAGTGATGCTGACTGCTGGGCATAGATGTTTGCAAATATATAGTGCCTGTATGGCATGGGGATACTCTAAATAGCTGTAGAGCCATAAGACCTCTTGTGAAGTTGGTGGAAGAGGAAGAGAGGCCCCTGACCACCCTCAGGGTGTTCTCCCTCAAAATTGGGGTGGAACTGAGCCAAATTGCACAGTCACCTGTACAGTGCTCAAAGCTAGGGCTAACTACAGGGGTAAAAACTAGCCTCCTGCCATGATGAATTTCATGAGCCTTGATTGGACATTACTGTCAATCAGGTGGGATAAGTAACAACAATAACAAAATTATTACAGCCAAGACAAGAATTTCTTCCTGCATACTATGAAAAAGAAATCTTTATATTAATGTATTTTTTTTTTAAAAAAAGAAAATCCCTCTCCCCTTTATACACACAAAAAGTTCTTTTTTTAAATTGGAGAAAACTATACAAAGCTAATCTTCAAAAACTGAGCGTTTTGGAAAAATTTATAATCTCTAAACATAGTACATATAATGCCTCTGCACAGAGATTTTTAAATGCAAAAAGATAATTTAAGAAACATATATAATTAAGGATATTTATGAATTTTAAATAGACACAAAAATTATAACTGTTTTAATATCCAACATATTTTTTCTGAAATTCTTAATGATCAATGAATATGGCATATGAATTTGTTTATGATAAGATATAATATACAGTTTTGCTTGACAATAACATCAATACTTAGCAGAAAGCATGTACTGATTAGTCAGTACTTCTGAATACTTTCTTAAGCAATTGTTTTTAAAGCACACTGATTAAATATCACATTTTAAAAACATTTAAGAGTGAATTAAAGCAAACAGATTTCCATTAACTTTTATTTTTTATTTGTCACGAATTCAGCTGTGAAAAGTTCAAAAATGAAACTTTTTACTTAAGATGACTTAAGATGCTGTATTTCTATTATTTCACAATTTACACAGATGAATACAATAAAATTAGGTTTCGTACAAATAAATGGCACTTTAAAGTAAATAAATAGTACTGATCAATGAACTAAAACTTTTTTTTTTAGTGTGTTACCTGTGTTTAAAATTGCATTTGAATAACATTTTATTAATTCAGAAAAGATACATGATATTTTTATTTGTTTTCACAATATATTTTTAGAATTAATCCTATAAATTATCTACATTACCTTAATTTTAGTTTTTCTTGTTGTAGTACACATATTCGATCTTCCTTAACAGTACAATCAAGCTTTAAGCTACATAACAGCATGGAAGTATGGGAAGAGGAGAAATCACACAAATGACAGGCAAAGCAGAACAAAGGTTAATATACATATATTATGAATTACAGTTTTAAAGTTTCACTTGGAATAGAAAAATTGTGATTATATAAGGAATTTTTTTCCTTTTGCAAATGGAAAAAGCAAATAGACATTTAACACACATACAGCTGAATAAAATAAAAATACATTTAACAAAAACAATTCAAAGAAAATTAAAAACACAATAAATACACACATCAACTTTTTTAATTAACAAAATTACATAATTAATAAAAAATTAATTTACTTGAGCCTCTTTAAAGTTTATAAAACATTTATAACTTTTTTTCCTACACTAATTCTATGTAACTAAATAGTTATTTAAGAAATTAACTTGGGACAAAAATGCGACTGTGTTAAGTTAGGAATAATTAAAATTACAATTTCGATTTAGGAGAACTAAAAATTGTGGGAAGTTAAAAACATTTACAAAAAATCATTGCACTCACAATAATATTCAACAGCATAAAAACATTTCAATATGAACAACAATTTCATGCAGGATTTTAAAAGCAAGAGAGGGAACTGCATTGTAAAAGCATTAAAAATGAAAAATATAAATAGTTTTTTTAAAAATAACAGGCTAATGACAATTTTATTCAACTATAAATTATAATTTTGAACATCTTTTTAAATGTATACAAGAATTTTTTAAAATGCTACCAGGAATATAAATCAAGTTCATCAGAAACTTATGAAATGTAAATACATAAGTTTTGTAGATCTTTCTCACATGTGGTTTGAGAGAGTGTATGTATGCATAATTCTGTAATATAACATTTTTACGTATAACCAAAAATAATTTGTTTATGCTTACAATAGATGCTTTGCATCAATCACAAAAACTTTTAATGAAATCATGTAAATAAATTACAATAAAGTAACAGAAACTTATATATTTTATTTAAAAATAGATTCTCAAAATGCAGTAAGTAAAATTACAATTAAGCAGCGCTCTTGAGTTCTTTAATAGGATGAAAATGGAGTTAGGAAATCTCAATTGCTTTCTTTAATTTTTTATAACTTTAAATTACAAAACGTATATAAAAAAATGGCACAAAATAATTCAATATTTATTGCCAAGCAGCTTCACATTCAATAACAATAAAAGCAGTGGAATTAAAGCATGCAATTTTCTCAAATACTAGGATTATTCTTGCTTAACACTTAATTCAGCTTTTCAGCATAAAGAAAATCTGAATTACAAAGCGACATCATGCATATTTTTTTAAACTGCTTCATATCAAATTCAAATATACATTCAAAAAATAATTGGATTTAGAAATACCTCTCATTATTAAAATGTAACTTTTCTAAATCTTTCTTTACAGCTAAATCCTCTTTTTCGGCCTTTTTAAGTAGTTCAGAAAGTGTTTTGATTTCTTCTTCCATTTTCTTTTCAGTACTTTTGAATTCCTTTGCTTGTTCCTTAAGTTAAAAAGACACAGCAAACATATACTTTTATAAAAATATATTCAAAATCATTGTATGCTAGAAGAATTACATTATAAGAGCTTAAACATTTCTAAATTTTCAAAAAATAAAAACTTAAGATCATTTATAATTTAATACTTTCAAATTATATTTAGTCTCAAAATATTGCAAATTACATCAAAACAATTTCTATAGAATGTTTTTCACATTATGGATCCCATAGTGAAATTTGAAATATTCAATTACTTTTAAAAAGTGCCACAAAGTGTGCAAAGTAAAAAGTGCCCATTTTAAACTGATTTATGAGCTATAACTTAGTGTATCAACACAAAGATATGTTAAATGTAGCAGCTAAGTACAAAACATGTCAAAAAAATCAAGAAAAATAAGATTAATGTTCTAATTATTAAAGTAAAGAAATTAGTATTTTTAAATAAGACATTTAATAAGGCATGTAATTTTACAAAAAACAAGCCAAACATTTACAAAGGTCATTCAATAAGTCCTTAGAAAACTCAAGAGCTCGTGCTTGTAGCATTGAAAGCAGTTTGTTTTTAGTAAGCTGACTCACTAGATAGTTGTCTATTTTCATCACATTGTTTCATTTATATTGATTGAACCAAGAAAGGTGTTTATTTAGAAAAATTGGAAAAAGTGAGCTTTGAGTGTTAGTTAAACACTTATATTTAAAAGAGTTAACACAGAAAGAAATCAAAGCTGAGTTGCATGAAGTTCATGGTACATGTGCTCCTGTGTTTGCAACTGTTTACAATTGTGTAAATGAGTCTAAATATGACTGTACATCCACAAAAGAAAAACAGCATTTTGGATATCCAGAGGAAGTGACTACTCCTTGAAATTATCAATCTAGTAATCCACAATATGGTTTTGAATGATGGACGAATCAAAAGGGGCAAAATAGTCAAGGCTACTAGCATATCGCTAAGTACAATGTTTTAAATTTTGCACAAAAAATTGGATGAGAAAAAAATATTGGCAATATGTATGCTGTATTTGTTTTCAATGGAAAATAAAGATGATCATGTGGTGGGTCCTGAGTCTGTTTTGGTAATTTTTTGTTATAATCCTAATGAGCTTCTGCCTTGATACATAAGTGTGGATGAAACATGAATACAATACTACAGCAGGCAGGAAAACAGCAGGTTTTTGAAAGCAAATGTGCTTCAAAGAAAGCAGACAAGAGAAACTGGCTGGGAAGGGAATTGTCATGGCTTTTTGGAATGCCTGCATTATCATCTACAGCAATTACTTAGTAAAAAGATGAATATTATACATCATTACTGTACTGGCTGAGCAATGAGATCAAGAAAAAATACCCTCATTTCAAAAAGATCCTCTTTCAACAAGACAATACACAAGTGTATAACTGTGCAATTTTGATGGCCAAATCATGGCGATAACCTCTTAGTTCAACGTTCCCCCAAGCCATTTTTTTTTTAAGTTTAAAAATAAACTTCATAATACAAAATGGAATGTATTTGGCCACCAGTAACTTTTTTTTATTTTCAACTTAAAAAAAAATGGCTTGGTGGACAATGATTTATGTTGAACAAAGAGGTGCCAAACAAGAGCCTATATTCTGAAGACCTTCCAATATCTCCCTCTTTAAATGGCTAAAACAAATTGGAGGAATGCTTGGAAAAGTGTATGTAGCTAAAAAAAGATACCAAAAAAATGATTTAAAACTACCCCAACTATTTTTCTTCTTTTTTTTAAAAAGACTTTTTGAATGTGTGTGACGCTTGTATGTAAATTGAATTAAATTCAGATTTATAAGATTTTATTCAGATTATTTGTCAATGATCAGTTACGACTTTTATTCGAACACTCTTTCCTTTTATTTCCAACAATATATGACCCAAATTAAATTATATGCAAAAATATGATATTTTAGTTGAGTAGCATGACTACAAGTAAATAAATTTTTCTTATAAAAATTAACAAAAATCAATTGCAAATTAATACACAAAATTAAGATAAGATATTGCTTAAATTTAAAAAATTAAAAGTAATGAGTACATACTTGCAATTTAACCTTTGCATCACTCAATTCCTTTCTTAAATTGGCTATTTCATCACTAGAATTCTTACGGTATTCAGTGGCAGAATCAAGTGCTGATTTACATTGTTCTACTAAAACCCCTTTTTGATCAAGTAATTTCTTAGTCATTTCTTTCAATCTTTGCAGTTCATCATCATTTTGCATAGTCCCCCTTGATATTTTTTCAACCTATAAAAGAAATTCATTAAAGGAAATAAAAATAAATTCTAAATTAAAGCAAGAAGAGTGAAAAAAAAAATAACTATGTTATTCAATTCCTCGTCTCATATAAAATTTTTTTAAGTAAAACACATGAATAAAAATACACTTCTTTAGTTTAACAATGAAAAGAATACAAATAGTTGAAAATTATAATTTAAGAACATTTTTATCAATTTAAAAATGCATAGATATCTAAACTAAACTCAGTGGCGCAACAGCCCATAGAGGGCCAAGGCCTACTGTGTCCATCTCAGTTTTCTTGATCTTGGACACAGAGGTGCTCGAGTAGATGTTCAGGTCAAGTGGTCAGTCTGACGCGAAACCCCCCAGTATTTAGTTCCCAAGGAAGCTTGATATTCATTTATCGACCACTGAAGGGATGAAAGGCAGAGTTGTCCTTGCTAAGCCTGGGGTTTGAGCCCTGGATCTGTGGCATGGAAGTGCGATACCACTAGGCTTCATATATATTTAAAATAAGAAATAAAATAAACAAACTGTATTTTCATGATAAATTTACAGTCATGAAAATTAAAAAAAAAAAAAAAAAAAACTTAAAGAATACAATTTGAATCCAATATAAACCCTACACACATTTACACAAAAGACGATTGTTACATCCCAGCAAAAAACTTTTGACAGACTACACTAAACCAAATAAAGTATCCAAAAATCCTCATTTCAGTAAGTATGTTATAAGATCTAAGTGAATAAATTAAAAATTTTTTTTCCAACTAGATTCTTTGAAATTAAATGGACAAAGTTACTATTTAGCTATGAACTTGAGTACATATTTTTTTTATTTTTGAATTATTTTGATCAATTGTAGAAGTAATTTAGTTAATGCAACAACATATTTAAATATTGCTTTATTACTTTTTAGCTGAGCACACAACTAATAATTAAATTTTATTCAAAATATTTAAATTCAATTATCAGTTAAAATGATCTAATTAAAAAAGTAATGTGTAAATAATACCATATAGATGGAAGAGGGAAAGGAGGTAGTTAGCCATACCAATAACATACAGCAGCAGGAATTTGTGTAATCATTAGAAACTTTGTATAATAAACAAAGATCTGTCATTATTTCATTTTCATATCTCTAGATTATTATTTTACTTAATATAAGTTAAAGATTTAACAAAAAATAGAGTTTATTCTCTAAAATGGAGAAATTAATGTAGCTATATTTTTTAATAATTAAATAAATATTGTTACAGAAAAAGATTTTCAAACAAATGTTTATTAACTTCACTTTTGCAATGACATGAAGGCTATTTATAATTGACTTAATAATTTTGAACCAAAGTCAAGTGATGGTGACACCCGAGCTTTGTGAATGTGTGTGGCACCCTCTTCTCTAAATTTCCACACTACACCAATGTGAGGACTTCCAGCTTTGATAGATTGAATGTGCAACAGACCCATCATACAGCAGGTTTCTAGTGGCACCCAAAACACAATTAGATGAAACATAAAATCATTTTTAAAAGAGCTAACTCACCAAGTATATTTAGTTGATTGTATTCTTAAGTTTTAAAAACTTCAGTAATGTAACTTGTACTGTTAAGATTTAGTCCACTAATTTTTATACAATATTTAAAGGAATAGTCTTTATTATGTATGAATAGAACAAGATATTATCCAAATATTTTTGTTGTACACAGTTTTTTTTATAAGTCCGTTATTCAATTATTTGTAACAAATGAAATATATAAAAATCAAAATTAGCAAAAGTAATAGCTTTAATCCAACATTTCTCAAACTGTAGGGGGCATGAGCAAGTCAAAAATAAAAGATTTAAAAATATTGTAAATTTACTAAAAGGAAGTAAAACACATAATACACACATTCTGACATAAAAAACAACAACTAAATATCCATTTATACTGATATAATACACTTATAAATATTTCAGTACTGCACACAATGTATTTGATAATTCAACAATACTAAGTTAAGAACGTTTAATAATTACCAGTGACCCCATGGGCTTGTCATATGTAAAATTATATACAAAAGTTAATATTTATCTTGATCATTTTTTAAGATTTATAATTAAAGTCATACTGTAGCTTTAGTGTTAAAGTACATTATTATTGAACTCAAAAGATTATTTGGAGATAGCGTGATGCAAATTATGATTGAAAATTGGGTTGCAAGCATTGAAAGTTTGAGGAGCACTGCTTTAATCCATTCATTTAAATGCAGTGAATTTAATTTTGTGAAAACTATAAAACCTTATCTAATCTTATCACTATATAGATTTTAGTTAACAAAATGCATTGATTATTGTGGAGGATAAAATTATGAACATCTGTAAAACATCGCAATTTGAGAAAAAAAATAAAACAGGAAGGGAAATAAAAATCCAGAACAAAAAACTATTCTGAATTAAAAAAAAATATTAGATACAGGAAAAAAAAGCCAAACTGATAGTTAATAATAATAATAATAAAAAAATCTTCCAACAAATTTTATTTCACTGCAAAATGAAGTAGCAACCATTTTTTAAGAAGCCATTTCTGTAACATAAAATTGTGACAGTAAGCAAAAAGTTGTAGTCATATAGTTGACGAAACTGAAAGTAACTTCGTTTGTTATAAAAGTTAAATTACATGTTACACCTCTAAAACAAAAAGCAAGATAAATCATTAAAATAAAGCAACATTTTAGTGTTTTGTATGAGAACTATTATCGATGGAATGGGTGCCACTAAATACCTAATAGTACTGTTTTATCTTATCTCATGAAGCAAAGGTTCTCCCTAATATATGCATAGAAAAGAATTTAATAGTTAAATCTTTTTAGAATTTTATCTCTGTTTTGCAGTTGTACTTTCTTGTGAGTAACATTTAAAATTTTTTTTTTTTATACTTAAAATGAATCAAACATAAAATCAATGCCACTTATCTAAAAATATCAAATGTGTAATCCTTAGAAAATTCATTAAATGTATAATCAATACATCAAAAATAATTTTACATGTAGAAATTCAAAGTTTAAACATTAAAGATTATATATATAAACAATAAAAAAATCTTGCTCATAATTAATAACTCACTTCAACGTTCTCTGTTTGAACACTAGCATTGTTTTTCTTTGGTGTTTGAATCAAGCTAAATTGCTTTAAAATTGCATCAATAAAACTTTGGTTCTCCTTTACATGTTCATCACTGCACATATTTAGAACTATTCTACATTTTTCCGCAATTTCCATTATTTTAGGATCTCCTCCAGCTTCATTCTGAGAAGAGCTAGTAGAAGCAGTAGACAACTGACAGACTTTTCTTGAAATAACTTGTTGTAATGAAGAATTTGAACTTTCACTATGTACTCCATCAACAGTCAGAGGCTGCCTTAATTTTGAAATGGTGGACATCAAATCAGGTGAATTATGCTCTAAAACTTCTTTATAACTTTTCATACCAGTCCTGTTTTTTGGAGTAAGTTCTGAAGAAATTTCTGGCAGGTATTCTCGAGCATCAGGATTCAGGCAAGAGAAACGAAATATTTCAGAGTCTTTTTCTTCAACTGAATCACTGGTTTCAAAGTTGTTGGTTACATTTCGATCTATATTTTGAACAGGTAGAGAAAATTCATCAAGTTTTTTGTATGCTGCAGACAACTGATCCACTAAACAAACATATGTTTCACGCACAAAAGCAAATTCAACATTCTGTTGCAGGAATTTACCAATACCATCACTATTAGCTAGAATTTGTAGTTCTTCAGGGAAATTTTTCACTTTATTCATAAGACGAGGGTCATCAACTCGAAGTGGCCCGTATTTTCCAAGTATTTCTTTAAAATGTCTGTTAAAGAATAAGACAATATATTTTTCAAATCTTAAATTAAAGTTATAGACATATATATGAAAATAAGTACATACAGCATAAAAATATGTTGCTCTTTGAATTAAATACATGGAATTTTATTTAAGATTTACAGAATGTTTATATTAACCACACATTTGGAGATATTTGTTTATCAATACCACAAAATACTTTTTATTGAATACTTGCATATGATATACGTATACATTTATTACCTTAAGTAAAGAATATTTATCTTATAAAGTGAATTTTGGGGAGAGTGCATCAGTTTATAGCTGCTTCCAATATTATCAACGGGCAACATTTGTAGCAAATAGTTTAAATCTAAGCCTATATATATATATATTGTAGGATATTCCTTTTAACTATCTTTGTAAAAGGTTGGATTATATCCCTTTCCAGAGGACTGTAACTTTAATTAAAACCACATTCCAGATCAACGCCCTCTGGCGGGCTTATGAGTCGCTGACACAAATAATATTCCAGTAGAGGCCCACTAACCATCGTCAAAAGAAGACACAGTGCATTCGTGCCCGCTCACTAACCAGGCAGTTTCAGTCACATAATGAGCGTCCTTCTAGAAGGTATAATCTAATTTTCTATTTATTTAATATCTGCATGTTTAATTCCTATTGTTCTGTACTCCCCGTTAACTTTTCCCTACAACTTGTAATAAATTCTTTTACTTTCAAGAAGCATCTTTGTTTGAATTATTTTGATTCGATTTATT
>BMAV01012741.1:247965-280778 GCA_019973955.1 Trichonephila inaurata madagascariensis
CTATCCCACTGCTACATATATTGATACAGCCCCTGAGGAGCAACAGTTTGAACTTTTTGAGTTGCAGTCAGATCACAGAGTGAAGGAATGTTTAATGCCATGATACTGATTTTTACAAATCTATGTCAGCTGAAAAATTTCCATGTATGAAGAAATTTGCCGGGGAGTTGTTCTTTATATTATAGTGATATATCAGTGAGCAAAGCTTTTCTTGCATGAAAATCAACAAGAGTAAATATAGATGCAAGTACAACAAGATGATCGATACTTGCAGGCTGTTACAAGAATTTAAACAAGCAATCTCACTTCTGATATAAAAAAAATATTGCAGAAAAGTATGATAAGAGTATATTTGTCTCATTAAACTGATTCTAAAATTAAATATGCTTGCAGCCATAGGCAATATGAAATTAGCACAGAAAAATAAATTGAATAAACCTGCCATTACTTTATTTAACTTATATTTATTATCTGCCGGTTGAGTGGTGTGGTTGGTTTGTCGCTGGTCTTTTGCACCTAAGGTTGGGGGTTCGACCCTGGCCCAAGTGGGTGGATTTTCATGATGCAGAAAATCGACAGCAGTTATATCCTATGATTATATGGCATGTAAAAGATCTCAAGAGTGTTTGGATTGGGTGCTCTCGGCAAAATTAAAACCTAGTACAGGTTTGCATCATCAGAGCTCAGGTGCCTCTCTCTAGGAAGGAAACTGGGCATCAAAATTACATGCGGCGATTGGTATCTGTCTATATGGTGCCACACTAAAAAGAGATACCAGCTTCTAGGGAATGTACTAGGTCTTCAATGGAAAAAACTTCAATCCACAGCCCACTAGAAACAACAACAAAAATATTTATTATCTTTTATAATGAATGCAATCATTTTAAAAAGGTGTGGCCTTACAGGTATATACTGCTTCCACAATGTGGCTCAGGAGTCTAAATAAGTAGCCCACCCTTGATTTTAATAAATTATAGTATACATAAAATTTCAATTAGATTGTTAACTAATTTTTAAGTATATTGTCCATACACTCATAAGTAAAAATATATACACCAAGGAAATTGTGGCATTAGTAGTAGCGATGAAAATGAAACAGTTGGAATTAGACACAATCTGCAATTCTTTAAGTTTCCAGTTATCTCAGAGAAAGCATCATACTCTACTGTGCACATTTATTGATTATAACAACACAAAATCTGAATTGCAATCCATTGAAATATATCAAATGTAAAGTACATAGAATGATAAGGTTTCTTTGGGCAAAATGTCTGTCAGTGTAAAACATCCATTGTGTTGTATCAAATGTTGCATATAACTTGCACATTATGAGTAAGATTACTAAACATAAAATTATAAATCAAAAATCTAATTTATTTAAAATTCCCAGTTATATATAAAAAGATAAAAGATTATGAGAAATTTAAATAGTTTTCATTAGAATTCAATTAAGTGAAAAGAGATAACTACTAGTTTGATGTGTAAAATACAAAATTTCTAGTAAATGGAAAATTTTAGTCAAATTAATTCATAAGAAGCAAAAGTTCAAAGGAGCAAACCAAACTTGTTAAAAATACAGTGCTGGAAAAAATGATAAGGTCAAGTGAAAATTATTCTCACAGTCATGCATCTGAGTTTCATACAAATTTAAAAATGGTACAGAAAATAAGTTTTAACTATTCCTATGAAAATAATTAGAGCAAAATAGTTCTTTTTTTTTGTTACATTTTAAAACTCATTTTTTTCTCCACACAAGCAAAAAGCTGAAAAAAAATTGATAAGGTCAACCTCAACTTTAAAACGTTTTACTGTACTTTTTGTGGATTTTAATCTTCAAGCTACAGACATGTTTTAACAAATTACATACACAAGTGCATGGTTTGATTAATTGTAATTTTAGAATGTGATAATGCAAACAATTAACATTGATTGAGCAAGGTAAGATCCTCAGAATGTACTTTATATCTTTGGAAATAAGTTTGACTGTGAATTATGTTTTATAAATTTGTGATAATTATACAAAATTGAAGAGCAAAGGCAATCCATCTGCATCTACCCCTCATCAAATGAGAGCCACTGCTAGTCAAACAACTTGTGCAAAGCTTTTTCTTTCAAAAATTGTGACTGATTTGAATCATCAATGTATAAGTAAAACTGTGAAATACTCTATCAAAACATCCATATGTAAAACTTAGTAAACAGAAATGTAAATTATCTCCAAGAGACACAAAATGGAGCACCTAGAGTTAACAAAGAAACATGTTGCTTTTGAAGATCATGGCACTATGTTCATTTTTCAGATGAAAAAAAATTTAATTTTGACAAACTAGATGGGTTTAGATATTAATGTCATAATATCTGGCGATAATCATTCAGGTTCTTGAAGTGACAATACATGAACAACAGCAGGTGCTTACCTGAAAGCAAAAACTAATACATAAGACTACCAAGACATTCTTGGAAAAAATTGTATTGATGAAGGCACCTCTAATAATATCTGCTGAGTACATATTCCAGCAGGTCAATGCATTCATATAAATTCAAGATCTACAAAATTCTGGTTTCAAACTAATAGTGTTTAGCTTCTTGAGAGGCCATCAAGAAGCTCTGACTTGAATCCAACAGAAAATTCGAGGCATTTTTGTGTGTGAAATTTACAGAAAAGGTAAAAAGAACACTTTGAAATTTTTTTCCAGATCTATGGCCTCATGAATAATTAAATTGATAAGAAGGGCAAAGGAAGCTTTTAGATTATTAATAGCTTTGTAAATCAAATATCAAATGGCTTTAACATATTTTTCCTGGCTTCTTTAATGTATAAAAGATAGATAAAACTATTGTTTCTTGCACTGCATTTGAATTCACATAAATTCAAATATTTCACCTGTAGTTCTAAAGCACTGTATTGTAAATATCCACTACAAAAAAAAATTCAGTAAAGGTTGTAAATTTTTATTTTCTAAAATTTGATTTAATTAAAAAAAATCATCTTTATACTTTAAAATAAAAGTAAAATGGATCCCCCATTAGGTTATGTAAACTTAAATAATGAAAACATCAACAAAGAGAATTTCTTTTTCATGTTGATAATTCATCGAATTAATCTGTTTTTATTAGTAATTTTAATGATGATGAAAAAACTTGAATGTTTTAAAAGGAAACATTTTTTGTTGAAACTACAAAAAAAATTTCTCCTGTTCATTATATATTAATTTATATGAGATATTTCAGAAGATTGGAGGAAATGTAAAATTATTTTAAGGAATTATTTCTATACAAGCTGATATACCCATTCTTCGCATGGGTGAATTGATAAATTAAACAATACAGACTGAAGTATAAAGAAGTTTTTAATGAGTTAATTTTATGTGAATTGTAAATTAAACAAAAAAGCTTTTTGCATATCTCAGCTGAACAAAAAACCATGTTTGCTACATTTTAAGTCTGTAGGTATAATAGTTGATAAAAAAGATTTTTTAAAAAATTTATAACTCCCCGAAACTCTCTTGTGGGTCGATTTTTGAAAACCCTTCTGCTCAGCAAAAGTAACACATTGTTACAAATTTTGGGTAATAAATGCTTAAAATAGTGTAAATAATTTGTACCTGGATATGTAATATGTTAATATTATTTTCTGATGCATTTATTTTATGTAAATAGCTGTTACCAGTGACTTCGCTCACGTGGAATTTAACAAAAAAGTGTTTATTCAATTCGCAGAGTTCACGAAAACTTAATAATTATGTATTTCACGTAAAGAAATACCTATGCTCTAAGTATAATGTCGTTCTTCTACTTTGTGAATCGATGTTTCTTTTTTGTTTTATTTATTTTTTTGTTGAGCAAGGGGTGAGAGGGACACATGACCTTTGACACTGTCCATGGGGTAAGGACTGTAAAATCATTAGGAATAAAACAGGTCCAAGTAGCAGTAGGGTGAAACGAAGACGCAAGCAAGGGGTGAGAGGGATGCATGACCTTTGACATTGCCGATGGGGTGAAGACTGTAAAATCATTAGGATCAAAGGACATGAACGGGAAATGTTGTGAGTGGCAGCACCTAATTAAACAAAAAAGTTTGATATAACTGCAAGAAATCAATGAGACAGAAGGCTTGCGAAATAAAATAATCCCTATTTGAATCGGATATTGTTCATTATTTCATTAGTTTTAATTTTATTTTTGCAAAACACTAATTTTTTTTTCTAAAATAAAAGTAGCTTAAGTTACTCCTTATAACATTAGCTATCCATCTGCGAAAGTTCTGTCAAAATTGGTCCAGCCATTTCAGAGATTAGCGAGAACAAACAGAGAGACCGACAGACAGACAAAAATTTTAAAAATTGATTTTTTCATTTAAGGACTGTGAAAACTATTAAATGCATTTAGTAAAAAAGCTGCCAATTACAAATTACAAACAGACACTTCCTTTTTATTTATATGTATACATTATATTTATTTGTGATATATTATATGCTTTAAGTAGCAATTGAGATAAATTTGAAATTTACCTCTTTTACAACATCTCCTTCCTTGTTAATAATTTGAATATGGACAATCACTCCTTCGCAATCAGGAGTATAGCATTTTTTATCTAAAAATTCCTATGGGAAATAAAAGCAAATTATTCAAAACATATGTATATATATATAAACACACAGATGTATAGACATTTCTATTCTATTATATACAAGGGCTCTAATAAAACAACAGGTTCAAATTTTTCCCATCCCCCTCAATAAAAGACTAACATCCTTAACTAAATCATATGCAAAATACGCAAAAATCAAGTAGTATAAAAAATTTTTTTAAGTCAATTCCTACTTAGATCAACAAAGAAAATTTTTATTTTAGCTACTTTTTATTAAATAGTTACAATTAATATAAATATGCATATACATATGACAGAATCCCAACATTAAGTGGTAATTAATTTTTATTAATTATCATTAAAGTATCGTATTGTCATCCAAAACAATCGCGTATATAAAATTTCAGTTCAACTGAATGCTTTAAAATGTGAGCAAAAATCCTTTTAAAGTTTTGACACAAGTCGCCAAAAATGATGCCAACGTGTCTGTAAATGTAATTCTTTAAATAATTAGTTTTAATCAATTAATTTTTATTAATTATAATTAAATGATAGTATTGTCATCCAAAATAATCATGTGTATAAAATTTCAGCTCAATTGTGCACTTTAAAATGTATTTTATTAACGATTGAAAATTCCACCAAGATAAATAAATAAATATTTAGAGAGTGTGAGCTAATAGTAGGAATTGAAAAATGTAGTACTAAGCACCCCGTAGCTTTTACCACAATGAAATAAATTTTCTCGTTAATCATTTTATTCTTATAATAAGCACAATTTTTTACTTTTTAATTTGATTCACTAAAAAAGCGTGTTTTTTAGTTTTTTAAACCATCATTTATTCTTTTCATTTCAGCTCAATTGAGTGATTTAAAATGTATTTTATTAACGACTGAAAATTCCACCAAGATAAATATATATATATAGAGATAGTGTGAACTAATAGTAGGAATTGAAATTTAAAATATATCTAGATCTGAACTCAGCCAATTAAGAGGTTAAAAAATTCATTATATTTTTGGTATAATTAAGCATTATGTTCATGCAACATATTTTGTTACAGGAAAAATATCATACCTTTATAGTTATTGATATTTAAATGCTTTAGCTCCTTCTAATGAACTCTCTTTTACACGACTATAAGAGCTTTTTACTCAAAGATTTTGATTTTACTCAAAGATTTGATCTACAGCATACTTTTTCAGAACAATAAAACCTACCTTCTTATACGGTTTATAACTCCTAAAAGTTTGAAATATTTTCACTAATCCTATGTCTTCACAATACATTGCAAATATCACATTTAATAAACAAGTATTTTTTTTTTTTACTTCAAAAGTATTTAAAGAGGAAAGAAAAACATACTCTTTCAGTAAAAAAAGATTCTTCATTCAAACACTTTTTTTTCATAACCCTTTAATCTCTTCCCCAATTTTAGGCAGGTAAATGTATACATTACATTATATAATTGTTTTAGCACTTTGAATTTAAAAATACTAAACTTATGGTTTTCATTCCTTAAAAGCACTTTTATGCATTAATCAAATAGTCTCAACATTACAATGTATGAAACATAATTAAAATTTATAAATACTATAGCTAATACAAGTGCAACAAAAAAATTACTTTGTCTATATGATTAGCCAAAGTTCTAATACTTTTCCAACATTGTACATGATACTGAAGATAACAATGCTCTGAGCAGTGAATACAATACAAGCCCTTGAAATCAGGATCAGAATAATAAATTGATGGTTGAAGAGAACAATCCTCATAACGACAAGTTGCATTAGGAAGAGGAGGATTTTCGCATTCTTTGATTAAATCAGGAAGAACACTCTATAAACAGAATAACACATCACTTAGAAAAAAAATTAACACCATACAGTTAATAAACAAAAATAAAAGATGCACATGATATGTTTTTACCATGTGGAATTTTTTAAAGTTGTGCCTGAACTCATTTGAGACAAAGCCAATTTTTAACATTATTTAAGGGGGTTCACCCATGCAATGGGTACAAAAAAATTTTTTTTTCTTCCTTCCATAAATTGCTTCCTTAACATGTCTAGAATATAATGGTGAAGTGATTTTTTTAAATTCGAAGTCATTATAAAAAAGCAGGTGTTTGGTGCGCTAAGTTAAGATTTTTATTGTTTTAATTGGACTTTAAACGTGATTTTACCAAAATTGTATTTTTCAAACTTTCCTCAAACAAATCTCAAGAATAGTTTGATCGGATGACTCCAAAATTTATAGGTTAGACTCAGCACAAATATACACACCAAATGAGTTACAATCATTCCAAAATTCAAAAAACAGTCTGACCTTTATATAAGGAAATCGCTAAATCTCGAAAAAAAAAGTTCATTATACGGAAAATTCGTTATATAGAGGTTCATCTTTCAATTTTCTATATAAACCACATAGAACAAATTTTAAATTAAAAAACAATGTATATTAAAAAAAAAAATTATTCACACCTTTTCGTAAATTAATATTTTATTTACTTTATATATTTTACTTATAAAAAAAAGAAAGAAAAACTGCAAGAAAAGTTTTTTGACACCTTTATCCACTTCCTGAAGAATTAAATTTTTTTTCTTTGATGCTCAAACACTTACGTTTTGACATTTTTGAGCTACAAGGAATGAAGTTACTAGTATGACTGATCAAGGACACGAGACTTCAGTGAGGATATCGAAGAAGTTTCTAGTGAACTGCACAATGGGGGTTAAAGGTTTAACTTCTTGGATGAAACATCCAGAATTCTATTAGTCTCGGCGAGTTAGGCACCAAATAAAACCAGTTCAAGATTTATGACTACCATAAAATGTGCTAAAAGAGAGAATAACTCGAAATGTACAGATGTACTTCAAAAATAGGGAGAAAAAAAATTGAATCACAAGACAAAAAGTTCGTTATATAGAAAACACACTTTGCTATAGGGAGGAAAAAGTTCGCTATATAGAAAAATTCGCAATACAGAGGTTCGAATGTATTTCTATTTTTCATAACAAAAAACCCCATTAAATTTGAAACTTTTTCTTCAGAGGTCTACCAAAATTCCAATTTCTTATATTTTCAATTGAGTTTAGTTCATTGGGTGCATTTAAGCTTATATATTAAAATGCCGTTGATTTTTTAAAAATTTCATATAAGCCAATCAGCCGGAATCGTGGAGAAAGTGAGCGTTTATTTTTTCGAGGCAGGTGTGTTCAGAGCGCTATTAACTCACGTTCTATTGGATATTTTAGGCTAAAAATTAAAATAAATATTTTTAAGATTCATATAAATAAATGATAAAAAAGTAAAGTTCTATCATTTTACTGGTCATAAAAAAAATTTCCTAAAAATGCTTAAAAAACAGGCTGTTACATGGGTGAACCCCTTAAATGAAATAAAGATTTACCTCATGTGAATAATAATTATAGATTTTAAATTTAAATTTCATTCTTAGTAGTGAAGAAATTACCATCCACAAGATTCATATATAAAAAGATTAAAATTTTTTCAACAATAGGTTTATGGACATTTTCGTATCCCAATCTTTATGGGCATCTACCTATCAAACTAATGAATACAGGAAAAACACAATTTTTTTTTTATTTTTAAAAGGCAAAGATTACTCTAGAAACAATTACAATCTCAATAACATAATATAAAGTTACAATTGCATAAATACGCTGTTCCCACATTTATTGCGAGCATTTTGGGCAGACATATTTTGTTGTCATTATACAACTTCCGTGGCATATTGATTTTGGGTTTGAATCCATCAAAGATATCTCCACTGAATTATGATTTTTATTTAGTATCTATGTTCTACTTTCACATTTGTTAACAGAAAAATAATTTCATGCGGGAAAAAACCCTACCCAATTTATCACAATTAATTATGAACTCATGCATTAACTATGAACCTTACTCATCATTCTGATGAACATCTGTAAAGATAGGTATGTATCATACAGAATTCTGAAATTACAAAACTGAGGAAGAAGTAAATTTGTCACATTATATCAATAATTGTCTGCATTAATTAGAAAAGAAAAATAGTAATGGTTTTAGCAATTATGTTGATGAAGTTCAAAATCTGTCAAAGTGGTAGTTCCTGTAAACCTAATGTAAAACAGATTTTTAAAATTCTTGTGATGTTTAGAAAACTTACAATATGTTTGATTATTATAAATGATCTGAAATAGAATTCATGAAAGTACAATCTTATATGTAAATACAATATTTTAAGATGCATGATAATAAGATTCAAGATTTTATTACTATTGTTCTTAGTATTTCAGCACAGAATTAATAAAATATATATCTTAATTGAAATTAATTCAGAATTTTAGTACCTAAGAAATGAATTCTTGAGCACAAACAGAAAAAGTAAAAAAATTTCTTGAATATTAATTGCTAAAACAAGCACCAATAAGAGATTTACCACTTAAAGCTACATTTTACAAAACTAACACAAAATACTATGTAGTCAAAGTATATATTTGTATGACATAGCTATCATCAGGGACGTCTTAAGACATGGGCCAACTGGGTCCGGCCTCATGCTCGGTGGGGGCCTAGTTTTGTTCTCGACTCAGTCTTAATAAGATCATAATCCAGATAATTTTAATGGCCAAATATTATTCACATACATATTCTCTGAAAAAACAGGTAATTTCAAACTGTATGTCAACTAGCAAGAGTGGTAAGACAATATTAACATGTAATGACCGTTATCCATGCCTAGGCCTGGGCTTAATACCATATAAACAATCATTCAACTAATTTAGTCAAAATGCGGCCATTGGTCGAGCCGGTTTGTGCCAAGGTTTTTGAGATTGAGAATCGTGCATGCACATTTGTTTCAAACTATCGTTTGAATAAGTATTTGACAATGCATGCTATATACTGTCTACTTTTAAAAACCTCAGGTAGGGCCTACTTTTGCATACGAGCCCAGGGCATCAAATAATCTTAAAACGTCCCTGGCTATCACATATAGATTAAACATTTATCAATAAATCACCTTTTAACACTGATGAAACTCTATAAAAGATTTGAGATATTCATTCATAACAATAAAATAAACAAATATTAGCTTCTATATTGTTTTCAAAAAGTACATTCATTTATTCAAAAAAATTTTTAAAACAAATTTCCCCCTCTAGTAACTCAAATTTTTCAGGAAAAACATTTCTGAAATGCATTATCCACATTACATTTCTGAAAAGTTTTATTAAAGCATGCATTTGCATGCTAATATTTTTCAATATTTTACATTTCAAATATTTCTTCTGTTACACAATTAGAAATTTATTATATTTTAAAATAGTGAATCTTAGAAATACAGTTATCAAAAAAGAAAATGCACAAATCAAAGGGGACAGGGAATCCTAATAGGTTCACTAATCAGTAAAATGTTATCATACAAAAGAAAAATACAATTTAAATTTTCAAAACCAACTCTAGGAAATATTATTCAGTTTTCATCCAAACATAATAAACTGAGATGCAGAGTAATTCTTTTTAATCTAATTTCATTCCTTCATTCAATTAATGAATAAACATGAACAATTATACTCAAAGAATTCATAACTGCATATTTAAATTTGACAAATCTTTGAAATATTGTACCATATTTCTCCCAAAATAAGACTCAATCAAACATTTTAGCCCCGGCAAGATATAGAATGATTACAATATAAATCTTATTTGAGATCATCAACTAACTAAGCATCCAATATTGCAGAATGACTAATCAAAGTTCAACTGCAACATAAGTATACACTTGATGACAAATGTGTAGCCAGTGGAACTGTTGCCAAATAGTCGAAGTGCAGATGCAACAACACATAGACATGTGGCAGTGATTGACTAAAACCTTTGACATTCAATATACATATATATAAATAAGTATATGTTCCAATTAAATATTAGACAATAATAAAGGAAATAATGTCTTAATTCTAAGACAAAAATTTGTGCTAAAGGAAAGGGTTTTTCCCATGGAGTAGAAGAAAAAGAACAAGCATGATTCCATGAATAAGCATCTAACTGCATTATTGAAAGATAATTTGGATCTTCACAAGCTGATTAAAGTATAATAAGTGAAGTCAATAAATGGACGAAGAAATATTAAGAAGCCAAGAATGAATCAGGTTTTGGCAACCATTATTTCCCAAGTTAGAAAACATTATCTGTTAATAGACTGCTGATAAAAAGGTAAAGGATGTAAGCTATTTGTAAGACTGAAATATTCAAACATTCACCCTTGTAATTTCATTGATAAGACAAATCATCAAAAGAATTCAAAGTATTTCAACATTGAAAGGTTGGCTTCATTCAACAATATGAACTATGATGAGCTTTATGATGCTCTAGGAAAAGACATTTGTGAATTAATATAAATTTGCGTGAATAAAAAATAAGGTACCCTTGAAGAAAAGTTGTAAGGCATTTTTTTGCACAGGGTTTCATTTTTAGAGAAACATGGTAATTCTATTACATTTTAAAATACATGACTGGTTTAAAATTTCATAAGCATATATTTAAATATGCAATTTAAAAAGTGTAATACCTATCTATAAATATACTTCTTAAAAATTTGAAGACACTAATTTACTAATGAATATAGTAAATATGTTAAAAACAAAACACACTTTAAGATGATCAAGTTTGGTCTCCTCTATAACTGTTACAAGTCCAGGCCATACAAAAGAATTGCATTGAACTTTCTTTTGTAGCATATCATCTACTATTCTGAAATTTTCAAGAGCAAGTTTGAATCTGTAAAATAACAAAAACATAGATATCAAATGCAGGTTATGTATTAATGAGAAATATAAACATTTCTTTATAAAATTAAAAAGTATATTATAAGACAAATATTTAATGAAATTAATTAGAAATGATTCAATGTATGAAAAATTATCAGGGCTCCAGAAATAATCAATACTTAATATATCCTTGATTTTTGTATATACAATGAATACATTAAATCGATTCTAAATGGTGCAACCTTCTTAGCACTTAAAAATTCATACTGGGATCTTAGAAATATAGCCTAAAATAGTAGTCAAAAGAGAAAGGAGGAGAGGATTACTAAAAATGTTAATCATATTAAATAAAAGCACTTTTGATGTTTCAGCCAACATGATTAGAAATATTTTTCACAGATCCACAAACTTAAATATTACTGCTATAAAAAAAAACAACAACTTAGTATTAATCGCAATAAATTTCATTGAAAAGGTGAATATTATTAGCTATCTAGTTCTTATGACTTCTAACAGAAAACCAAAGGGGGAGTCACACATTATTTATAATTAAGGCTGTCTTCAGTTAATGTTAAAGAATAGGACCTGAATTAGGTACATTTTTTCAGATATAAATGAAATGAAAAATAATATTATATTCTGGCTTCACTATCCCTTTGAGAGTAATTTAATTTATCATACTTCACATTTTTGACCAAGTTTTGCCATTTTTACTGGCATAAAATGTGTTTCACATTTTTTCTCCTATACTGTAATGTTAAATTAGCTAACTCTTCACATTTTAAAATTAAAAATAAATAGTATTAACAGAATATTTTGAAATTTTAGAAATGCTATATTGTTAACAGATGTATGACTTATAATGAAGCAAATTTTCACGAAAATTAAGGCATTTTTCTGTCTGAAAATGAGTTCTGCGTTTAGTTCAGACTCTTGTACTTTTGCCGAAGACAGTCTTAATTTTATGTGGTATTTCTATTCATGTCTGTGTATTTCTTTTGCTTTTGTATTCTAACAACATATTTTCAGATTCAATTTAGGTTAAAAATTAATCAGTTTCAAAGTAAAAAAAAAAATCTTTTTACAAAAATAACACTAAATTAAGAACTGTGAAATTTTTCTTAATAATTTAAACTATGCAATCATTAATATTTCATATCGCACAAATGAAACTTTAATGTTAATGAATAAAATGTGACAAAACAGTAAAATTAATCACAAAAATTGCATTGTTTCATTACCTGTATATTTTAAGATATGCTAGTCCAATACAATAATACACAGCAGGGAAAACAATGCTTTTATTTTTTTCTGTTATTTCTTTTAATATAGTGATAGCTTTCAGTGTATTCTGTAGGGGAAAAAAATGAGTTTAGCAAAAATATTAAAACTGAGGAAGTTTTATTTCACATTGTCGTAAAATACTTACATCATATCCACCTGATTTATAACATGCAAAAGCATAAGCATATTTTATACAGATTATATCACATTCTTCATATTTATGAATCTAATAAAGGAAAATAAGAACTGTTAGATTTCCAAATGTTAAAAAACACAGGGAGGATTATTTTTTTCAAAAAATTCTTTTGCTTATGTGCTTTAATTAGTAATTAGAAAATATTAGAATAATTAGAGCTTTTAATTAGTACCTATATTAGGGAATATTTGAAGCAGTGGTATTAATGCTTTAGTACCCTTTTCCACATAAAAAGGGTTTAAACATAAAATATTTATATACAAGTTGAAAATATAGAAACATTAAATTACTTAATAATTAAATTTTACCAAACTTTAGTTTTTAATTATTCATTTCTTTAAATAAGTATGAATAAATAAAAGTTTACATAATTTTTTAAGTAATTTAATATTACATATTTTTATTTGAAAAAGCAAATAGTTAATCATGGTAGATAATTAATGGTTAATAATTGTAAGATTTTCAAAAATAATATTAGTTATATAAACACATGCACTATATTTATATGAAAAAATGTAATCATAAAACCTCAGGAGAACCCTTGATTTCATCTAAAGCATCCCGAAAACGACGCATAGCCATAACTTCATGCCCATTGAGAAGTGTTTGTGATGCTTCTTTTAAAGATTCTTGCAATACTTTTACTTCATCTTCCACAATTTTCTAAACAAATTAAATAATTTGAGCTTTTTATTACATGAAAATAAAAGTCATAAGAAGGAATATTACAATGACTAACAATTTTCAAACAACTAAATTAAGGCTTGAAATATGAAAAAAAATATCTATCATACTTGGTAAATAAAATTTCAAAGATTGTAGAATTTTTTCAAATTAAATTAGTAACTGTGGATTAAATATTCCAAGTGTATAATGAATATAATAAAATGAAAAGCATATATATAAAATGTGTAGAAATTAAATTTCAGATATATTTTTTTTTGAAAAAACTACTTATTTTTGGCTGGATTATTAAAAGCACGCAAAATAATCTTTTGTATCTAAAGTACTTTTCTTTTCAGAAAGGAATTAAAAATACTTAAGGAAAATAAGAAAATTAAATTAAAAATAAGAAAAGAAAAAGAAATTAATTTGAAAATTTTTTACTACATTCAAGAAATTAAGAAAAGGGGTGGGATAACATTCAATTTGAATATAATATGAACCAATAGAACCAAAGCATCATAACTATAATCTCACAAAATTCATTTTTATTTCAATTCTGTAACAGGTCTATCTGTGTCCTTTCCACTCATGATCCTCTTGGGGAACTTTGGGTCTTTTAAGTAAATTAAGACATATATATAAAGATTAAACTTTCAAGTTAGAGAGAGGTTAGACTGCTAGCGGATGGCAGTGATTGCTTAGCGTGAAGTGAGGTGTAAGTACTTTGTAGCTTATTTGTATAAGATTAAAATTGATGCTTTGGTCAATTAAGGATTAAAGTGGATTAGGTCACTTGGAATTAGAAGGTGTATTGCCTGGACGCAAGTGATCCAATTATCCAAGTCTCGTCTACCTCACTATATATATTGCTATCCATATTTAGTAATTGGTGCATTTCTTAACTTGGGTTATAGAATTTGTGTCTTCAATGATTACTGTGAATAAATAAAAGTTATTTTGAATAGGGCTAATCTTCCTTCTGACTCTCCCACACTAATGGACGTTGCAGGGCATTCATTACAATTCCTTTTTTGAAGATTAAAATTAATAGGATTACTTTTCATTCTTCATAATTATAGGAATATTCTTTACTTTGCTTAACACAAGGTTTTAAAAATTATTTTAAGTAAATAACTTATATATATCGTTTAACTGAATTCAATTTATATTACACTAAAACTAAGAGATTAAAATAATAACACTTACCAAAGAACCATTTGGGCAACCATTTATTTCTGGTTTTGAGCAATCTATCTATATGTATAAGAAAAATATTCAGCTGAGTTTATCTTTACAAAATAAAGAAAATATAACTTGCCAAAAATAAAACTGTAATTCACATACATTTGAATCACTTTCATCAGAATTAGAAGCTTCCATAGGAGCTGGAGCATCCTGAAAATATATATTCATAAGTTTAGAAAATCACAAAGCTAACATTTTATTCATGCAAAATAAACTAAAGAAATAAGAACAATTCTTGAAGTTAAAGAAATTCTGAATATTAAAATGACTATTAATCTTTTAAAATAAAAATATTTTATACTATACATAATTATCTTATATGTTGAAATATTTATAACTTAAATAAAGTTTACTTGAACATATTACATGCATATATATATATTTTTTTTTTACAAAGACAAGAAAACCCAATCTTCAATAAAAAAGCAATTTGTATGAAGCTAAAATGATATTTCTAATTATAAAATTTGCAATTTAAGAATCAAATACTGAAAATCTGAAATAAATGAAAATGGGCATCAGTAATCACAATATATTCTTGGGCCATGAACATTAAGTATAAATTTTTACTATGAATATTTAGACTGATACCATAATTGTTAACAAGGTAAATTAATTATGGCTGTTGGGACGGGAATATTACAGCATGAAGTTTCAGATGATGTTGACAGAATGCTTGATCTCTTATGGCATATTTACCTCATTTCAGGAACAGAGATATTCGAGCCTGAGGATTGTCAAAGATAAAAATAAGTTAAAATAAAATTTCTTAAAAATATTTATGTGGGCACACGAGAGAAAACCTTATTGATTGTTACTGTGTAGTTACGATTATGTGCTTTAATTTCCTAGGATCAGTGAACCGAGAGCTAACAGAAGCAAGTTTAAAAATTTGAAAAATAATTTCACATGCATAATAATCTAAGATTGCCTCTCATACATTTTTTAGTAGTACAACATTATTTCCTGTCCTGATATCAACAAAAGAGCATATTAAACAATTAAAAACTAGTAGTTTTCTTTCTAACAAACAGTTACTCTTCTATTTAGATGTATTGTATACTGTATGTCTAATGGAGTGATTTAATCATTTTCACACCAGTCTAAAAAATTCCCAATTCTTAATTTTTTGTCAGCAAACTGGTTATTAAAATGTATCTTATAACCAGAGTTCTTTATATTACAGACATTCAGTGCAACAAATGCAATCAAATTTACAATACCTCAGTGAATGATTGTTAAATTATTTGAATATTCATTCATCAATCATTATACAATTTAAAATAATCAAGTATTTACACTAACAGAATGCCCAACTATTAACAACTTAATATTCCTTTCTTACAACTTAATATTATAAATTCTTTTCGAAATCTTTTGAGCAAGTAAAGCAACAACGTAGGCAATATTTTTGTTAAAAATCAAGATGAGTAACCTACATCCAGGATTAAAAATTTGCAATACATCAATGAATTTCTAATACCATTTACTACTTTGTAAGCTAAAGCAATATAGGGATTGAAGTAATAACAAATGTTTTGTTAACAGATTTATTGAAGGGTAATTTCAAGTGAGAAGTTTAATATTCAAATTACAAATTGCATACATTTGATAGTATTTGTGAAAAACAAAATGATACAGAATAGCTACAAATAATTTTTTAAACAATTTTTGCATAATTTTATGCAAGCACTGTAATAAATTAAAAGCAATAAATTAATTTAAAAGTTTGAAATATACCAAAAAATAAATTAAATACCTCACAATCAGAGTCAGAATCAGAAGGTTCTATTAATTCTGGAAGATCCTAGAAATATATAATAAATGACAATTGAGAATTAGAACTTTTAAAAAATCAAATTTATCTGCAAATTATAGATAGAATTTTAAAAAAATTTCATTAACATAGAGTTTCAATGTTATATGAATAGTATTAACTAATGCAAAAGTTTCTCTAAGAGTATATATTTCTAATATATTATTTATTAAAAAAAAACAATTTTTAACTCAAATGCTTATTTTTTTAAAACAAATTAAATAAATCATTACAAATAAATACAGATTTGTTTGCAACAAAATTGTTAAATTTTCAATCTGACAATAAATGGATACATTCTTATTTTTACATTTATAGAATCTATATTGCAAAAATGTCAATGATGAAAGAAATGAATTGAGACAATTTATAAAAATACTTTAAACTTTAAATAATGTTGACAAATAAATCATGAAATTTATTGACTAACTCTAAACATCAGTAAGAAATTGTAAGGGAAATGAGTTCATAAATACATATTAAGCCAATAAAGTATAGCCACAACTTCATAACAATTACAATTTGTTACAGCAAATACTTAAAATGACAAATTTCAACAAAAAAAAAACAATCTTTATACTACAAAGTTACACTTTTCAAAAAAAAAATATATAAGGGCATTTTTTTTAAAGAAAAATCCTTATAATAGTAGAGCATATTATATAAAATCAGTAATTAATAAAATAGAAGAAATAAAAGAAAAAGATAAAAAAGAAAATAATAAACTACAGGAAAATTATTGCCCAGACAGCAACATGATACAAATAAAACTTACAAAAATACATATATCACTCGATTTAGTAAAACCAAATGTAAATGAATGTTTTTAAAAAATAGGAGGAAAATCATGAATGAATTGATTACAAATATTAGTAATGCAATTCTATACTTATAGTAATATTAAAATATTTTGTACAAATACATATGTACATTACGGCGAGTAGAAGTCCCTCTTTTTCGATCACTATACCCTAAAAAAAATTGCCTTCCTTTTCAATAACTAAAAAGGCAAATAAATTTTTAAAATAAGAAATACCTCTTTTGCTTTTGAATTACATTTGTGGTTTTGAAAGAATGGAGAAATTTCAATATTTTTTTTATAATTATTTAATTTACTAATGCCATAAATGCTATTTTTATAAATGTGAAATACGAGGGATGTGAGGGAGATCGAAAAATATATTTTAATAAATAATTGGCAATATTAAGTAATTTTATTCAACTATTTTTACACCATATGTGGAATCATTTAGCATTCAGGTATTTCTTCTATAAGCATGGCAGATAGATTCCTTAAAAATACTACATAGCATGAAACTGTTATACAAGGCTAATAGAAAATGGACACACACCGGAAACTTTTAAAACAAATTATTTAATTCAAGAATTTTTATTCAAAATATAAACCTATGCAGAGAAAAAAAGTTATCATTAAATTTCAGCTCATTTTATGAAATATATTAATCATTATTCATGCCAATGAACCTTAATGTATACATTTAATACCAATCTGCAATTAATGAATACAATTATAATTAAAACGTATACTTACATTTATATTTCTTCTTGCAAGGGCCTATTTTTTTGTGTGCAAATACATAAAACCATTAATAAACATCATGAAGATACATAGACAAATCAAAATTTAAATATATAAATTTAAACGTACCCTTTTCTCAAGTTTAGCTATATGTTCACTAGAAAGAAAAAAATAAAAATTTTATTCCAAATGGACTATATATTTAACAAAATAACTACTTTTAATAATATTACATATTTTAAATAATTATTACATTCATATCACATTTTTAAAAATGTTAGTAATTAGTACTTGTTACGTGAAGAAGAGAAAGAAGATATCAAGTCTCTTTTGACATAATTTCAAATTCAGCTTTAATAAGTGACAGTTTAAACACATTATAAAAATTAAAATAAAAAGACCACAAATTATAATAAAATTTGAAAATAAAAATATTATTGCATAAAAGAAATACAAAAAGGTTCATTTTCAATTAGGGAGAGAAAAAATGCTTCATGAAATATATTTTATAGTCTAAAACTTCTAAAATAGAAATTAGTTTTGAAACATTTTGGGAAACACTAGTTTTACAATTATAATGAGAATAATTTGCCTTTTCCAGTAAAATGGTTTAAGTGTTCAGTATAAGTATTAAAAATGATTTTTTTCTTTAATTTTTTACAAAATGATTTATAAATGCTAATAATACAACTTTAAATATTAGTTTTCTTCTTCTAAAAAGACAAAAATTATAATTACTCAACAATGAGCCCAATTTAAGATAATTTTAATAATTAAAATTGGCCATTGTACATTATACTTACTTTGCCAATCCAGGTGCAATTTCTATCACTATAAAAAAAAAAAAGATAAATTTTCAGATATTAAAAAGGAGTACTCTTTTCAAAGGAAAATTACTATTACTGATTTAAAAAAATTACTACTTTGATTTGTACAATTTGATATATTGTAAGAAACTTAATAATGAAATGCAAATAAAAAATAATTTGTATAATATAAAAACACTTTGAATAAAAAATACAAAATATTAAATAACAAGAACATAAATTTTAAATTTCCCCAAAATTGTAAGTTAAATTTTCAATTTTTAACTCAAACAAATGAAAAAGATACAAAAATCTTTTCTAATATTTCACCCCAATTAGATTTTATTTCATGACACAATTTGCATTCCCTATGTAATAAACTGAAAAATTTATAAACTGAATGTAACTGAGAAGTGGTGCACACAGACCTCTCTTGGGGGGGGGGGGGGTATTTTCCTTTTTAAAAACAAGTACAGAAAAGTGCTGAGGGGTAATTTCTATGGTAAAAATTAAAAATCTGTTAGTCTATGATAAACTCGTGTACGCCACAGTGACTGAGATGTTTTACAGAAAAAAAAAGGTTAGCCCATGGGGGAAACAGTAATTATTTGATTGTAGCATTACTTTAAGGTAAGATTAATAGAAAGAACCAATAGATTAAGCGCAAAATAAATACACACATTGCATACTGATTATTAATCATTGCTATATGCTTTTTGGAAAAGAGTTTACAATTTAGTTAAGCTTACAATAGCTGTTTTTAACATAAAATTTCAAAAAATTTGTTTGATAATGCCAAACTAGAGTAATTTCTTAAGATAATAGCTGTGATAGCATATTCCTTAAATTGTCCAACACCCTTAATATTGTTTTCCCTAATGCTTCATTCACATATATACAAAAAGAAATGTAGAAACTTTTAGACTGTTATTTTGGATGTAGATTATTTTCTTTTATCAATCGCTATATTTCAGAGATAACACAATTTAATAGGATAAATACATTCACAAAACATAAAATAAGCAGCAAAAACAAAAGTGAAGTGTAAGATGGACAAAAGCATAATTTAAATACGAAGCTTATTCAAACATAAGGAACTTCTAAAATGCTCTTTAGAGTCACTGGATCAAATCATTAAAACCTAATTGATCAGGTAGGGGAAATGATCCAATATTGTGTCAGCTTATGGTAAAACATGACAACATGGAGCTTTCAGTAAATTAAGTTTGCAATTCCTATTCAGAATTTAATTAAAAGAAATAGAGAATAGTATGATACCTTGGAGGATTCAGGAACAAACAAATTAAAGTTCTCTCATGAAAATTGAAATATTAAGTCATTATATACAAATATATATATACATAATACCTAAAAATTTTTAGCTTAATATATTAAATATACCAATTTACTCTTCATGGATCACAGAATATATTTTTCATAAGTAATCCTCAATTTTAAAAGAAAACTTTTTATTCCTTATTATTTACAACTTAATCTTGAAACAAAAATATTCCGAAATTTTACAAAATGTCTTTTAACTGACAGTCACAAAAAGTGAAATTAATATATTTAAGTGATCTATTATTACATCACCCTTCAATACCCCTTTTTTTTGGCATCCATTTCTCATTTTTTACATTCAAAATTTGAGCCTTAATTTCTTCGCCCAAGAAGCCAAACTAGTTACAAAGTTTTGAAAAAATTAAGCAAATCAATCAATGAATGGAAACTTGACTCACAAGGGGAGGATGCAACTAAGGAAATTCATTTGGGAACAAGACTATGTGTAATAGTTGTACTCCTATAGGGTGTTCAACCGTCAATGCAATAACATCAAATGGGTGGTCAATTAAGAGAAAATGGCATTTGAAATTCATACTTATCTTTTATACAATTAAATTTTAATTAGCTCCAGCCATGCAGTGGCATAGGTGATAGTGCATCTGCATTTAGTGTGGTAGGTTTAGGGTTCCAGTTGCACAATCCACTTACTGTTTATTTTTCAAGTGTATCTGCATTTCGTGTGGTAGGTTTAGGGTTGTTCCAGTTGCACAATCCACTTACTGTTTATTTTTCAATTTATTAAACCCCTTTGGGACGAATGTCCCAAATATGAGCCAGCATGAAACACCGTCAGAGGTCGAATGACTCGAGGCTGAGCCAGCGTGTTTCTCCCTCCACAGTGTGAATGACTCACCGATGCGCCAGGCACTTGGAATGGTTTGTAAACTCAGTTTTTTGGCAATAAATGGCATTCTATGTCCATAAGATTTGAGATACATGAAGATCTGACCTATTTGAAATGAGTGAAATATTATTCACATACTGATGGTTTTTGTTTTATAATCATGAGGGGAAAGGAATGTTTTTGAATTGAGAGCTTTACGACTGCTCTTAAAATGAGCATGTGGTTTTTGTTTATATTGAAGATGAGATATTTATTTTCGCTAAAGCTTTTGATTTGGGTTTGCAGTCTAGTTTTTAATGGATAATTAGATCTAATAGACAAGATTTGTCTTTTTTTTCTTACTTTTTTACAATGTCGACTTTGACAAATGCTGACAATAAAATGTTTAAAAACTTGTACTTAAACAGAAAGTGGCAGAAGTAAATAAAGTATATTAATACGAAATACATAAAGCATATGCCGTTCGTATAATATACAGAACAATATTGAACAACGCATTAATATTTCAGTATTCTTATGGGTTTAGGTTTAACTATACAAAACCGTCACAAATCTGCCGGAGGTTTCCGTCACAAGTGTGAGAGACACTTGTGACGGAAACCTCCGGCCCTGGTGGTATGCATGCATTTGCGTCCTTCGTCCCAAAAGGGTTAAAAAGGCTTAGTAAATATTTTATTCATTATAAAACTATTTTACTTTTTACAATAAAAACAATTATGTAAAATATCATTTAATATATTTTGTAATAAATATTATTTATTAATATTAAAATAATTAATTAATGTTTTATATTTATAAAATATAACAAATGTTTATATAATCATACTGGTTACTGAAGTTTTTAAAATACAAAATAATTATGCAAATATTTAATAAAGCCTTTTTTAAAATAAATTTACTTAACAGTTAAAATAATTCAATAAATTGGAAAAAAAATCTCAGCAAGTCGATTACACAACTTAAACCCTAACCTACCATGTGGAATGTGCAGGTGCGCTATCATGTATGCCACTGCATTGCTGGAGCTAATTAAAATTTAATCATATAAAAGCTAAGTATGAATTTTGAAGGCCATTTTCTCCAAATTGACTGCCTATTCGGCACTATTACGTTGACAGTAACTATTACACAAAGTCTCGTCCTCAAGTGAATTTCCTTAGTTGTGCCCTTCTCTTGTCAGAGGTTGGAAACTTTTAAGAAAGAGAGTCAAGTTGTAAGAGAAATAAGATAACCAAGGTATCAAAGAGAAATTTATATGCATGTGCATTTGCAGGAAGGGGTTTGGTTGTGATCAAGACTGTTGTACTCCAATCAATATTTTTTTAATAATATTCAAATGAAATTTTACATTTAAGGTTATATTTTCCTTTTTTTCAAAAACTATTGATGATATTTTTATTTATGTGGCTCAATGCAAGAACAATCATTGTCAAAATATCACAATATTGCAAATTAAATATTCATTAAAAATTTCTGTACCAGTAAGTGCTTCATTTTGGAATTTCATGTTTACATAAATAATTAACATGACTTTGGTTGGTCTTACACATACAAGTCATTTCAATACTCTTTCTATTGGCCCTTAAACACACACATGCCATAAAATACCAAATGTGTTTTTGACACTTCTGTTGTGGGGGGGGGGCGAAGGGGGTGTAAGTGTATCTCTTATCAATTTATGTACACAAATAAACATTACTGGAAATTAATGAGAAGTGTTTTCCCATGGTGGCATTTTTACCAATAAATTGGACTTTTAACTCTTTTAGAACTAATATTTACATTTTCACTGATTTACAATAAACTGATTCTTGGTTAATAAAAAAACAATTTAATACAGAAGTAACTATTTTAAGGCAGTCAAAGGTTTAAATGTATGTACAAACGCAGGTAAATTTTTCAATAGATAATCATAAAAGAAATAGAGAGCTAAACATTCTTAACTGACTATTATTTTGCAATAATACATAGAGGTAAAAGTCTAAGAGCCACAACCATCTGTGCAGAGAGAAATATGCAGCTTGTAAGTCTCAATTTGCTGATCCGGCTTACCAATTGTTAAAGGTCACAGAAGCAACACAGAGATTATTGGTGAAGAAGAAATCCCAGAAGGAACTACTTCCACACGATGCCTAATTAAACTAAACAATTTATAAAGATTTTTCAGTAAATGTTAGCAATACAATTATTTTATGCACAAATGTTTGTTACTTTACATGAAATGCTTTTATGAGAGCTCATGTTAATTGACATCTATTTTAAGTAAGAGTTAGTATAAAGTGGATTTTCAACAAGAAAAGATTGCCTATTTTTATTGTACATAATGACAACATAAAATTACAATCGTTTTGAAGAGGAAAAGAAGGTAAGAAAAAGTTATCAGTAAATATAATATATGAATATATGCTTACATGCAATTTCTGCTTTATCTTTGAACTCTTCGACTGTTCGAAGTTTTAAAATTTCTGTACTTCCTGAACATTTATAAAGACAATAATCAGCCACATTAGCACAAAACATAAAGTCTTGTAGCATTGAGAGAGCTATTACCATTCGTAAATATCCCTGAAATATTTTAAATTTGTTTAAACTTAACAAATTCCATTGATTAAATTAAATTTTTAAAGAGTGGAATAGAAGAAAAATGCTTAAGGTATGTATAATCATTAATGCAGAAACAAAAGTGTATATAGTCCATGGAAGATATTTAATACACACAGTTTGATATAACAGCATACTAACATAGAGGATTTTATATTTTACTCAAATAGAGAATACATTTTATAACCCTTTTATAAAATAGGTTATAACTTATTTTGAAAAAAATAAAAAATAAATAAAGCATACATTGATATTGGATGGATCAAATGTAGCAGCAAGATAACCATCCATAAAAGCATCTTTTAATCTCCACATCTTAGTCAAGGAGCGAGATCGATGCACAAGTAGACTCGAACAATAAGGCCTAAAAATTACTTATAAAATTAGAAAAATTGCAAAGAGGGGAAATAAATGGAAATATTAATGAAAAAAATGCATATAACGCAAGCTTTACTTAAAATTAAGAGCTACAGAATAAGCCTCAAATGCTTCTTCCCAATTTAGCCGTTTCATTGCTTCACCACCAACAGCTTCCCAACGCAGGCATTCTTCCTGCAAGGTGAAAAAAAAAAAATATTGTTAATTAAACACTAACACATAATAAAAAAAGCATATTGAAAACCACTCAAGCAGTATAGTCTTACATGTTTTTGCCAAATATATATAATAATAACAATAAAGAACAAATTATTAAATTAAAACAAATATATTTTATTTTATTCATCATTTCACCACCAAATGCATTTGACAGTTATAATTTCAGAACATGCAGCTGATTTTTGTACTACAAAACTTCCACTTCTGACGCATGCTGACAAAATATTTTTCTAACGAGCATTTAAGGTTGATTGATGCATGAGTGAGTGATTATTAACGTTGCACTGTTCAGCTAAACGAGAGCTTTTGGTGATGAACCTCGTAATTTTGAGCCACGGTCAAATGATAAGGACGACACTTGAGCTGGCACCCCCCCCCTTTCCTAACTACCACACCAACAGGAGGACGTCTGAGCTCTCAACAGATTTAACTTGCATCGCTCCCCTACACGGTGAGTCTTTAGTGGTACTGAGCTCGAACTCGTGACAAGCCAGCCACGATCCAATACCTTTACCACTAGGCTACCGCGGCCACAAGGTTGATTGGCGCAACTGTTTGATTGCAAAAGAAGCATATGTAATGCAATCCATAATCTTAAACGTTCTCCATGTTTCTGCAACAGTCAGATTCCTTTCTTCCACTGAGTATAAAATATATTTAAATGTTTGCTTTATATTATGCATTTTAAATGCTGCGATAATGCCCTGATCGAATGGCTGATTCGACAAGGTGGTGAAAAGTCATTTGAATATTTGGCTCCTGGTCCGTGTTGAAACCACGATTTCTATATGAATTCTTACCTTATTAATAGCAAACAAATTATCAACACAAATTTATACTGGAAATTTCACAATCAAATTAAAAAAAACTTTAATCTGAACATCAACTTATATAACCTAACTGAAAATACTTATTGCATCCTCTACAAATGGAACACTTTAACACAAATTACAATTATACTGTGAAGAATGAAGATGTGTTTAAGTTGAAGTATGACAAAATAAAAAAAACGGTGATTATAAAATTCAGGTACTCCCAGTAACTCAAGAATACAAAGTAAACAAGCCATGAAGTAAACCAAGCCATTCAACCAAGTATGAGCACAAACCAACTTTTTTCTGATTACACTGCCCAAATTGAAATAAATAAAAAAAAAGTATGTGTGTGGGAGGATTGTGCTAGAACAAAAAAGTTGCGTGAAAAAGTATATTAAAAATCCGTTATTTCAGAATTGTATTAAAAAAAAAAAAACCATTTAAAATTTTTATTTTATTTAAATAATAATAATTTTTTTTTTTTCACAAAAAACAAACAGTTTTAACAATTAAGTGGATATATTCTTAAATTTTTATACAGGTTGTCCTAAATGAGAGCATTTGAAGTGAATATTAACTAATAATAGATCTAGAACAGAACAGTATGCAGTAATATAGAGTTTTTAGTGATAGAAGATTAGGGTAATGTAGACATTTATTGACAAAAAGTTGTGGTTTGTTGTGAGCACCATTTGGGATAAATAACTATAAGTTGGACACATCAATATTGGATATACCAAGATTAAAGCAAGCAAACATTGTGATTGGCAATGAAACCATTACTGCTGTTGATGACATGATTAGAGATAAATGAAGGCAGAAATTATGATACATGACATATGTTCGAGTTAAGGAATGATGCAATCAATCATTCTTAAAACATCAGCAGTAGCTTAAATTCTGTGAACAATAAATACTGAAACATCTTACCCTTGTTCATAAAATGCAACAAATGATGCATCAGTCTGCAATATTTTTACATAAATTAAACAAGATCCTGTATTTGCGAAACATTATTGTGGGCTATAAGTCATGGTGTCAGCACTATAATTGTTTATTAATTTTTTTTCTTCAACAAATGGAACTTATATTACAGGTTGTTTTATTTTGTGGGACCAGATAAGATGAATTTGATCCACATTTTTTTTAGCATTGTTTTTTTCTGCATAGAACACATATTTTATGTCTATCTATATGGGAAAAAACTGTTTTGCTTAACAAAAGTTTAACTTAATGAGTAAGCTTCTGGAAAGAATTATGCTCATTAAAAGAGATTCCATTATATTAGATAGTACATAGGAAATTTTTAAATGTACAAAATGGCATTTTTTAGAAACAAGAAAAATAGATAGTGAGTGTTTTAAAACAAAGAACAGGCTTGTAAACAAGATAATCTCACACATGCACAAAGGTTTTAAAGGAAAACATATATTTACTAAATAAAAATGATTGCAACAATTTCAATACTTACACCATCCTTTTTCATATTCTCATCTATATGACGTACAGCTTCATTAATATCTATTTTTACAGAAATATTTCTCACTAAAAAATAAATTTTAAATATAAGTGCATGCAATTATAGGAAGTAAAACAAGCATACAAAATTATACTATGAAAAATAAGTAAGCTACAGAAAAATAAGAGTTTTGATAAGTTTCCACTCAAAATTGATAATTCCTTAACCCGTTCAGGACCATGATCACATATATGCGATTACTTCAGGGAACACAGTATCATATGCGAGATGGTGTTTTGCCGTTCAAAGGCCCGTAATCACACCGGTGTGATCTTAATTTAGAATGATTATAACCTATAAATTTTAGAATATATTATTACAATAATAATTTCACATGAATTTTTAAATGAAGTTAGGCTTAACAGGGAAAATAGTCTGGTCCTAAATGGGTTAAATATGCATAGTAACTACATACCAATCACCCAATGGAAGTAAATAATTTGCGATTACAATTGCAATTAAACATATAGATATATATTACAGATGCCCTAATTTGAAGAATATTACTCCACTTTATTTTAATGCACGTTCATCAATTTTCACTCTTTCAGACAACTCTTATTTTTCAAAATGAAATGAAACTGACTTGTTTCCCATGAGAAATGGAAAGAAAATGCACACATGTAGAATAAAAAAATTAAAATGATAAAAACAGGTCTGAATTAATGCTATCAAAAGCAAAAAGTCTAATGCCAATAGAGAGATCATTTGAAGCCATTGTCAAAATTGTAACATTATATGAGCTCTTGTAACTTCTATGCTAAAACATGCAAATACTTTGCAGGGGCCTAATAAAGAAATGCATATAATATACAATATTTAATGCAATCAGAAACTAAATATTACATGCCTAAAATACCATATTTATTACTTACTATAGATCCAAGGGCAAGATGGAGATTAATCGTCATATTGATAAAGGTCATTCAAATTATGTGCAAAATGTGCAGTACTTTTTTTTTGTAATATATCACTGATTTATGACTAATCTTAACTTTTATGATGGAAAGTCATACTAATGATCATAAACCAATTATGCCTGTATTATATTAATGAAATTTACCAGGATTTATTTCTAATGCTATTCAATACACAGAATTAGAAATAGTGATAATATTAATGAATTTTACACAAAGTAAATTGTGTAAAATTCATTTATATTATCAAGAAAATCAAGTCTTGAATCTGCCTATTATTGGCAAGACATTCACTCAAAGAACAGATCTATTGCAGTTTCTAAAAGGAATTTTTTTTAAAGAAAAAGTTCTTTAAATAACATGAATTAGAAAGGATGGCTTATGAAGGATGCCCGTTTCAATAACCTCTCACACACATTTTCTTTGCTTACAGACTCATCCAATAAAATAATACTTCTTGGCATACTTACTTCAAAATGGAGGGGGAAAAAATGCTTATGAGTTCCCAAACTGTAAAAATTACCAACAAAATAATTTACTTAAAAATAATTTATATTCAACTAATAGCAGTTCCTTTTATTTTATTGCATAAATAATAGATATTTACAATCTTAACAAAATTATTTCTCCTTTACAATTAAATTAATGCATAACAAGCTTACCATAAAGTAAAACTGCAACATAGGAAACTTTAAGAATTACGTCACTCACATCCTTAAAATTCTCCCTAAAAACAAGATATAATTTATAAAGATGAGAAACTTAAAAAATTCAAATATATTACAATTATTTACTAGATTTATGATGAAAGAAAATTGAAGAATCAACACAAATACAAGTAGATAATCTAATATATTAATACATATATTATTATTATTATTATAAATGCATGGATTATATATATAATTTGGATATACAAGCATGCAACTGAAATAATTGATAAATTTCAATATAAAATCACTCATTTCAATAGCATATAAATATCAATTTATGAATTGACCAGGAAAAAATAACAAAATCAATTAAAATTAATTTTTTTCTGAAAATGCAAACTTAAATATGCTTTTTTCACCCATTTAAAACCATCTACATCTACAAAAATGTAATGAATCCAGAGTTAAAAAAATCAAATATATTTACATAAAAAAATACATAAAATTATATAACAAAACACATTGAATAAAGTTACAAAAATAATTACTACTTCAAACACAACAAAACACATAAAATACTTATATTGATTTATAAGCTCTCATTTCCAAATATTTTGTCCTTTTAAATATAGTTCTCTAGGAATGTAAGTTACAGTTACTAGTACACATCGCTTAAGAAAACTGAAACTTCTATATTTTAAATATGAAAACATACTACACTAAAATTAAACATTGATATATCTTTAACATGATCAGATGCTCCCTTTTTAGATAGCTCATTTCATTATCTCCAACAGAGAAGCCAAAATGTCCCACTTTCAGTGAGTAACCTATCATAGTTTAATCTATATAGTAAACCTGTCACAAGAGCCTTCTATATAATAAAAAAGGTGCAAAAAATAAAAATAAAATATGACAGTGGGATCAGTAATATGTCTCAAACAAGCAAGTCAATCAGAAACTTTCTAGCTTTACTTCTCAGCTGCAAGTATGGGTTGCCAGCTTTCACATCTTTTAAAATGATTTATTACCTTTTCTTTGACATGTGTAATTAATTTAACGAAAAATTTTTTGAGCTCCCCATTTTAACAATGTTTGAATGCCGGCACACTTTCAATGTTATTTTACAAGACAAATGCTTGTTTATAAAGCAAGATAGGTTTCAAAACTCTGCTAAAATTGTTTAAGGGAAATTTGGTGTTGTGCTATTCCAATCTAACAAAGAAATGTAAATCAGAATAACCTTGCGTATTGCTAATGTTAAATATTTAAAAAATGTGAATTTTTAACTGCTTAATATAAGCTGATGTTTTAAGTACAACCAGAGATATATATAAATACTTTGTAGTTTCTTTAAAAGCATTGGAGTGATACTCCAACAGAAATAGAATTAGTGGCTTTTTTTGCCTCTCGGCTTTCAGCGTCTAATTCTAATTTCAGATTCCAAGTTGGCCAAGCGATCCAGTAAATTAGATTTTGGCTAGGTTGTGATTGCCCCATGGGCATGTACAAATACACTTTGTAATTTGGAAGCTTTCAAACATTTATTTCCAGAAGATACTGATCGTGATTAAATTTGTTAAGAATTCATTCACAGAATTATTAATACTTTTTTTTTTATCAAGCGCATTTACTGTCTGCCACTCTGTTTATAAAATATTAAGATAAACTACTTTGCACAATAAATCAATAACTTCTAACATTTGGTTAGAAAATCCAATTTAAATAATAGTGTATTTAGGTATTTACAATTAAAGCTTAGTTCTTGCAAAAACACATTCAAAATGAAGAAATACAAGTGATAAAATAATTGAGGATAAAATTCTATTTTTATATTCTGTATATCAAGATGTATATTTAGTCATTATGTAGATGTATCAACAATTTTAAAGAAAACTGCAGTCATATTAATATAAAGATAAAAATGCCTTATAAATTAAAAAATAAATAACAAATATTCAATAAAAACAATAAGTACTAAAATAATACAAGAAAGATATTACGACAATAAAGGGGTTAATAATCCAATATCCTTTTCATCAATTGTTGTATGAGTTAATAATTTTAAAAAGATGTCCTTTTCAGATTCAGGTCTGATGTGTGCTCTAGGACCAGATTCAAAGAAAGCCCCAGCACAGCAAATCTATAAAAAAAGAAATGATAATGCACCAGAGGTTCTTAAATTTTTTTTGGTACCCACACATTATATTATTAATTAATTTTTTTAAATAATAGTCAAATAAAAAAACATTGCCAAATGCTGTAATCATTTCCACACATGCATGAAAACAAATCCCTTTACATGCTCCTTTCGTATATTAGCTGGTTGAAAAATTAACTACGAGGAAAAAAAAACATGTACACCAGAAATAAATAAATTATCTAATAGTAACTATATTATTCAGGTGATTAAAAAATGCCATAATTACAACCAAAATTGCAACAAATGAGTCTGCTTCTATATAGTCAACACCATATAATTTTGCATAAGTATGAATCTAAATACTGTCATGCAGTTCTCTCATGTTTTATGCTTTTACTAAGCCCTAGTCTTTTGGGTACTTACATATGGAAATATTCCACTGTATTCACTTCCTCAGAAAATAGATTCCAAATTTAAGGAGTTTTCATAAATAAATAAAAGGAGAGTAATGTTGCATATTATAAGTAATGATATTATTTGTAAGCATGTGTGGCCAGGATTATTGTGTCTAAATATGTGGGGGAGCACTAAAACCAATAAAAAAGGGTTATTTCTGAAAGGGTATGAACCAACAAGATTACATTTGAACACATATGAGAACAATTTTCCACTATAATGGCTGCAAGTTGTGGCATTGGGTGACATTTTTCAGTTTGAGAAAATTGGTCAGCAGTACCCCTTTTTTCTAAGTGAACCTAACTGAGATACTATCACCTGATCCCAAGATAAAAAAATTTCAAACATTCTCTTACTCAGTACATTATCTTATATAAAGAAATTCAAATACAATAGAATTATAAACTAAACAGTTAAGGAGCTAAATTGCTAGAAATTAGTTCATAAAAAACAAACTGTTTTTGTGCTTAATTCTGAGGAGAAAAAAAGTTGAATCCTTTTACATTTACTACTAAAAAAATTGTTTTAAAAAACTAAAAAACACGCTTTTATGATTAATCAAATTAAAAAGTAAAAAATAATTCTTAATATAAAAAGATAAAACAAGAAAATTAATGTTATCGTAGTAGCCGCCGAGGGGGGGGGGTATATCAATCATTATTATTTCTTACTAATTCTATTCTGAAAAGCTAAGTTAGTGTAAAAATGTAGTACAAAGCACCCCATGCTTTTATCACAATGACATTATTTTTCTCATTTATCATTTTATTCTTAAGAATTATTTTTCATTCTTACATTCGATCTACAATAAAGGCATGTTTTTTAGTTTTTATAAACTATCATTTATTCATTGATGAATTAATCTTAGATGCATCCTTTTTTAAAATCTGGAATACCCATTGGTATCCTATCAGTGTGTTGATATGGCCTGGTTTGCAAAAAGAAGGATCAGCCAACAGAAGGAAATCTGCAAGAGCTAAACTTGAAATATTTCATGTGGATGAAGGTGTAAAATTAATGATATTTTTTACTGAAAAGAGCTCAATATTCTCTCTGATACTTGCATCAGCATAAGACATAAAAGTAAACATTTTGAATCTAAGAGTTTGTGAGAAATTATTTAATCCGGCGACCTCTGAATCAATTTTCATCTGTTTTGGTAAAATGAAGCAATGAATGATGTTTCATTTTACAGATCCCACAAGAGAATTTAGAAAAACTGACTTTATGTCTTAGTTTAGCAGTTAGAACATAATTTTTTTTCCACAAGCACAAGTCTTTTTTTTTTAATTTCAGAAATACTAGACAATTTTTTATATTATGATAAGAAATTGCCGATAAACCCTCCCCTTTTTCACACAAACACTTTTAGGATTGTAACTTAATCTTTTAGTCACCAAATCTGGAAATTTTAATCCTGATCAGGACAATGGAACAAAACTATGAAATTATTGTATTTTCTTCAGTCCTTGACAAGTGTGCAGAATTTCAAATGAATTTGAACGGAATCTTTGAACTTGATTTTTACCCACTTAAAGTGGGTAAAAGATTCCGTTACATACAAGTGAAGCTTATAAAGACGTGTTAAAAATTTGTTTATTTTATGAGGGAAAAGGCATACTGATATTTTTGTATTTAAAAATTTAAGTGTTATAAATGAAATTATTAGCAAAATAAAAACAATACAAATTGAGTCATTTAACAAAAATCATATTTTTCCAACAATATACAATTATAATTCAGCTTGTGTAATATACAAATACGTTATATTGTAAACTGAAAGAAATTATGCTTTAAAAGAAGGTGAACATTCCTTCAAAGACCAAATTGCTGACTATGGAATGAACTTATTTAACACTACCTTTATTAAAGTTTTCCTTATCTCTCTTGAACTTTCGACTTTTTTTAGCTAACTCATACAATTTAAATTACAGTTATCTTAGTAGCAAAAGGAAGTAATTTTTATTTTGTCAATAAACTATTTTTCTAACAATAAAATGTTT
>BMAV01012741.1:281178-291802 GCA_019973955.1 Trichonephila inaurata madagascariensis
AAAATAAAAATTATAACCAACAAAGCATCAAAATTCATACCATCAAATTAAAATCATAAATGGACAATTGTTAAAATAAGAAAAACTAAAACAAGACTGGAATTACGTAGGAAATCAATCTGCTGCATCTGGATTCATGCCCTCAGGTCTGGGAGGGATTTACCCATTTGTACATGGATTTTGCACATTTAAACAAAACTTTGGGCATTTATTTTTACTTGTCCATAAATATAGACAGCTTTTCTGAATAATTTATTAAAAATTATAAATAAAAGTCATTTTACATTATATTGAATCACATTACAAAATATTTTCTTTAAATGTAGACACAATCTAAGTACATTTACAAAAATCACCTTTTGTTTTTTCTGCTAATTTAATTTAAGCACTAAATATAGAAGATGCACAAATCAGTAAAATAACTTTTATAGTTGGTCAACTATAAGTTTTACACTATTTAATAATATTGTAATTTCCAATTGTTGAACTTTAAGTTTCTTTTTTAGTAACAATGAAAAATCAATGAGGTGATTTCTATTTATGGTAAAAACCATGATTATGCAAACTACATAGCAAAGGTAAACTTACACATTCAAGTGAAGTTTTTCACTCTTGGTAGTTTTAAGTGCTAAGTGTTTTGATATGTGTCTTTTGCATATTTTTTACTAACTAAAGTTTGCATGAATTAGGAATCACAATTGCAACAGGTTATAAAACTAAGTATCTATTTAAGTGGAATGTTAAAAGTTTAGGACTTTTTGGAAAAGATTAATTTAATGCATCAAACACTTAAAGCACAATAAATTGGAAAAAAAAATTACAACTGCCTTTAAATACAAAAGTAATAGGATGCAGATGGATTTATAACATCTAGAGGGATGAAAAAATAAAGTTCATTGGAACGAAGCTACACTGTTAGCTAGAAGATATAATTAAAAACAGGAGGACATTATATTAAGATTAATTTTCCAGTGATCAAATTCCTTTAATTCTATTGGTATATGTATTAAAAAGAAAGCATGTTCAACTAGATATAAAAGCTACACATCTCTTATAAATTATATAATCCAGTATATATGGTTATATAGAAAAAGATTTTTCAAATCATGTTCATCTTTTTTTGTTACGGTCTTCATGAAAGGAGAGACGATGAAAGAATTAAATGAATTAAAAAACATTTGGTTATATTCAGTCTAAATGGTGTAATTGTCTTTATACACTAAATAATATTATTTTAACCATTTACATTGATGATGCTGTAACACTTGGTAAAAACTAAAAAAAAAAAAAAAAAAAAAACAGCAAAAAGGCTGAAATGTGTCTTAATTTTATTGGCAGTATTTTTTATTTATAAAATTCTTAATTTTACATTTTATGAATAAAAGTATTTTATCATCAAACTACTTAAAACACTACATGCATGTTGATGATGTAGACTTTCTCCTTCATATCCTAACATTTTTTGTGTAATTTTTCTTTGCATATTTCTTATTTAATGCATCAGTTAATAGAAGAAATTTAAAAACACAGTAGATATTAAAAGATAATAGCACAATTTTTCAGTTATTCAATATATTAAATATTATAAAAACAATAAGTAATAATCAAAATCAAAATTATTATTTTGTCAGATTTAATAAATATTAATATTTAATAACAAACATAAAAACTGTGAATAAACAACATTTCATTGATTTTATTTTATTTTATTTTACTCAATAAGCATCACAGCTTTATAATCTCATTATAACAGTATGATTGAAAGCAATGAAAAAACTTTAGAAGTGAAAGGTAAGGTAACATTTTCAATTTAATATTTATTTTATACAAAAAAATTACCTTGCAAAAATGACAAAGAAGAAATACTGCAATAGAATCTAAAACCAATAATCTGTCCAAGAACTCATCATGATTTTCTTGATTTTCCCTAAAAATATTCAATATTTATATTTTAAATATTGATAATTACGCATAGAAAAAGAATTCAACAATTCTAAAGCACAATGAAAAGCTACAAATAAAATAATAAAATATTGTAGACTATTATAACAGTTCTATAAAATTTAACTTTTCATATGAATACAAGACATTACAATATTACTGAGATCAGAATGGAAAATAAATTTTCATTGAAAGTTTAAGGAATTTTTAAAATTTTTACCTTACTTTTTCATTGTTACAATATATTAACATTTTTTTTTTAAAAAAATTTCTTAATACAAATTTTAGAATCCATTAATATATGGCACTGCAAATGAAAAAGGCAACAAAAAAAAGTGATCTTAATAAGGAAATAACGAGTATAGGAGAAGTGCTTGTTCAAGATAATACAAATACTTTCAATTCTGACAAAACAAATTCAGGAAAAAATAAATTAAAAAAGTTATTAATATTAAAATAATTTTCAAACTTCAAAACAAATGTTGGATGCTTTTTCCAATTTGCTACACACTAAATGTAGGCAATGTAACATCAACCTTCATGTTTCGTGTTTTCATGTTTCAAATAAACACTAAAGAATATTACAATTGCTGTAAAATTTGCAGTTATATAGAAAATATACATAAATAAAATATCATTAAAGTTTATAAAAAACTCCATTCAAAATTTGTGAAGACTTAAAAAAAAATTGAGTAATTGTTTAAGATACCATTTTTTAAATTTGTTGTTAATATCTGTTCACTGCTTCTTGAAATTTGTTAAAAATTCCTCATCACATATATAAATAATTTAACACAGAAAATTATGAGAAAATGATTCAATAAAATAAAAATCACATTTCTGAATTTATCTTCATATATCTTGAACTTTTTTCAACTGTGAGCAAAACAAGATTCAAGAATAAATAAAATAAAGAACTGCTCATCAAATGTCTCCATTTAATTCCCTTTCAAAATTAATGTTTGATTCAAAATTTCACTTTCCCGCCATTCTAATGATGAAGAAAACAAATTTAAGTAGATAGTAAAACAAAAAAATAAGGTATTTCCAAAAATTTAAAAGATTTTTGGCATATTAAATGCCAAAGAAAACTAAAAGACAAGCAAAAGCAACTATTAAAAGGAACGACTGTCATAAGGAATTTCAATAAAACAATAAAAAGCGTAAAATAACTTTTAAAATGCCTGTACAAATATAAAATTTTTCTTCAAATAACAAAAATTGTTACTTACTTTAAATGCAACCACCACAGCCAAATTTGTGCCACGTGAATTGTGCCATTTTCTGCCAAAATCTGACCAATTGTTTCTTTTTCAAATAAAATACATAAGAAACTTCTTGCTATTTTGGTATCATAATGTGATTTGCGTGCAATAAATTTTGCTGTGGTGACACTAACCCAAACAGTACCCAAACATTTTACATTTCTTGCTTTAAAATAATCAGTTTTTATGTCAATAAAAATGAATTAGATTTACAATTTGTTTTATTGAGTATTTATACCAAATCATAAGGATCTAATAATTCTAGATCACACATCAATATTAAGAATGGTATACAAATTGGTAATTCAAAGCAAATTTAATTTTTAAAGTACAGCTGCTCTCATTATGGCCTTCAATAAGCTCAAAAAAAATTAAAACAGCTAGCGACCTTCTGATAGTTAAAATAGGATTCTAAAATTACCTCTTCAAACATACATAGGTGACAACATATATAAAGAAACGAACGAAACAAATTATATTTTTTTTAAATACTTAAAGGGGGAAAAAATAATACAGCAAATAAAGTTATACAGTTTTTAAGGAATTCTGTTTACACAGGCATTTAAATTTACAAACATATTTAGGTCACTGAATATTTATCACAAACAGCATTGAAAAAATTATTAAACTTGTATAGTAAATTAAAAGCTATTTTTAAATATATTAATTTTTTTGCAATTAGTTTGCATTTATAGACTAAATAAAAATGTATATAATTTATATATAAATCCTAATACATACTAATATTTGAAAATCAATTCTTACTTTGGACTAAAACATTCAGCCTTTGCAAAAAGGACTCTCAATTTTTCACAACAAAATGGCCTTTGATGTAAAAGTGGACTAAAAATTTGAAGCCGAATGTATAACAATGCTTTTCTTTGTACTAAAAAAAAAGAAAAAGAATTCTAAAACTCAGTTAATTAAAAAAAAAAATACAAAATTTACAGATCAAACAACCTTTACAAATATGTTTTGAATAGTTAAATATATATATATAACATATAAGAGTGGTATAACAAAATTTTCCTCGAAATTATTTTTAATACTGTACACAAAAAATACTAAATTATAACTGCAATTCAGGATAACTGAAAAATGGAATGCTGTTTTCCCCAATTCATGACCAACACCACTCAATTATTATAGTGCAAGCTAAATTATATTGGTAAATTATGAATTAACTGAAAACTTCCCCAAAACTGTAATACGAGACATTTTTGCAAAATCAAGTAGAGAATGCTCTACATTTCACACAAATTTGATTATTTGTTCTAAAGTTATTTAGAAAAAGTCTCTAGAGAACTACGTACTAGATTATTAAGCAATCAAAGCTTCAAACCTTCAGTTATAAATTTTACCAAAATGTTTTCATAATTAGTTACTTTTACATTTTATTAAAATGAGAGTATAATTTACATATTATAAGTAAAACAGATCCATAAAAATAATATTAGCATTTTTATAAGTTGCATATGAAGTGGATTGATAGTTATCACTCATACACTAGTTCACATGCCTCTACAGCTATCTATTTTCATTTCGAATAATTCTAAAACTATTAGAGGGAGGTATTTGTAAGAGAATTTAGATTCAGAGGTTTCATAACATAAGAAATTTGAATATTAAAAACTTTGGTATATTACAATTCGCCCTTTTTTTTTTTAACTATAATTAATGCTTAATATTTATTATTGAAATTTATAATTAATAAACTTTTAAACAATAGGTTTTTAGATAAAGAGTTGCACACACAAACAAGAAATCAGTTGCATACACACACACAAAACAGCAACTGGTATCAGAAAATTCCTTAGCTCATAAATTCATCTATTGACATCATAACTGAGTTAGTTCCTTTTGATTCATTAATAGTGATATTAATTTTGTTGAACTGCAATCACAAAACTGAAAAACAAACACAGATATTTGTTTCATACTGAGTGTTTACTTTTTTTAACAATTGTACATAAAACAAATTTATTATAAATTTGAAACAATAGTTCATTAGGAAAATATCAGCTAACTAGATGATTATCTTCCAAGTTTTTTTTGTTTTTTTAAATCATCAGTTGCTTAATTTGTTGTCATTTTAAATTTTAGGCTCCATTTAACAAAAACAAATATTTACTAAAACTAAACTAAACTCAGAGGTGTAACAGCCCATGTGGGTCAAGGCCTATTGTGCCCATCTCAGTTTTCGTGATCTTGGGCATTGAGGTGCATGAGCAGATGTTCCGGTCAGGAGGTCAGTCTGACATGAAACCCCCAGTGTTTTAATTCCCAAGCAAGTTTGGTACTCATTTATCGACCCACAGAAGGGATGAAAGGCTGAGTAGATCTTGCACAGCGCACGAATTTGAACCCCAGATCTGTGGCATGGAAGCGCATTACGCTACCACTCAGACACTGGTCTTCATACAAATATTTAGTATGTTTTAAATCTAATAGCTATATATGTTTCTTATTTTTAAAAATAGGGCCCGGTGGTAGCGTATCGCGCTTCCATGCCACAGATCCGGGTTCTATTCCCGTGTTGGGCAAGGTTGACTCAACCTTTCATCCCTAATAGGGTTGATAAATAAGTACCAAACTTGCTTGGGGTCTTAAACACTGGGGGAGGGTCTTGCTTCAGACTGACTACCTGATTGGGACATCTGCTCATGCACCTCAGCTCCCAATGGTCCACGTATACGGGGATGGGCACAGTAGACCCTGGCCCTCATGGGCTGTTGTGCCACTGAGTTTGAGTTTAGTTTTAAAAATTAAAATATTTTATTTGGTAATTACTAAAATGAAGCTCTGTGTCTAAGTGGTAGAGTACAATGCTTCCAAGTCACAAGTACGGGGTTCAAACACCGGACTGGGCAAGGTTGACTTGGACTTTCATCTCTTGAGCTGGTCAATAAATGAGATCCAAGCTTTCTAGGGAACTAAACACTGGGGGTTTTGCTTCAAAATGACCACTTGACCAGAACATCTGCTCATGCATGTCAGCCCGAGTACACGCGGAGCACATGCTCGTTAAATCAGTGGGTCCGAGAGTCTTGTGGGCTGATTCACGAGTGCAGGAAACTGGAGAAAATTTCCCTCCAATTCAGTTTCATGCCTAAATTGTGGAGGTGGAGATAGGTGATGACGCCATCTATCGTTCCTTTGGGAAGGCCTCTGACCACCCTCAGAGTGTTCTCCCTCTAAATTGGGGTGGAATCGGGCCAAATCGTACTGTCACCTGTATGGTGCTCAAAGCTACGGCTAACGACAGGCGTCACTTAGCCCTTTGCCATGATGAATTTCATAGGCCTTGATCTGGCCTTTGCCGATCAGGTGGCATTAGTAACAACAACCACATGCATGTCAGCACCCAAGGTTGCGAATACTGAGATGGGCACAGTAGGTCTTGGCCTGCCAAGGTTTGTTGTGCCATTGAGTTTAGTTTTTTAATTACTGAACAATCAATATTACCATTTGTCAAAGCAAAGAAAGGTCAATTTCAAAAAAAAAAAAAAAAAATTCCATAAAATTTCAAGAGAATTTTGAATCTGCTTCATATTAAATTTTATTTATGTACTACTCACAGATAAGTACATTCATACATTGTGAATTTTAAAAAAAATCTTTTGTGTGTGTGTTTTTTTTTTGTCAAAAATAAAGTAAATGCTAAATTCCAGGAAAAAATCTAATTAATTAAAAAAATTATTAAACTAAAGAGAGGAACTATTTTTAAAGGAAATTTATTTACAAATACCTTAATGTACGCCTTGAACCTTAATGTATTACTTGCCACAATAATTGAAATATAATTAATATAATATGAAGGGGAAAAAAATAACACGAAGCATAGAAGGATAGCTTGTTACTCAATATGATAAAAATCTACTTCAATATCAATCGAAAATCTTTATCTTTAAAAACAGCAACATAACATTTGAAATGAAAAATTCAGTTATAATTATTCACACATTTTACTCACTTATACTATATCTAAAAGCATACAGATATTTTTTATAAGAATTTTAATAATATATATTTTTCTTTTTGTATGAAAATTTTTAATTACAAAGTAAATTATGAATACTTACTCTCTTGGCTTTTATTGTCATCATATGCCTAAAAATAAGAAAATAGATATTAATAATAACTATAAAAAATACAGAAAATATACTAATCAGTATTAGTTTTAGCAATTTCTCAAAATTTTAAATGAAATTAAATATGATACAGCAATAAGAATAGGGAGAAAAAAAATGTTTTTGCAGCTAACTTTACACAACATATAATTTACAAGATCAACATTTCTACTTATTGATGTTTTATTGCATTCAATATATTTAACTATTTCCTTTCAAAGAATGTAAAGTTAATATTGCCACAGACAATATTAAAAAATTTAATTACTTCACTATAAAATAATTTCATGTTTTCTCAGGAAGATTTATTACTAATATGTGAATCTATTAAATTACAAGCATCAGAATATATTGTTTTTAACAGAATTAATGATTGAAATATACATTAAAAATAAACACGCTTACTTTCAGTTCTTTACGATGAGCCATGCACAAACCTGCAGCTATACATCTATCATATACACTGGTGGTATCGAGCCCCTGAAACATCTTTCCTATACAAGTAAAATAAAAATAAAATTAAAACTTATACTGAAAAAATACTTATATACAGAAATTCAACAATGAATACTTAGTATCATGTAAAAGGGAAATTTTGTATAAAAAATACATTTAAAAATGTAAAATTGATATTTTCAAAGGGATTCCTTTATTAGTACCTGAACAATTTAATAACAATATTATAGAATTTGACTAATGTGCCTATTTATCGTCTTGCGACAGGGAGGTATCTTGAATTCATAAGCCTTATACAGTGGTGTAACGTACACCCCCACCTTGTCGGGGAATTGCAAAGGCCTTACCGATGCCAAGTACCTACCCTTTATAAGATCTGGCTTGGGGCCTAAAACCCGACTTTGCAGGGGGAGGGGGCCCTAATTCTCCATTATGCCACTGGTCTTATAATTGCAGTTAAAGTAAATTTATTTCTAAAAATTATATTTACTTGAAAAAAAATCCCAGATTAATTTTAAACTAGATTGCTACAGGGATTAATAATCTCAACAATTTTACATACCGTAAAATCCGGCGTATAACGTGCACCTATACTTTCATGCTAAATTTTTTAATTTTTAGGTACATTTGCCATATAACGTGCACCCCCTTTTTAACAAAGAAATCTGAAATATTAGTATACATTGTTTTTATGTTTTGAAGTCATTTATTTGAGGTATTATCCCAGACTTTACAACTGTTCTTGTTCATAAGGTAAGTTGTTTCTTTTAAATAAACAGTGTTTCGATACATCTAGAAGTGAAATTCTTTTATGCCCATCCTTTTGTTATTTTGAAAGCTATCATTTTTATACCTGATATATAATGTGCACCCTTAAGTTTCGATCTTAATTTTTGTGTTCAAAGTGTGTGTTATATGCCAGATTTTACGGTAATGAGGTAAACATCCAAATAGATCTCTCTCAATTTCCATAACAATTCTATTAACCAAGATTAAATTACGCAACTTAAACTCAAAGAGTATGACCAGTGAAGGGCTCTTTTGTATCTCATTTTAAATAGGAGAAATATAATAAAATAAAAAAAAAACTATTTCAATAACTATTTTAACTCTTTCAATAACCTTCATCTCATTGTGAAAAAATATGCTATAAAGACAACTTTCCATTACATATAATCTTATGTGTTTATTATATTCAAAAAAGTCACCATTTGTTAACAAAAAGCCTTATAGATCCAAACTGAAATAAAGTTAATTTTTAGTAGAAATTTTATTAAAATCAAGGCATTTAAATTCTACTTAAATTCACAGCACTGGTCCCAAAATTAATTTACCATGCACATATCTAGGTGGTTGTCATTTGAGATTTAATGTATGAACCAATCTATCCTCAATTCAATCAGAATGTGTGGTATTAGTAAAATAATCTGTGTAAAGGAACTGCCTCCATTAGTGATGCTCTGATATTTTATGTTATTACACGTGCCTTTTGAGATAAGAATTTTTTTTTCACATTTTCCTTGCAGAAATAGTGGCATGGATATATTACCCATTCTGCAGGTTTCTTCCCTTATATTCTACTGAATGTGAGCTGGAGAGCTTCACAATTCATATTATTTGCATTATTCAGTGAGGGGCATCTATTTAAAAATTTTTCTTAACACTCCTTCTTGATGATACATTTTTACTGTCACATTCAGGGCCGATCCTAGGGTATCGGTCGCCCTCGTGCAAACACCTAATGTGCCGCCCCCCTCCCCAGAGAACTTTTCATATTTTGACTAATACTTAATGTTGACGTTAAAAACTCATCTACTTATATAAGAATAAAAGTAAAACACATTAATAATAACTCAAATAAAATTTGAAATGCAAACTTCATTTTTTGTCCAGGTAATGAGTTATAATAGCGATAAAATATTTTAACAAGATAATAAATTAACAAAAATATAACCTTTAAAATAAAAAGAAACATTTTGTAACTATAAATGCAAAGCAACAGAATTTACTCAAAAAATACAATACAATGAAAATAAATACTAAGGCAAAAATCTCATGAAACGAAAAGTATATAAATCAGTTCTTCTATACAAAGACTAAGAAATAAACTATACCATAAAATCCGGTGTATAACGCGCACTTTTAATTCAAAAAGTAGGATCGAAATTTACGGGTGCGCGTTATAAGTCGGGCATAAAAATGAGAGCTTTAAAAATACAAAAAGATGAACATAGAAAAAGATCAGACTTTTGCATATATCGAAATACTGTTTCTGTGAAAGAAATAACATTCCTTATAAACTTAAAGGGTTGTTATTCTGAAAGTACACTATTTTTTACTAAAGCTTGGAATAATACTCGAATAAAGGACTTCAAAACTTAAGATCATTGTGCACATGCATTTCAGGTTTCTTATTAAAAAAGGGGATGCGTGTTATAAGGCGAATATGCGTAGGGGCACATTATATGCCGGATTTTACTGTAACTATAAAATAACTTTTCTGGCTTTCTGAGAAGCAAATTTGTTAATAGTTTCGGTTAAATCAATTTTTTCTGAGATTTCGGATTCAATTGAGACTATGGCCAAATCTGAAAGTCTTTCTTGTATCATATTATTTCTCGAGTAATTTTTAATTTACTGAAACTTCTTTCACTGGAAGCTACAGAAACAGGTAAGTTAAAAAAAATTCTTAATGCTAGAGCGAAATTGGGAAAACAGGGAATAAGATCATTTTTCACTATAATTTCTAATACCTCAGGTGGCTTTTTTTTACTAGGAAAAAAAATTTGAATGAAGTTATTTCATTGAAGAGTTGTATACCGTCTATATCTT
>BMAV01012741.1:307007-336643 GCA_019973955.1 Trichonephila inaurata madagascariensis
GATAAACTGCGGAATGGGACAAGTCATCAATAAAACAAGGCCAGAATGAACGAATAAATTTTTCCTTTTGAAAGGAGAGGAAACTGAACAAAGGTTTTGCCTTCGATTCTAAGCTTCACCCGATTTTCAGCAGCTTTAACACGGGAAAAAGAGCACGGCTTAGATTCGAGTAAATACGGAAATTACGTCTTTTATTAAGAATATTTTTGAAAAAATTGATTTTCATTGTTTGCTATTCATTAATAGTAATGTTGGCTCCAATTTTAGCGATGATTTTTTTTTGTGTGTGTGAAATGTGTCTGTGGATGATAGAACTCGGTACCTTCTGATTCGTAAGCACGGAACATACCACTAGGCAAAAGAGATCCCCACTGTCCGGAGGCTGTTACTGGCTTATGTAATTATCGCTAAGAAAATTATTTATTCCGGTGAGAAATTATTTAGTAATCCGGTGATCTTTTAATCATTTCTTGGCTGTTTTGGTAAATTGAAGCAATGAATTATGTCTGAGTTTAGCAGTTAGAACATAAATTATTTTTTTCCCACACGCACGAGTCGTTTTTTGTTTCCATTTTCAGAAAAACTAGACAATTGTTTATATTACGGAAAGAAATTGCTGACGCACCCTCCCCTTTCTCACATTTAGAATACTTTTTTGTTTCTTTGTTGCGTTTGTATTAACCACGAGCATTTTCACTTTTAGGGTTGTAACTTAATCTTTTTGTGTCGCCAAATTTGGAATTAGTCGCCAAATCTGGAAATGGTATATGGAATTAATCCCCAAATCTGGAAACAGTTAATCTTGATGATGCCGATCAGGAGAATAAAACAAAATTATGAAATTATTCTATGGTCATCGGTCCTTGACAAGTGTGCAAAATTTCGAATTATTCTGACATTTAAAGTGGGTAAAAATAGAATTCAAAGTTTCCGTTACGTACAAGTGAAGCTTATTAGACGTGTTATTAGATTTAAATTTCATTTTCGTAAGGAGGAAACGATGAACCGATGAGGCCGATCACACCCATTTCGTTGCACCATTGTCTGTAATGACAGGCGGATTGTGGGCATGGCAGTGAAGGATCGCGCAGCCACATCACGAACAATATCAAAACAGATTCAGTCTGTTACGCATCATTCGGTAACAGCTCGTACCATTCGACGCCGTTTGCCGCAGAGTGGAATGTATGAAAGGCGTCCATTGCTTCGTTTCCCCTTGACTGAAAATCACAGGTATTTAGGCCGCCAATGGGGTTCTGGAGGGTGGACATGGACAACGGAATGGAACGACTGTGTTTACTGACGAATTCTGCTTCTGCCATCAACATCACGATGGTCATATTCGAGTTTGGAGAGACCGAGATTAGATGCTTCTGAACTGTTGCGTTATTTATCGCCACACTGGTCCTGCACCCGGTATCATGGTTTTCGGTGGTAAAGGATTTCGCTAGCACACCCCTCTAGTACGCATTGCGGGTAAACTGAACAACCAGAGCTACATCTCTGATTTTTTGGAGCCATGGTCCTCCCATACATTCAGCACTTGACATCAGCCATATTCCACCAGGTCGTGCATTAGCACGACCACAAGTGGTGCGCAATGTTTAAGAGTTCTTCTTTACCAATCAGATTGAATTGCTTCCTTAACCTGTTTGCTCTCCCGCTTTATCACCAATCGAAAACATGTGTTCCATGCTTGCACAACGACGGGACCGGGATACACCACACGCTGCTACACCAGATCAACTATAGCAGTATGTGGAAGCCGCATGGACTGCTGTAGCCCGAAGATACATCCAAAGCTTTTTTGATTCTATGCCGAGGTGCGTGACCGTAATAACCAACAATGGAGGCCACACCAACTACTGATTTTGTCATCATCCACACGTCACAAGAGTCTGCAAATTTAATTGTTTGATCTTTGCACAACATCTTATCTGCCAAATATATTTTGCTGTGATATATCTGGTCCTTCCTGGTGTTGCATTTTGTGTGACCAACAATGTTTTTGAGATGAAAAAATTTTAAAATTAAAATGAATTAAAACAGTTTCTTTTCAGATCGGAAGATTAAAATTACACTTAAAAAAGCCTTTTTTTTTAAAAGCTACAAAATATGATTTTTTGAAGATCAAGAAAGTGGGCCTAGGCAATCCGGTTACAGCAAAAGTCCGAAGTTCCTAGGGAGAAAATTTTTGTCTAAGTGTGAAAAAAGAAAGGAAGCGTTCTGATTGGTGGACACAATGTTGCTTAATAGGACGACGTTAACTAACCCTCACTCACTCTCCCACAAATATACATGTTATTTTCTTATATTTGCATTTTTCACATTTCTTCCTTAATAAATATAAATGCAACAAATATCCCGAAATAACAAAATTTCTCTTAAAAATTTACTTTATAAAAATTTAATTTTATTGAAAATTTTTAAATATTTGATTTAAGCGCCCCCCCCCCTTTTTTTTGTGTGCTTAAAATGATATCTTTTCTAGAGATGGTATGGAAGCAAATACTTTTCCTAACATTTAACTTATGTTTGAAAATATCATACTCTTAATTTTTATGAATATGTTCATTAAATATTTATCTGTAAATTACCATAACACAGAAATTGCTGAAAGATTAAAACATTCACGTATTTTTAAACTCGTAACGAATGGCAAAAAGACGGACAATAGTGCGCCCTCTCCTGACGGTGTGGACACTTAATCAGTCAGCCTGCCAGCTAAGTGAAGAAAGCCGATACCAATGTCCACGCGCGAAAACCTCTCGTTATTTGTATAGTGGTAGCTGTTTTGATATAATTGTATGAGTATTGAATGAGTATTTAAAAAAAATTTGAGCTTACCACCGTAGTAATTTTTAAATGCAGGTCATAAATGGCGCCCAACGTGGGGCTGCTTTAGAAAATTACCGAAATCAGTTGTTTTTGAAAGTTGTAATATAATATAAATATTTATTTAGAAAAGTCACTATACCTGTATTGAACTCAAAACCAATAAGTTGGGCAGATCAAGTAGAACAAGAAGATTATACGATATTTCAAGATTGGAAGGAAGATGGCCTCAAATCAGTTGCTTATCGAAAAGCTTGGAAAAAAATTAGCTACAAATGGCAAGCAACGAAGGTTATAAACTATGATTAATTTAAGTGTTATTTTTATGGAAATAGAAATCAGTTTTTTATTTAAATTTAATACTAATTTTTAAACAAATATATTGTTAATTTTTTTTTTTAATTTAAAGAAAAAACTGATTCATTCATTAAAATAGGCCTGAGAAAGTATTCTTGCAATGAATTCCAGCATAAAATCTTAAAATTTCAAAAAATATTAAAGAAATGAGAGAATAAAATAGATTAATTGAAAAAAAAATTATTTCATTTATTAGAAGAAAGCATTGATATTAGTTTTTATGGTGCACAAAGTATCGTATATTTCCGTGTATAAGCCAAAAGTATAGTGACATGTATAAAAGTGAAAGAAATTTTCTTTTTTCTTTTATTTGGCATATAACCTTTTAAGACCCAGCTTGCACGATCGCGTGGGTTTGACATTCTTATCCCTTTAAGACCCGAAATATTTTTATCCTTAAATATCACATTTTCTGGTTATCAACACTATACTAACCCCAATGACATTAGAAAAAATAATAATAATAAATTTTTGCTAGCCCCCTGGAACGTGAAATGTTTTAGAACGAATTTGCGGGCTTGTTCTTAAAGGGATATATAGATTTCATATTTTGGTTAAATCTTTGAAGAAAAAAACACCCTTTCTTATACACAGATCGGCTGATAGTACGTTATTATACGCTTAATATATGGTATGTTATTATAGCACTATTATGCTGAAATGAAAAATGTAAAATAGTAGAAATATAAAGTATCTGTTGTGTGGTAGAAACACTGTATAAATTCTTAAGGATTTAAATTGGCAATATTGATTATTGATTGCATTTAGTTTAACTCCTCGTTGCGCATCCAGCGATTTCCACGGGTGTGGATTTCTTCCAACTATTTAGTTGTGCAACCCGTGTCGTTCCTGTTCCTGTTTATGTTTTCATTTATATTTTTATCTTCAGATTTTTATGATCTAAGTCTATATTTTAAAATAAAAACTCTTTAACAATTTTTTTTTTGGTATTTTTTAACTCTAAAATGTAGATTTAATATGTAGATTTGAAATACGTAATAAAATAGCTACGTAACGAGAGCGTTAAGTATCCCAACAATTTTTAAGAACTTTTAGATAAAATTCTTATGTACAAAATTCTTAAGTATAGAAGGGTTTCAGTTGTATAAAATATATTCTTATATATTTTTTCCAATTGCCAAATAACGCAAAAATTTGAACTTTTCTAAATATGGTAATTTCTTATCTTGTATATTATATAAGTTTAGCGTAAATTCAACTAATATTGGCGCAATATAGCTATTAAATGTAAAATAAGACTATTGGTAAAATATACAAGATAAAACATATTCTTTTTCATTGCGTAATAAATAGTTCACGTATCCAACAGAAGATTCAAATGTTAAACAATAAAGCGAAGAAAGTTTCTAGAAATTATCATTTCCTTAAACCTGTCTTAATCCGAAATTTATTACAGAAAGTGGCTCCCTGGTTAGGGAGCTCATTGATCATAGAAGCGTATAATTGGCAAATTATATTCACCTCAGAATTGAGTATTATAGCCAGCCAATCTGGACCTTTATGATGCCTCTGAGACTGTAACCCACCATTAGCTAATGGATATACCAACTACATTTGCACGATCTTGAATAAATATCTTCCGCGTGTATGTGTGTGAGATGTAACTTGAGCTGTTAAGGGGCTTGATAGATATCCATCAGAATAGGGCAAAAGTTACCCCATAAGTTTCTTTTTTTTTAATGAGGTATAATTTTCGCAAAAATAAAAATGTCTCACTTTTAAGCCCTTTTTGAGATAAATCATGTTAGTCAATACTTTATATTGATTTTCTTGTTACAAATGCATAAAGGTGTATGCCTTATACATAAAGGTGTATTTTATACTTTATATGTAGTAGAAAAATTCAGTTTAATTTGAGCCATCTAAATACGTTCATAGTACTTTTTTTTTTTTTTTTTTAAAAAAAAATAGCAAATTAAAACATTACAAATACTTTTTTTAGGGATCAATATCAGAAAATACCGGGTGGCAAAAAGTCTGTAAAAACTTCAAAAATTTATAAAACTCAGAAAATTAAACAAAATAAAAAATGGTTTGCAGGTTTAGCATCGATAAGTCACGGGATTTTTTTTAACATAAGAAAAAGAAAAAATAATTAAATAAATCACTGGTAGGTGGCGTTTCGTACCTAAGTAAAAGAAAAGACTCGCAAATAACAGAAATAACGTTACCAAATCATTTATTACAGCAGCATATGTTCCACATATCCACCACCACAAGGATTGACACATTCCAAAGGTGTGGCAAATCCAGCAACGGCAGCGCGCAGAATATCCGCCTGTATACATGACAGCTCTCGGTGGATCTCATCTTTCAATTCCGACAGATTGGATGGACGGGATTAATACACTTGGGAAATTTAATATCCCCACAGCCAAAAGTCTACTGGAGTCAGATCTGGAGACCGAGGAGGCCATGTAAACTTACAATGTTTAATAATGATTCTTAGACTTGGTCGTCTGGATCTTGCACGATCCTCGAGCGATCCAGTTTCCTCAAATCACTGAACAAGCTTTATGAGGCGTATCACTTTTGAAGGTCCTCTTTTCCAGTCTTCACAATTTTCTGAAGTCAGAATTTACACAGTGCAACAGTCGCTGATTACTTGTTCATGAAGAACAGTTTCACCAACAAAGTTTTGTCTTTCTCACTCAGCATCCTTGTTTACTTAGTTGGCATTATGCAACGGAGAATTAGATCTGGATTAAGAGCATCAGTATTTGTAATCGTCTGTCTCATTTACATAAGTCCAACTCAGTCATTTGTACCAGCGCCATCTGTGGGCAATTTTTTTCTTCTTATTTTAAAAAAATTCAGTAACTTATCGATGCTAAATCTGCAAACCATTTTTTATTTTGTTTAATTTTCCAGGTTTTATAAATTTTAAAGGTTTATACGGACTTTTTGCACATCCGGTATTAATACTTAATCAAACAATATTTAAAATAAATTATCTAAATTTTATAAAAAGTGTAGTGAAATTTTGAATTTTTTTTTTAAAAATACTTAAAATCAGTTAAAGAAAAAAAAATAACAGACTTATATCTCTAAAAGTATTACTAAAATAAGCTATGTACATTTATATTTTGGGAAAAATCTAGAAATTTTAATGTTTTATTAAAATATAAAAATTTTAGAGCTGATAAAAAAATATTATGTGATATATTTATGATGCTATTATTGAAATAATATGCCATAACTCAAAGAATATTCATAGAGTAAGATTTATTTTAGAACATTCCCTAGAAAATTATATAAATATCAGGTTCAAAAAGTTTCATAGAAATACATAGGTAATATTTTGAGTTATCAGACCCACCATGATAGATTTTGAACAATTTAAATGCCCACTTCTGGAATATTAAAGGCCCATTTCTAATTTTTCTAATTTTATGTAACTTATTGTGTAACTCGGCCTATGTATAACTTAGAAACAAACTAATACAATGTGTCAGGGGCCAAAAGTATCCAAAAGTAATATCTTATTATTCCGGTTGATTGATTGATTAATTGAATATTAACCTCACACTGTTCAGCTGCACGAGGGCTTTTAGCGACGGACCACGTAATTTTGAACCATGGTCAAGCTTATTATTCCGGAACTACCCATCAGAATGTAATAAACTATTCATCCATGAATTGGAAAACTCTTCGAGATTTTTTGGGTCTAGTCTGATCGGCCGCACGTGGGCGCATTATTCGGCTGTGGCAGAAGATAAACTTTTTACACAGCACCTGAAAAGCTACAGTTTGAACTTATTGACTTGAAGTCGGATCACAATGTGAAGAAAGTGTTTAATGCTGTGACAATGATATTTGCAAATCTTTGTCAGCTGAAAAATTTCCATCTACGAAGAAATTTGTGCGAAAATTATTCTTTGTATCTTAGTCGACATGTATTCGAGAGCTAAGTTTCTCTTGGATGAAGTTCAACAAGAGTAAATATATATGCAAGATGATTGACATAAACTTTGTAGGCTGTGATGATAATTAAAACAAGCCATCTCCTGATTTAAAAAAATCGTAGAAAAGTATGATAAGGTACATTTGTCTCATTAAACTGGTTCTAAGAAATGTGTTTGCAATTATAGATAATATGAAATTAGCACACAATAAATGAATTAAATCAAACTGCCACTATTTAACTCATATACTTCTTATTATTTTTTAAAATTTCTAATAGGGCTGCGGATTGGTGTTTTTACCATTGCAGACCTAGTTCGGCATCCTACTTCGGGAGAGACCATCCTCGGGAGTTGGTATCTCTTTTTAGTGTGGTACCATATAGGCGGATACCAATCACCGCAGGTAATTTTGACGCTCAGTTTCCTCACCTGAGCTCTGGTGATGCGAAAATGTACTCGGGAATTTAATTTTGCCTAGAGCACCCAAGCCAAACAGGCACTCAAGGGATCTTTTACATGCTACATAATCATGCGACATGTAATCGCTGTCGATTTTCTGCATTATGAAAATCAACCGACTTCGGCTGGGGTCAAACCCGCAACTTTAGGTGTATAAGGTCAGCGACAAATCAACTACGCCACCCAGCCGGCTTCTTATTTTTTATAATGAATTCAATCATTTTAAAAGGACCTTCCGGTATCCTCTGCTCCTACAATGTGGTCCGCAAGCCGAAACAAGTTGCTCGCCCTTGCTCTGTTCAATAGAAATACCCCCACCCCCCTAAAAAAGAATTGTGTTTTGATCAAAATTAGTCATTTTAACGTGTTCGGATACCTTAACTAATATAAATTACAAGCTATTATGCATTTTAAATGATAAATATGTATCTAATCGAAAACTGATTTTTATTCAATTACTACTACTAGCTCACACTCTCTGTATATTTATTTATTTATCTTGGTGGAATTTTCAATCGTTAATAAAATACATTTTAAAGTGATCAATTGAGCTGAAATTTTATATACATGATTATTTTGGATGACAATACAATAATTTAATTATAATTAATAAAAATCAATTGATTAAAACTAATTATTTAAAGAATTACAAATACAGCCACGTTGGCATCATTTTTGGCGACTTAGCGACCCTTTTGGCGACTTGTGTCAAAACTTGAAAAGGTTTTTTTCTCACGTTTTAAAGCATTCAGTTGAAATGAAATTTTATATACACGATTGTTTTGGATGACAATACGATACTTTAATGATAATTAATAAAAATCAATCACCACTTAATGTTGTGATTCTGTCAAATGTATATACATATTTATATTAATTGTAACTATTTAATAAAAAGTAGCTAAAATAAAATTTTTCTTTGTTGATCTAAGTAGGAATTGACTTAAAAACAGTTTTTTTTATATTACTTGTTGAATTATGTATACCACGTAAATATTATGTACATAGAAATGGTTGACATATTTGCAATTTTTTGAATGCGCAAAAATTATGTGATGAAATTATTTAAGTGACAATTATAGGAAAACTTTTTCATACAGTTATTATCTAAGACTTCTTTCTATTAAGTTCAAATGAACAAGAAATGAACATTCTAAAAGATATGACTTTTTTTTGAGTAACTTTCTTTTAATAAGTCCTTAACATGTACTATTTAAACTGTTTTCGGAATTCCTGAATTAAAGTACCTTTTAATTCTTTATTGGCAATAGAATTTTTTCGATGAAAACTTTCTTGAAGTAATCGAATTATACAAAATACTAGACGATTAGCCAGTGTTTAAAAGACGAAATTAGAGTAAATTCTTTTAATGCAAAAGTTGAAACCTTTTGAAGCGTATTTTTACAGAGAATTTTTGAAAGAACCCAGACCCCTTCAAAGAAAGAATCATGAGAGATCTATTGAACACAGGAAAAAATGTATGATTTTTTTTATCGAATGTACTCCGTACATATATTTCTTAGACATATTTCTATTCATTGCAAAATACATCAACTTGCATTTCCTGGCAGTAACATCATGAGCTTCAGAGAAAATATTCCAAAAATCACGAAATATTTATTGTAAAATATACTGAGAAGGCCGGTTTTACACATCTTCCTTTTTTGAAACCGCCACGAACAATGATTTCCTTATGGATTTTCAAACCGAGTTTGAATCTGCTTTTCGGCATTGATATATATTTTTGAATTGTTTCGTTGATTTTAAAAAGTGGAGAGAAAAAGAATCTTTTTTATTTAGATACAAACGATACGATACGGCTTTCATCGATTTTTACCTTTTGCTCGATGTATGTAAAAAGGAAGACCGATCTGAATAAAATTTTTCAAGTCGGATATTTGAAGTGATAGCCAAACTCAGCTATTGGAGAATAAATACACTGTTTTGAAATAAAATGACACAGAATTTGCATCGTAGTGTTTTTTAAGACCAAAATATAGAACGAATGTTTTCAGAAGTCTTCAGTAATACAACTCTGTAACTATCTGCTTTATTCTATAATATCATTGCATTATTATTGGTCACGCAATACTATACAAGAGAAGTTTTTCCCGTGGTAGTATATTGCAAGTATGTGAAACCAGAATATATTTTTAACTAGTTTAAATAATTCCATTCATACAAAGTGGACTGTAACCAGTGGCGTAACGTGCACCCCCGCATTGCAAGGTGGGGGAGGTGGGCAAGGGTTCTAGGGGCCCAAAGCCTGACTGACACCAAGTTGCAATCCTTTGTAAGATCCGACATGGGGCACAAAATCTGACTTTGCAGGGGGCCCTAATACTTTCCGTTACGCCACTGACTGTAGCGGTTCCTACATAAATCAGAAACAGCCTCCGGACAGGGATGATCACTTTTGTCTAGTGGTTAAGTTACTCGGCTACGATTCCATAGATAGCGGGTTCTAATCTTCGATATGGACAAAGAACTAGATTGTTTTATAATAACTAATTATTTTAGCGATATTCTCAACAGGAAGGTTACAAGAAAGGGAAGTACTGGATGGGCTAAATTAATATGACATCATAATCACACGATAAATGCAATGACGTATTTTTCAACCAATCATTTCATGTTCCTCACTGTTGCCAAATTTGTTTTAAAAGGAACTTATTTGTTAAGAATAACAACGCATATTGGATGCCTATAATACATAACATAACAACACACTTGATTTAAAATTATTCGAATATTATTAATACATCTTATTTTTTAAAAAAACTTTTTGAACAATACAGTGGAGTCGTGAAAACTCGGTAGAGAGTCCGGAGAGCTCGGTTCCGGACTTCCTTCGTCGTCTTCGTGACGAAGCAGCACAACGTTGAGAGCAGTACGCAAGACAACAGGACATTACACATTTCTTTAAAAAAATGTAGCCATTTTTTGATAAGTCTGTCACTTAATTTTCATTATAGACAGCTTTATGCCTTGAAATATTTTTCTGAGATGTGTCTGATCAGCTAAATTGCTGTATACTATATATTCATAAATTTTCATTCTCTTTTAGTATATGCTCTATACCTTCATAACGTACGTACTTTTCGTTTTTTTTAAAAGGTATTTGTGGAGATTATTTTCTGTTGCATTCTCAAGCAAACAATACATACAAGCGCAGTACAACATTTTCTGAGGAAACCCTCGTACTTATTCTCTTTTAATTCCATTCTCGATAATCCGGTATTTTCACAAACTCGGTCACCCTTCGATCCACATTAGGCCTAGGTTTCGGTAATCTACTGCATTAACACTTGGACTTCCTTAACCAATTATCAAATTTGAAATTGTGCTTGGGTTTTACAAGTATAACAAGTACGGAACTAAAGTCAGCTTTGAATTCAAAAGAAAACACGTGATTACATTAATTATGTACCCTTCATGAATTCGACTTATTGAGGTAAACGGAATAATAATACTAATAATAATTGGAAAGAAAATGAAGTCGCTGTTAAGAACTTGAGCGGTGAAAAACTATCTTAAATCTATATTCATCGTAATCCAAGTGATACACGCGTCAACTACATGGTTGGTAATATTTTTACTCATAAGAAAAAAAATGCATAACATCAATTTCTTCCCAGCTTTCAGAATTGACCATTTATGTTTCTAACACATTTATATATATCCTTTTGAATTTATTTAAAAACACCATTGCGTGTATATGAAGCAAGAAAATTCTGTTCACTTCGGCGTTCTTGACATTACTTTGGCAAGCTGGAACAAGTAGAATCGACAAAACCGGATGAAATATTATGTATTAAATCATAGGTTTTCAACGTGGGCGATAAAACCCCCTTATGGGATTTTGAGGCTTTCAGGGGGGCAGTAAAAGGCCCAGAGAAAGTTAGGGGTTTTGAGATGGTATGGAGGGGTATGAGTAGATTAACCAAATATAGTCTAAAAAAAAACTTAAAAATACGCTGATTATGTGCTAACAAAAGTAAACTTTAATACTGGCTACCTTAAATTGATTGTATGTATTATAAAATTATATATTCGTGGCAATAGCTATTTCAGATTTGCAAGTAAAAAAAATTGGGGCCTTAAAAAATTATATTCTATTAGTTTAAGAATATTTAAAAAAAAATTAATACTCGTTTTCACCATGTATTATGTACACTCTTATTTCTCTGGAGTGGGAGAGGGCGGTATCGAAATATTCACTAGAAAAGGGGCGCCATTCAAAAAAGGTTGGGAACCTATGTATTAAATGAATGAATTAAAAGTCTGAAAACTGTGAAGCACAAAAACTTTCCTCTTTGTTGCATCTACGGCATGACGCCGGCCCTCCTCCACTTATTATCTCCATGAGTGTTCTTTTCTTAAAAAATTTTCAATGGGGCTGTGGATTGGTATTTTATCTTTACTGACCAAGTACATTACCCGGGAGTTGGTATCACTTTTAAGTGCGGCAATATATAGGTGGAGTACCAATCGACCCAATGTAATTTTGACTTCCAGTTTTTGATAGATTTTTGGCTTATAAAATTAATCAAAACTACAGTTCAATATTTAATCTTTAAAAGGTAAATCATGATTTTTATAAAAGATTTTCAATTTATATTTAAGTTTTTTTTTAAATACAACATTGGAGGGAAAACGTAGAGTAAATAACAATTAAGGTCTCACAGGACTCTTAAATTGTAAACTTTTCAATTTTTTGAAAAAAAAATTATGTTGAAGCCTTAATATTTCTGAGCATTTTGGTACCAAAATTGCGTTGATACTGTGAAAACTTCAGAAGTTATTGAGAAATAAGTATGAAATTTAAACGAAAACCCTATCTCTTTCTTATCTTTAACTTCATTTTTCGCAAAAGAAAAAATTTCAGCTTCCGCGCAGGATTTCTCAATAACTATTTTTGATATAAATTTGAAATTTTATACATGTTTTCAAAACAAGGCTCTTCATAACTTATACATCAATTTTCAAAAAAAAAAAAAAAGAATTTTTCTTATTTGATGTTTAATTTATTTTTTTCTTATTATTTTTTTAAATTTTCGTTATAATTGTATTTAAAAAATATTTTTTCCCTCTAAATTTTTAAAAGTTATTATAACTTCAAAAGTGAACATTTTTATACCAAGTAAAATTAATTTGTTAATTCTGATCCATTTTGTATTTCAGAATCCTGCGTGGGGTAAAATACTGATTTTCTTATTTTTGAAAAATTGTCCAATTTTTATTTCTTTATAACTTTTAAAAATTTTTTCAAATTCTCTGAAAATTTGAGAAATATTGTAAATATATATGATTATTATGTGGTAAAAATTTCAAATTATTGTTTTATTTTATTGCTAAGTTACAGTGGTTTGAAGAAGGATGTTTTTTCGAGTGCACGGATATCTGTTAAGGGCTCGAGTCAGCCGATTAAAGATCAGCCTCTACAGGAATCATTTCTACGAAGAACAAACAGCATAATAGTAATAAAATGAACATAACTGACTTTCGTAATTTTTAAGACAGATAAAAGTGTAAAAATAAAAAAAAAAAAATCCAAAAATATTCTCATTTCTTGAACAATTTAAAATAATATCCTGTGCAATTTCGAAATTTCAATTTTGAAACCAATCATTAAGAAAAATAGAGGGAGGGGAGGGGTATGAAAAAGAACGCTGTTGAATTAAGAAAAACACGAATAATTCTATTTTAATGTCATTCTTTAATGTACAACCTTAAAAAATATCTAAATAATAATAATACCCCTCCCCTCGCAATTGAATGATAAAAATTAAAAAAACCTCAGCATAATAAAAATGGAAATAAGGTGCACCGAATAATGAAATACCATTTCATAACTCATGCATTAAATATGAGAAAAAAAAGTCTGTAAGAAAAATAAAACCCAAAAAATATAGTAAACAAACAATACAAATGTTTCTGCAATAACTCCATAATGCCCAAATATACTTTTCATCAGTGTATTGCAAATTCTCGAACGCACCCACTCAATTCAAGTATTGAAAGGGTCTGTAAAATAAAAATGCTTTATTTTTTCTTAAAGTATTGCTGGCAGGGTGTCAAACCAATAAATTCAATGCCTTCTTCAGTTCTTTCTCCACCTTAAACCAATGAATATTTGAAAACGCAACATTTGCATGCCTTTCCTCCCTCCCTTTGGCTTTCTTCTCTTCCAACTGTTGCTCGGCGCACGGGATAAAGGTTTTTCTTTTCGCTGGTGGAAAAAGAAAAATATACATTTTTCTTTTTCATCTTTTTACATCGATTTTTCTTTGCTTCCCACTGTCTTTTCTTTTTCCTTTTCCTCCTGCTTTAAGACAAAGATACACTACTTCGCGAAATCAATCTGCCGGTTTCTTTCAGAAGATAAACAGAGTACCAAAAAAAAGGGGGAACGTATGCTCCGTGCCTGCTTTTAGAAGGATTGAAATTTTTTGTACGAGTGTGTTTTTGCGTTATATATTTTTTTTTTACAACTTGTTATCTCTGTGGGTCATGGTTTTCGAATTTTTAACATCAGGTTTTTTTCTTTTTATTGGATAAAAAAATATTCCAATATTTTAATGAATCTTAAATGCTGCTGATGAATGTTTACACAAATTTTTATTCCATATTCTGTTTAATAAACTGTCATTTTATCAGGATGTATACTCGAATATCTTTATACTAAGAAATTTTGCTAATAATGTATTTATTTTATACTTATAATTTATAAGCGGTAATTATTTTGAATTAAACAATCGATTTTTTAAATGTTATTCAATTCCTACACTATTAGCTCACACTTCTAAATATTTATTTATTTATCTTGGTGGAATTTTCAATCGTTAATAAAACACATTTTAAAGTGCTCAATTGAGCTGAAATTTTATATACATGATTATTTTGGATGACAATACAATAATTTAATTATAATTAATAAAAATTAATTGATTAAAACTAATTATTTAAAGAATTACAAATACACAGCCACGTTGAGATCATTTTTGGCGACATAGCGACACTTTTGGCGACTTGTGTCAAAACTTGAAAAGGTTTTTTCTCACGTTTTAAAGCATTCAGTTGAACTGAAATTTTTTATAGACACAATCGTTTTGGATGACAATACGATACTTTAATGATAATGAATAAAAATTAATTACCATGTTGTGATTCTGTCATATGTATATTATACATATTTATACTAATGGTAATTATTTAATAAAAAGTAGCTAAAATAAAATTTTTCTTTGTTCATCTAAGTAGGAATTGACTTAAATTTTATTTTTATATTACTTGTTTAAATTTATGAATATAAGTTACCTTTATACAGTAATACCCCAAACTTACGCGATAGGTGGGATTGAGTAATAACCGCGTAAGTCGGGGTATCATTTCGCACATAAATACATATAAATTATTTTTAGTTGGGGCAGGAGACGAAAGAAAATAATCATTTAGAAAAAACAAATATTTGATATAATCTTAGATATAACATAAATATAAAATCGCAAGCCAAAATTTTCTTGATGTAGAATGTCTCATAAAATCTAACAAAGTAGTCTCTGTCAGTTCAAAGATATTTTCTCCCACAAAACCTACTCGTATCATGCTAATAATTTTTTTTATTCCTTGTGTTGATGAAAAAATACGCTTTTTGTTGGAATCTATAGTTTCTAAGATTTGTAACCATTTTTTCAAATTAAAACTGGAATTTCTGTCGAATTCCCAACCGTCATTCGATCTTCTGATTAAACTGGGTCAAAAGGCTGAAGTTCTTCAATGCTCATGATTTTCTATGAGCTCATCCATTGTCAGTTCCTGATTGTATAAATTCAGCAGTTCTTGAATGTCATCACTGTTCACTTTTAAATTTACTTGCCTCGCAAGATCGACAATTTCTTCAATCACGTTACCAATTTGATTATTTTTCAGCCAAATAGGAAACGGGAGGAGGGAGCAATCGAGTTGTGTAGCGCTCAAACAAAAGATGATTTAACGAGATTTGAAAATCGTGTAACTCCGGGTTCGCGTTTGTCGGAGTTTGAGGTATTACTGTCGTTTATCCGAACGTTTATTATCCGGAGCGTCAAATATCAGAACCAGTTTCTTTTTCTTTTCGAAAAGTGCAATGCAGATTTAGAAGGCGAAAAAGTCGTCAATGACGACCACAGGGAGGAGTTTACCGACTTTGTCCAATCTATTCCAGGATTTCAAGAATGCGATGAAGAAGATGTAGAAACCTGGATGGCATGCGATGCAGAAGACTGTGGATTTCAAATGCTAAATGATGACGAGATTGTGACTTCCGTGCAGGAAGAATCCGACCCTGTCGACGATGAAACGGATGAAGACGAGGACTACAACGAAAGTAGCAAGGGTCAATCAAATGCTGACGCGTTTTCTGCGTTAGAGACAGCTATGAACTGGTACGAAACACAATCAGAGTGCTGCTGTCTTACTCAACTACTGCTGCTCAAGAGAATCAGAGACCTTACAGCGAAAAAACGGAGGTGTACGATGGTACAGCGAAATATAAGTCATTATTTTACACAATAAAGGTAAAATTGTGACATTTTGCACCTATTTTGCTTTTTCTTCAAGCACGTTTCCCGCATATGATGATTTTCAATATTCGTATAGTGTCCGGTTTCATATACTGCATGGATCGTATTATGTTTTCGGTTATCCGAACGGTGTCCGGTCCCAATTGATTCGGATAAACGACGTTCTACTGTATTTTAAAATTAATAATAACTAATGTCTTGGAATATTCACATAAGTGTTTGTGTCAACTTGTCACTGGTGAAGTCAGAGACACCGAATAATTAGAAATTTTATTAAACTCAACACGTTTATCTGTCTCTCACTTTACTATCAAGAAATCTCTTAAACCAAGGTGTAAGGAACGGGCCTCCCTGTTCACTAATGTTTGGAGGAGATAGAATGAAGATAAGCCATAATAAGAACAAATATAGTAATTTATTAATCCTTTAATAAATCTCAACAACCCAGGTTAGAAAAAGCACTCTACTATGAAGTATAGGAGCAACTACATGGAAGAAAGGATACTTAATAATTTATAACGATTTCACTAACGTATGCTTAGCACTCTTTGATTACTTACGGTTTGAATTACTATATTCCTCTCTCGACTATTCGACTTCAGATCGTTGTTAAGTCCAATATAACTTATTACTAAATCATCAATTATCAATCTTAAATATTAAGTGATTAATCATCGAGTCACCCTCGACTAGGTTTCTACTACTTTACGTTAATCACTAACTTTTATCATCCAACTCCTAACCTCTCTCTCTCTCTCGTACCTAAAAGTTACTGCTTAAATACAAGCCTTCATTTACATAGACCACGTCTTCTTCTTCGGGAGAAAGTTTTTAATAGAACACCATTTAAAAGAAGTAAATTTCCTCTAGACGATTAGTTAGAAGTTCGTGGATAAACCCGTTACAAAGGGAGCGGTCAACATAATTACTAATCTAAATATTTATAACAAATAATTGGATCACTTATCTCTAGATACGATGGACCACTTATCTCTAGATAATGGTACTCGTCCTGGCTTGACGAATTAACTTGTTCAATACTCCGAAGGATTCTCTTCCTGAAACTCGGAGAGTTTTAATTCTTAATTCAAAAAAATTTAAATTCTGAAGCAGCCTAACGACCACGTCTCTCACTTCGCCAGAGTTTACATAGCAACTCTGATTTACATAAATCACGGTTCTTCTTCGGGAAGCGATTTTAGAAACATACAACATTTGAAAAATATTAAGAGTCTCTCGCTAAAACTGGGTTAGTATTGTTTTGACAGTTGAAGAGTCGACTAGAGATTGATTGCTACGATCAAGCAAGTGCTTGCGAATTATCTTAATCATTACGCATTTGTGTTTTTAGACCCTGATAGCTATGTCTGAGTACTGTAGAAGGTGTGAAAGCCTTCTGGGATTTATTTTGCGAATTTTGCAGCTGTATCCTGTATTTCTAAAGATTGTTTTTTCACAATAAATTATCTTCGCTCTTTAAGAACTGTTTTGCTCTTTGAAACTGATAGCATAAAATCCTCGAATCCCGATTTACGCAACAGTATTAATAATTAGTTCTTTTTCTTATAATACCTAGCAAACTTAAATATTTAAATAAATCATGAATTATAATTTTTCAGTAAAACAAATTTCTTTTACCAAAAAGAGTATAAAACACAGTAAAAGAAAATAAAAACAAGGACTCGAAAAGAAATCAAGTGATTCGGAATTGATTGATTGAATATTAACGTCACACTGTTCAGCTGCACGAGGGCTTTTGGCGACGGACCACTTAATTTTTGAACCATGGTCAAGTGACGTGGACGACACCTGAGCTGGCACCTCCCTCTCCTAACTACCACACCACACCAACGGGAGGACGTTTCAGCTCTCCGCAGATTTAACGTGCATCGCTGCCCTACACGGCGGGTCTTTAGTGGTACTGGACTCGAACTCGTGACAAGGCAAGCCACGGTCCGATACCTATACCACTCGGCTACCGCGGCCACAAGTGATTCGGAAAGGCAAAGAGAAAGAAAACCGTTTGCGATTTGACGTAGTGAAAGCTTATACATTAGTGTTTCTCAAACTGTGGGGCGTGCCCCCTATGGGGGCGTGATAACTCTGCGAGGGGGCGTGAGCAAATTGAAAAATAGAAAACAAAAGATTATTTTTAAAAATATATTAATTTACTAAAAGTAAACAAAATACTTTCTGTCATAATAAAAAATAAAATCAACATTTACACTGATACAATACACTTATAAATGTATCAGTATGGCACAATGTATTTTATAATTAAACAATACTAAGTTAAGAAAAAATTTCACAATTTCCAGTGACCCCATGGGATTTTCACAATTATATACAAAAATTAAAATTTATTTTAATAATTTTTTTTTAACTGTTGATAAATAATTCCTTTACTACCGATTAAAAGTTACGCGATTCCACGTAGAAGAGCGTATGTGATGTATTGGGGGGTATTGGGGGGGGATGAATAAAAATAAAAAAAAAATCCTCTGATATAAGTAAAATTTTCACAAACACTATTAAAGTCCTTTAATTGCATTCCCAAGCCTTGGGAAAAATTTTATGGATAGCAGTGCACAGAAAAAAAATCGTACTTCGGAAAGACGTATAGACGTCCAGGCATTTAATGCATTGGTTGAGTGAGACGCATATATATGCCAGTGGAATTTAAGAGGATTAAGTCGTATTGTAGCTTTAGCGTCAAAGCTTAGTATTATTGAGTTCAATGTATTGTTATTTGTATGTAAGGGGGAGCGATGAAAATTATGGTTGAATATTGGGTCGCAAACATTGAAAGTTTGAGAAGCACTGTTATACATATATTGCCATAATTCAGATAAAAATATCCTTTCGATAAACTATTATTGCTACAACTGCATACTGATGGGCCTTTACTGTTTTGCGTAATTTAGGAATATCCAACGTCTATTTTCTAATCATTAACAGTGAGGGGTACGTGTGTTATTGCTTAATGAAATTTAATAATTAAAAAAAGTTAAATTAGAGGTAATGAGAATGAATCTTCTACATTTACTTCTTTATGGCGATGTTTTCATTAGGCTTAATAATTGCATTATTAAGCCTATCCAGCACAAATCTCGGCAAGTTGGCGTTATTGGCGACAACACACAATATACACATAAAAATTATTAATAAATATTAGTTTTCGTTGGTTTTTTTAAATTCATTTTTGATGTATTATGAAAATGACGTAACTGATAAGAAAAGACTACGGCTTGTTTTGAAAATCTGACGGTAAAAGTTTCCTGCGGGAATATTCCTTTTGGCGTCGGTTGTATCATTTTGGCGACTTTATCACATGCGCCGGCGAAACGGAAAAGTACTGATTTATTTTTAAAATTAAAAGCTAAAAATATTTTTCCCCGTTGATCTTATAAGTAATTATTTCATATTAATGATGACGTGAAAAAATGGGAATTTTTGTTTGTAACGTCTCCTCTTACCCCCCTTAATTTCAAGTCCTTAGTTCGATTAGTTCTGTAGATTTCGTGATGAGACAGTCGCTTTTCTATTACATATATACTATTTTCGGAAGTTATTTTTAATTTTCATTACTTTAATTCTGATTGATATGCAAATTCTTGAATATGAACTGACTCTTTTCATAAATCAAAATTTTTGTTAACTCTGTAACTAATAGACGCAAATAACACAAAAAGGCAATGAAAGCAAATGAAACATAAATGTATACTTTCTGGATCAAACATTTATTTATTCGCTGAAGAGAAGGGAACTCGGATATTTGAAATTCAAATTAGTTTACTTTCAAAACAGGGGTATTTACAAAGAGAAAATTGAATTGCAAACCTCATTTAATGAAGAAGAAACATTATTTAAAAACAAATTACATGTGATTTGAAGGATATTATTTTAAATTTATATTCAAAGCAGAAAGCTGAGTGATTGTCTGAAACTAAAATAAGGGTTTTTAAATTGTATTGAAACCTATATTGCAAAACTGAACAGATCGTTCTCTTGATTTAAACATTTTTTCGCCAATATAGAGTACATATATATTATTATAAACAGAATTGAAAATTCAACACTTGGAAATATTCCGTTTTTTAAAAAATTTAAATTGCAAACCGGTTTATTTCATTGTATAAACATCACAATTTCCACTAAGAATTCACAACATAACCAATTTTATGTCAGAACAAGATATAGTTTTAGTCATAATAAAGATATGTTTGATTTGTTTACTTTACTGACTAATTTATTCTGTGCCAGGAAGGAATATATTGTATGAATATCAGTCTTTTTTTTATTTCATTTTCATTTTATCAAAATTCAGATTGATTATAAAAGCTTAATTCAAATTCTCATAGTGGTTTTTTTTTGCTCTCTTTTGAATTGAGTGATTTCATCTTAAAGTACTTTTTACATAAATTTACGTAACATTTACGGTTCGTTTTACATACTGGAAAATGATACTGTGATTAATATGTCTTTTATTTGGGAATTTGAAATATATTATATGAGTATTAAATCATTTATTTATTAGAAATTTAAAAAATAGAGGGAAACTATAATCCACACATCAATTGAAAGTATATTTTTATAATTTTTCTTATATTGACTTCGATGGCTCATTTTCAAATGACTTTCATCTAAAAGTAATGAATTATTATTTTTCTTTGAGAAAATAATTTTATTTCATTTATTTTTCAAATTAAAGAACGAAAGATTTTAAAGCAGATTATAAGATGAATACAGATATGGACAGTCTGCTGTAATATATATCTTTTACATGTTTCAAATTTAGTATTATTTTATTGTGTGGGCTATATATTATATATACTATATATACTATGTATATACTGTAAGGATCTACTGCTTGCACCTAGCAACAGGTCGAACCATACACACGAGATCTGGCAGCGGGCCCACTATACACAGACGAGGACCTGGCAACGACAGGGGAGATCAGACCGGACGAGGCTGAACCAGGGGAGAAAGGAGAGCGGTAGCAAGAAAACCGAAGTCGAGAAAAACGTGGTCGGAGGTAGAAAGAAGGCTGGACGATGGATTGCAATCTTGTATCATCTTAATATTTTCTTTTTTTTATGAAGTGTCCCATAGAAGGAGTGAAATAAAACAGAGGGACAAAATCCTGACTGCAATTATTTTTTTCACAATTCGAACACGACCCGATTCGAAAAGAACCCCAAAGTTTACATATACTATGTATATAGTATATATTATATATACTATGAGTAAAATGCTAACCTAAAATTTTTTTTTGAATCCATAAAAATGTAAACTGAATAAAATTAAAAAAAGTATTTAAAGTGTAAAAGTATACAACAGTGGTTCTTAAACTATGGCCCGTGAACCCTTGGGGGTCCACAGGGAATTCCAGGGTGTCCGCGAAGGTCTCTTGTTTAATATTAAGATATCCCTCTTATACAGAATAAAAGAGTCGCTCAACCGGTATAGTGGTTAGCGACGCTGACTGCGGTGCCGTAGGGACTGGGTTCGAATCCCGGAGAAGACATGGATGTTTGTAAATGTATAGTGCCTTTGCGGCATGGGGGTACTCTAAATAGCCGTCGAGCCGCAAGTCCTCTCGTGTGGTTGGTGGAAGGGGAAGAGAGGTGGGAGGCCCCTGACCACCCCCAGGGTGTTCTCCCTCTAAATTGGGGTGGAACCGAGCAAAATCGTACTGTCACCTGCATGGTGCTCAAAGCTAAGGCTAACGACAGGAGTAAAAAATCTAGCCCTTAGCCGCGATGAATTTCGCGGGCCTCGATCTGACTTCGTCAGGCAGGTGGCATTAATCACAACAACAACAGAATAAAAGATCTCGCAGAAAAATTGAAAGGAGCACCCTCCTAGACTGGACCACTAATTAATCACTCAATTAATACAGTTAAGCACATTATTTATTTGAAATCAGCATTTTATAATACAGTTGGACCTAATTTAACGAACCCCTATTTAATGAACTGTTTTCTTTCTCCGATTAAAATGTAGGCAAAAAAAAAAAAAAAACTCTATATATATATATAACGATTGATAAACCCCAAATTTTATATATACTGAATTATTTCAACAGATGAAAATTTTTTTCTTATTAGTTTGTATTAGAAAAAAGAAATGTTTATCTAATGTCATTCCTTTTTTGTCCGAAATAGAAAGGCTTTTCTTACGAATAAAAAATTTCGACGGGAAATGGTGTAGACCATTATTTGACTTTACAATGCAGAAAAGTCCTGTATGTAACCTATCGTGTGAGTTTTGAATAGGACTGGGAATTTATTTCTTATCTCTTCTCACTCCACAACGCAGGGGATATTTTAAGATTTTAACGTTTCTGATAGGATTTGATGAAGGACTGCCTATTTGTGCAATTGAAGTTGAGGAAATTATTGATTTGTAGGAGCCAATAAATAACGATTCTGATGCAAAAATTGATTATGGAACTTTTATCAAAACTGTTACATTTTCTAAAGCCTTACATTGTTTGAAAACTCTGAAAATATACTGTATGCAGCATAATTCAAATGATGCAGTCTTTTTTTCTCTGCATATAGTCGAATAAAGAACTCTTTCGAGTCAGGAATCAAATAGATTGTCAAACATCTATTAGTCAGTTTTTTTGAAATTTCCCCAAACACTTGGTGTGTAATAATTGACTAATAGTATTTTAGCTGTTGAATAAAAAGTGTGTAATTTCTAACTATCTATATGTTGCAGGGAAATGACGAAATTAGGAATTTGATCAAATTCCTAAGGGATATGATCAATTAACGGGAGTTGTTAAAATGACGTCTCTTCAAGGTCCTGATGAAAGTAAATCCCTGAGAAAAGTAAACGGTTTTATCAAATCTCGGAACTGTTTCAGGGAAATGATGAAATAAACTAGTCAGGATTTTTATTGGCAAAATGCTGTCCGGGGGGGGGGGGGGGCCACACTTGGTGATGGTGCTTGGGTCGAGTGCTTGTACTGGTAGTACTATCGATCCCCTAAATATCAACCCTATATCTTTAAAAAAATGGCACCATAGGATTAAAATAGGGATTGACATTTTAGTGTGTAAGCAACTGAGAGAAAAGATGTTACACATCAAAAAATACCAACCTAATTTTCTAATTATTTATTAATTAGTTTTGAATAAATAATTTGTATTTCATTGACTATTATTGTATTACTTACTTCTACGCTTAATAATGCACCGTATTTGTTAAATAAACACTTTTAAACTCTTGACAATATTATTTCATCATTTCACCGAAACGGATCAGGGATTTGTTCAAATCCCTTACTTTCATCATGTAAATGACCTTGATGAGATGTTATTTAAACATCTCCCGCGTCCATTGATCATCTCCCTCAGGGATTTGATGAAATTCCTAATTTCATCATTCTCCTGCGACATATATATTTTCTGTGTAGTTGCTTATTATAGAATTTCCAAAAGGTAAGTGCAAAAAAATTGCATTTTATGTGGACCCCGATATAACGAATAGCCCCGAATTAACGAACAAAATGTTCTGTCCCGATGAATTCGTTAAATCGGGGTCCGACTGCATTTTAAAATTAGATATTTACTGTTCTCTTAAAGGAAAAAAGATGAGTTGAAAAAGTCCGTATAAGTACCAGAGGTCGTCTTAAGATTATTCAGGAGCCTTTAAAGCACTCGGCCATGTGTTGCGAATCAGTCAAAATATCGGGAGGGGGGACGGGTGGCTTGATGTCAGACTGATACATAAGGAACGGCCGAGGCGATTGAAAGTTTAAGAACCGCTGGTATACTGCAATTTTTTTCTAAAGGAGTGCAAAAATATATTTTATTCACATAAAATGGAATTCAAGAAGTATGTAGACATTTCCTTTGACTATATATTCTACTAAAATAAATCAAATACTTAGAAATATGGTTCAAAAGCGAATAAATTTTTCTAGAAAGAAATGAACGATTCTGAAGTATTACAGCCTGAATATTTTCAAAAAGTAATAATTATTTGTATACCGTGTTTCCTCGAAACAAAAAAAAAAAAAAAACGTAATGGAAAATAAGCCCTGGAGTGATTTTTTGGGATGCTTGAGATATAATCTTTAAATAAATCCAAAACAATGCCAATTAAGATAATCGGTCAAACGGGCACCAGGCATTACCGAATGATTAATTGAAGCTCAGATATAATAGACGGGTACATTTGATAACTAATGGAAGCGGCTAAGATAAATTAGAATCTTCGGTATTCAACACGTTGTATTTTCGAGGGATACTTAGAATTTTATTGAATAACAAATTTAAAAGAAATAATATTCAACCTCAAATAAAATGAGTGCAAAAAGGAAACAGCTATACCATACAAGAGCAAGAAAAATATTGTAGAATATTCCTGGGGTTCCACTAAGTACAAGCAAAGAATTACAGAGGATTTCAGGGGCTCTATGGAGTACAAGCAAAGAATTGTAGAAGATTCTATAAGTACTATTGAGTACAAGCAAATAATTGTAAATGATTCTATAGGTTCCATTGAGTAGAAGCAAAGAATTGTAAATGATTCCAGGAACTCCACTGAATACAAGCAAAGAATTGTAGAAGATTCTATAGGTTCCATTGAGTACAAGCAAAGAATTTATAGAGGATTCTAGGGGCTCCATTGAGTACAAGCAAATAATTGTAGAAGATTCTACAGGTTCTATAGAGTGCAAGCAAGGAATTATAAATGATTCCAGAGGTTCCATTGAATACAGGCAAAGAATTATAAATGATTCTGGAGGTTCTACTGAGTACAAGGAAAGAATTCTAGAAGATTCTATAGGTTCCTTTGAGGACAAGCAAAGAATTGGGCAAAATTTCAGGAGTAAAAATCTTGCCGCTTTCTTCAAAAAGAAATTGTACCACGAAAGGTTCCAAAACGACTCTTAGAGAACGATAACATCAGTCTACATAAGGACGAAAAATGCTAAAAAGCGTAAGAGCGGATCAGTTCTCGGCAACCAGTATTTTCTAAGAAAGGAGACAATCTATGAACGGATACCTGACAAAAAAGTAAGGTGATTGGTTATTTATAAGGATTGATATTCAGGTATGCTCCCTTCCAATAGTCCCAATTAGATTAATCGTCAGAAGATTTCGAAACAATACTGAATGATAAAGACATGAACTGCAAGGAGATTTGAGGCGATGTTTTAAAAGATAATATTTAAATAAATGTAAGTTTTTGCATATGTAATGCAATACACGCACACAAACTATTCAAGTTTATAAACTTTCACAGCACAGAATGATCAAGCTAAACTATTTATTTCTCGCATGTTATTTTTATGGAAAGAAAAACATGCTTATCTGAAAAGTTTTAATATTGATTTCATTAATTACATACTGCAGCGGGAATTATCGACGTTGTCAAAGCAACGCCGAAACAGGGGTGCTTACGTATTACCGCAACAATCTCCAACTCTATTGATAATTCACCAAGTTGGTAACCCCGATTTCCTATGCGTCGTACTCGCTGAATTGGCAACTAGGGCCTTCGTTTCATATAATGTCGCCAATAGGTTGCGATAATATGTAAGTACCGAAATAGGTAAATGTGTTAAAACCAAGTATGGCAAGTTATAATAAAAATTAAATGTAGAAAATGCAGTTAATATGTATCTTCTACTTGTTAATAGCATAAAAAAAAGAGCTTATCACTTGTGTTTTTGTTTCAAGTAGAAATATCATAGCTCCAATAAAAATTAGTATCTGATGACTACGAAATAAATTTAAAATTATCATATTTGATAAAGTAGCCAAAAGATAAGATTATACTTGATTCGATTTTCTTTCTTTTTAAAGTCGATACTTTCGAATAAAAGCTACTTTTTTTTCTAAAAATGATGGGTATTTTATATTCTGAAGAAACAAAAATTCCACGCACACGTCATTTAAGTTAGACATCTTGATGAAAAGAATGGAAAACAAACCAAGCCCAGCAGCGATGTCACTTTCGAATTTTTAAAAGAAAATTCTAAAACTTCAGACTATAACTTGTAAAAACGCTAATTGTTAGCCTGACTTAGAGAACAATGGTTAAAAGAATTGCTTTTTTTCGCTAGCTTTACACGGGTATTCGTTGTCTTTTTTCCCCCCCGAAAAAAATGGAAGCAGAAAGCTTTGTGTTGAGAAGAATAAGAACTCGTTAAACACACTGTCTGTAAAAGACAGGGACTTCAGAAAGAGAGAATGGCAACAGTAAAGTGTACAGCGCGGGCTTTTGCTTATAACTAGAATAGAAGCAGCGGCTTCATAAATGATTTTGTACTAGAATTTGAAAGCTTTTATCTTCGTTCAAAATGCTTTTGTCACCAGTGGTATTTGAAAAGATTTGAACAGAATCATTTGCATAAGAGAAAAATCTTTTTTGTGCTGTTTATTTTCTATCTCTCTTTCTCTCTTCTTATTGTTTTCTTTTATGGTTTTGAATCTGTGGTTTTTTTTAACACGTCCGGTTGGTGTTGTTTTTCCTTTATTCATTAATAGTCAGTCCACACCTTATTTATTTTTCGTTTTCAGATTTAAAGTTTTTGATGTATGCGTCATTTAAGGCTCTATTTAAAACAATGATTTATTAGTATGTAGATTGCGTATATAGGATACTATAAAAAGCTGCGAAGCTCCATGGTGTTACGAAACACAGTACTTTTAAACCGTTTTTATTTATTCACTAGTTTACTTTTATTGAGGATGAGAGAAAAAGAATTTTTTTGTCAAAACATATACATATTCTTCAGATAGATTTATGCTTGCATTCGATATAGTTGCATAAAGCATTGAAAGGAAATGATAATAGTTGGTGCATTGGGACTGTGGCCTTATAAAAATTATTTACATACTGAAAGTTAGAGTGGTTTCTGGATTTACATTCGGATATAAAACATGCATTGAGAAATAGATAGCAATAAATAAATAAAAACATCAAGGAAATTCAGGTACATACGTATTATCGCAACCGTACTGACGGCGTTATATGAAACAAAACACATGGTTGCCAATTCAGTGCGTACGGGGTTGCCAACTTGGCGAGTTTTTTTGAACGTTGACATTGTTGCGATAGTACGTAAGTACCGAAATTCATAATGTATACAGACATTTTGAAAATTCTAAAAACTGAAGTTAACCAAAGGCTGTGACGAGATCATCGCGCTTTTTATTAATTTTCCTCTTGGGTTCTTTGGGGCCGAAAAAGGCAAATACTTTCCAACCAAATCCAGAAGCGAAGCGTGATTATTCAAATTAGGAAACTTTTAAATAGCAGAAGTTTAGCGTAAGCGTAGTGGCCTTTTGGGAAGTGATTATGCTAGTCGGAGTTTAAGCGTGTAAGCTGATATTCCAGTGTCAGCTATTCATGAAAGTGCATTCAAGCAAGGTGGATACCATTCCACGCGAGATAAGGAATTTACATTGAAGATTCGAGAGTGTTGCTGCTACCAAGGATATAGAGGTAGGATCATTCAAGTTCATACTAGGAACTTTGTATTTACTGAGATTAGGAATAGGTGGTAAAGTTAAATATAGTGATTAGGTCGCACTTATTTGGTAATACGTACTGTGTGTTTCTCACCTCAAATCTGCTTAGTTTAGATATAAATATTATCATTGTATAGTGTTTAAGTTAAGATCTTAATAAAGAGATATTAAGATTATGGCAATGCCTGGTTCTTCATTCACTACACACACCTAGGCCACGAAGACAACTTAGAAGTAAGAATGTCTTACAAGGCAATTAGGTAGTTCTATTTAAAAGTATGGAAACAAATAAATTTAGTTTTATGGGTAAATTAAATTTTTGACAGAAGCTCTTAGAAATTACAAAGTATTCAACAAAACTTTGTTGCATAAAGAACAAGTAATCTTACTTTTTACATTTTAGAATATGCGTTAGAATGGGCTATTTGCGAGGTCTATCCACTCTAACTCGAGTTTTCTTCAGTTCAGCGAAATTGGCACTTTAAGCTAGAACAACTCAAAACAAGTGAATTTCATTCAAAATAGTACATAAATAATCAGAGAGATAAATGATATAGAGGAATAGAGAAGATTGTAAATGAATGTGGAAAATATTGCCTCACTGATTCATAACAAAGCTACCTTGTCGTATCCACTTTTGCAATCGACATTGCGGAGGCTTTTGAATTTTCATGCCATCTTGTTCATAGATTCTTAACATTTAGCTTGTCTTGTCTGCATATCGTGTAATCATTCTCTAGTCATTCGACTTAATAAAAAGTGATTATTGCAATTTTTTGTTGGAAATCTTTTCCAGTTTGATTCAATGGCTTCTCCACCCATGCTATTTACGGATCCCTCCGGGAATCTTAAGGTATCCGACCACGTTCGGAATCGTCATTTTGCAAAAGCGTATAAATGGATAACATTTATGATATTAGTGTCACTTAGATTAGAAAATGTATATAAAATTGTTTTAAAAATAGTATTACAATAAAAAATTATTTAAGTACACTATTTTGACAAAAATGAACATAGAACGACCCATTTTCAAAATATTCTCCTTTTGTGAAAAATGCTTCTATTATAATAATATTTTGCCTCTATATAGCTCAGACCTCTGTACAGAGGCTCAACTAGAATTTTTGAAATATGTAACTTAGAAGTGGGTTTATCCATGTTTTACGACAACAGAGGGGAGAAATTTTAAGACAAAAACGTCGATAATTATTTCAAATGGTTGTAACTCTAAAAATAATGTGAATTTATCAAAAATCATAGTTGAGTCTCTGTACAGAGATCTGAGCTATATACAGGCAAAATATTGTTATATTAGAAGCATTTTTCACAAAAGGAGAACATTTTGAAAAAAGGTTACTCTAAGTTAATTTTTTGCCGAAATATTGTATTTAAATAATTTTTTTTGTTAAAAGGTCCTTAAAACAATTTTATACATGTATTCTAATCTAAGTGATACTAAATATCATGAAAATAATCCCGTTATACGCCTTTTTAAAATCACTGTTCCGAACGTAGTCGGATACCATAATATATAATAATGAGCGTGATCTGCTCCTCAACCAACATAAGGAGGATATACCGCTACAGATAAAACTTATTTTTCTTTACGAGGCAGCTGTATTGCCATTCATAAAATTTGCATTTGTAAAATTCTTCATTTTTTTTTTATCGTTTGAAAAGCTGCTAGGAAAATTGCTTGGAAGAATCATCAAGCTAGACATCATTTGAATTTTGTAAAAAAAGTTTCAAGCTTTCAGATAATAAGAACAAATGAAAAATCGTATAAAACATTGCATGATTTGAACAACATTCTTTCGAATAACTCATAGAAAATTTTAGGAAAATATGATATAGTCTTGAAGAAAAGATTCTAATCAAGTAAAAAAAAAAAAAATTAAGTCAATTTTTATTTTGAATGGACGAATAGAAAGTATTTCATTAACGATTGAAAGTTTAAATAAGCTTATAAGCTGCCTATATATATATATATA
>BMAV01012741.1:337139-358499 GCA_019973955.1 Trichonephila inaurata madagascariensis
TCATATTCCAAAATGTCAAAATAAGGATACGTACAACTAATAAAATTATAACACAAATGAAATGATGTAACAGAAATAAATGTGAAAATAACGTAAGCGTGTACCGTATTAAATTCGATACCTTTTGTGAACGTAGTGAAGCTCACAGAAAGTAAACGTTGTTACACGTTTTAAGAAGATTATGATCTCTTCTGTATTTGCTTCATTTTCAAATTGTATTACTGAAAATGCTAACTGTACTTCTAAATAATAAGCTACATTTCTGAACAATAAGCTACAAGGAAAATTCTAAATGTAAGAGATGGAAATGAATTTTAAGGAATACAATGTAGTCCAATTTTGAAATGGAAACAATGAGTTTTGTACTGTGTAAGTAACAATTTTAGTTCCAACCTTTCAGTTCGTTTTGGCTGACACAATTTTAGATTAAATGTATGGCAAGCGTTTTTTTATCCAATCAACAACCTCTGGTGACTTATTAGATATATTTTCTTTCCTAATGTGTATCTAAAGATCCACAAAAATTTATTTAGTTTTTATCATTTTCAGAGAAATAAAAACAGTCTTGTCAAGTAAATTCTTAAAAGGCAAAGTTTTATAAAGTTTTTCCTTTTATAAAGTGAAATTTTTACGTAGGAGCGGTATTTCGTCGTTATTGAAAGTACATTGTATTGTAATTCGTAGACTTAAAATTTTTTGTTCTACATTGAAAGAGGAGTACATTTTTTTCCATGGTTGCATTTTTTCTAACCAAAGATTTGGGTGAGCGAGTGAAAAAAACATCGCACTGTGTGACGGGTCTTTACGCGACCTTCTCACTAATCCTCCTGGGGAATCTTTGGGCTAGCATTCGCGTTTAATTCACAGCCATCCATCTCAAGAAGAAACCATGATATACAAATTAGTTAGAGTATATAAAGTCAGAATTTGGTAATTGTAGGGCAGAAGGAGCGGAGAATTTGTTACAGTGTTACTAAGGTGAGATTTGATTAAATTACACAACGTGAGTAAGAACTGAGTTAGCCACTATTAATTTAGTGGATTGAGAATTTATTTGTTGTTTAATGTTGTCAAATTGTTTTTCAAAAAATTTGAAAATTTTGTGTTACATTTCTTTAAGGTCTTGTGAATGTTATTGTTTCATTGATTTTGATGAAATGCGTGCATATATCTATATCTATGTAAAAAAGAAATATATTCTAAAAAACTTAATTTCGTAAAAATATGTTTTTTTTTTTTTTTGCAATATAATTTAACACGAATACATATTTCAGTCCCCTCAATGTCGTGTTAACCCTTTATCTACCGACGGTACTTATAAGTACCACTCACTTTAAAATAACATAGGATAACCAATTTTACGAATATTCTGACAATACTTAGCAGGAATATTCTTTGGAATCCACTCTTTCAAGATATATGGCAACACGGGTTCTATGATGAGTATTTTAGCGGGGAAGGCGAATAGTTTTATAGCAGAAATTGCGTTTTCAGCTGACGGCGTTTTCAGCGGATTGCAAAGATTATCATTTTTGTCCCGAAAAAATAGTTAATGTCAAAATTTAAGTGTCTTATTTTATTTGTATGTTAATGAGGACCTTAGAAAACGATTTGACTCTTTATTTTAAGTGAATGGTGTATATAATTAATTTTACAGTGGGATATCTTTAATTAATTAATTAGCTCTAACGGATTAAATTTCCCAAAGTGGAGTATTTTGTTTATGTATATCCCTTAATTTTCAATATAGTGATAAAAAAAAATATTGCAGGAAAAAAACTGCAGTAAATCAGAATATGGTAGATAAAGGGTTAAACGATTTTCACTGTATTTTATAATCCAATGTTTCTCAAACTGTGGGGCGCGCCCCCTAGGTGGGCATGAAAACTCTAAGAGGGGGGGGGGCTTGAGCATATTGAAAAGCCGAAAACAAAAGATTGTTAAACAAGCAAAATACATTCTGACAAAATAAAAAATAAAATACACATTTACATTGATATAATACACTTATATGAATTTATGAGTACTCCACATAGTGTTTTATAATTAGATTAACACTAAGTTAAGATCAAGTTTTATAATTACCAGTGAGAGAACCCAAGGGGTGGTCATAAAAAATTATATCTGAAAAATGATATTTATCTGGATATTTTGAACGCTTTACAATTAATCCATGAACTGCCGATTAATAGTTACGTGATTCGCTCCCCTATGCCACAGCTTTCCACTTTGGCGAGCGTATGTGATGTATTGGGTGGGTGGGGGAAAAGAAAAGTTAAGAAAATCCTCTAAACACACTGTCAAGGTTCTTTTATTGCATTCCAAAGCCTTCGGAATAATTTTATGGATAACAGTGCACTTAAAAGATCGTTCTTTGGAAAGACATATACGTTCGGGGCAATTATTGCTTTGGTTAAGCGAGGCGTATATATACGTCGGTGGCACGTAAGAAGTTAAAGTCGTGTTGTAGCTTTAACGTCAATGTATAGTATTATTGAATTCAATACATTGTTATTGTATCGAGGAAGGGGGCGCGACGAAAATTCTGATTGAATATTGGGTCGCAATCAGGGAAAGTTTGAGAAGTACTGTTATAATCACATTCCAAATTCAGATGACACAAGTTTGATCATGGGCCCAGAACGGGGAAAGCAAAATTAATTGTGGGCCCTGAAGGGAGAAACGCGTGATCACATGTATGTGATTAGGGTCTTAAAGGGGTTAAATCTGTCGCGGCTCAAAGTCTTGTCGTTGGAGTGGTGTGAAAAATAGGAGGGGGGTGCAAGCTCGGGAATTTTCTCCCTCGCTTAGCCGTAGTTCAATATTGCGAGGTCTGTCACCAAGAGCCCTTAGGGGAAAGGGGTCTTAAATGAAAAATCCTCTTCTTGGTGCTGAATCATTTTTTCTGTAAATTGAAGAACGAAATAAAAGGATAAAATATCAACAAGAAGCGATGGCGTCAACTGAAAACATGAAACGAAAGAAACGTTTTTTTATTATTATTATAATTATTATTTTATGTTTCCTGTCTTTTTTTTTTCTTTAGGTCTGTACGGTGCATTTGTATTGGATAACTTTATTACTTATGATGTATTTGTAAGAATGCTGGAATAATGTATTTTCTTTCTTTCTTCTCTTATACCCTTTATATTCTCTTTGTTTTACTATTATTGTGCTTAGGCTTTGTATATTATTAAGTATACGTACCCGTACGTATATCACGCAGTTTCCTTTAAATTTGCAGTATGTTATTTTATTGTCTTCTGCTTTTTAAAATGTAAATTTTGACTTTTTTTCCGATAAAGACCGGATGTGGGGGTGGCTGTTTCCCCAGGGATTGGTTTGTAGGTCTAAGTCCTCTTCGGGTGAGCTCGGTTCCTTTGGGCATTCTGCCAATAGCCCTCAGGTTGTTTTATAACGCGATGTTAATCAACACTAACTTACAACAGGGTAATATACTGCAAAGTGTGATTCTACAAAGTAAAAAAAGTTAGGTAATGATACAAATTTATTTTTACTCGCTTCACGAAATATACAAGGTGAGACAGAAAAAAAACCGAGACTGGTCCAATAAATCATTGTACTTACAGAATCAGTTCTTTGAGAAATTATCTCTTTCAAAGTAGTTCCCTACAGCATTCTCACACACACTTCTGCATTCGCTGCTGCCATTGGTAGGAACAGTTCTGGAACGAGGTTTTTCGAAGTTCCTTTAGGAGATTTTCCGTTTTCGCCTGAATCTCTTCACTTGAGGTAAAATGGGTTCCCTTTCAGCAAGATTTAAATGTACGAAATAAAAAAAAAGTCTCATGGGGCCAAATCAGGTGAATAAGGAGGATGCCTCACCACAGTAATGTCTTTCTGGAAATGCTTGACAGATAGGGCCATGTAAACGAATGTAATGTCTGGGTGCAACAGCCATCCCTTCCTCCCCAATTCTGGCTTTTTTCTCTAATTTTTTCACGAAGTATTTTTAGTACTTCAATGTAGTAGTGTTGATTAACAGTCTGACCACTGATGTGAATAGGAGCTCACTCATATCATGAATTTTGGCTATGTCTTGGTCTGTAATCGCTGACCTTGGGGCGTCCAACAGGTTCATCCTCTTCCACACTAACCCTATACCCTGGAAACCTTTTATGCCTTTCAAACACATGTGCACGAGGCAAAGTTTCATCTCCATAAACCTCTGAAATGTTTTTGTTGCTGATTTCTTCACAAGAAACTTGATGTTGATTCGAAATTTTTCAGGCAAATTGCAATTACACGTATTCATTCAATGACGCAGTACTCCCAACTGGCCTGATCTACAAAGGCGAAACTGGCCTCATGGGTAGAGGACCCAAACAGTTGTTGCCAACTCTCCATTCTTTTTCAAGCAACACACTTAGTCTCGTTTTTTTTTTTGTGTCTCACCTGGTCTTGTGGTTTTAAGTAGAGAGAAGTATCGGTATACTAATGCTGTCCTCACTTAAAAAAGGATCATTATCGCGAGGTTTCGATGATAAACTATTTTATCTCTATAATAAAACATCGAAGTAAATTAACTAGATCTATTAAATAGGATAAAGTAAAAACTCTTATAAAAACTTGCTTGTTTATTTCATAGCTTATGACAGGAAACATTTTTTATTAAGTTCTGTTAATATTGTACAAGGTAGAAAACTAAATAGGAATTAAGTATCGAAAGCTTCGAAATGTATTGATTGATTAATTCCTGAAATAAGCTTTTAAAATCGATATAAATAAAATTTCAATAAAAATCCCTTTATTATTGGAACTTCTGCACGAGTTTCATATATAATGGGAATATTCAGAGTATAATACTGCAAATGAAATGCATTTTTAATTAATTCTTACGGTGCTTCAAACAAAACAAAATTAGAATGACAACTAAAATAATCGTTTTATAAGAGACTTATCATAATATTTTATTCAAAAACATTTATAATTGTCTATTTTAGAATATTTTCTACACAAATTAAATTTATTCAACAATATTCTATAACTTTTGCCATGACGTACAATTGTCCTCTTTCGACTTTAACAGACATTTATTGATCGACGTAATTTTTCTCTTTCCATCACGGTTTAACTACCATTATGCTTTCGTGCAATTGATAAAATTTATTTAAAATTTAAGAGTAAATATACACATTTTAGTTTTATTACAGCCATATTCAGTGAAATCTTCAATACACATGATAAAAATAAGGGCTCTCGATAAAAAAAAGATGCATAAAACACAATAATAATACAGTAAAAGAAAGAAATAACTCAAGGAAGCAAAATATTTATCATGATAGACGCTGAGTCATCAACGGGAAATAAAGAACAGCGCGTCTGATAAAAAATAGGGAAAAATAAGATGGAAGACACATTCTATGTTGAGCAAAATGCGAACGTATGAATTTTAGGGAGAGTTACTGCTACATATTGAATTCTCTCTCCTTTTTTCTCTATATAATACATACTTCTACAATTAAAAAGTAATGTTAAAATAATGGAATAAAAATAAAACTATGCTTTTAAAACTAGAGTTTATACTATCGTAGCATAAAGAGAATGCAAAGGAATACTTGTTCAATGGTAGCATATATACGAGGTAGGATTCAAAAGTTTCCGGACTAAGCCTATAACGTGAGAAGGTTTTGCAGTAGAGGAACTACGATAACATTTCTGTGTTATTGCATTCTTCCCCTTTTTGTAAAAATAGTTTGTTCCAAATCACGTTGGTTGGTGACTCGCCATGACGTCGTATTTTGTAGGCGGATGTATGTGGTCGTCAGCGATTGAAAGAAATTGCGTTTGTTGAGCAGATAATGAATATTAAATTTTGTGTTCGTTTGTGAAAAAGTGCTCCGGAGATTTACAAAATTTTGAAGCACGTGTAAGGCTTATCGCGAACACAGGTTCTTGAGTGGCATCGACGTTTCAGAGAAGGCAGGGAAAGTGTCGAAGACAACAAATGTTCTGGACGTCCGCAGACTTCCCGTTCCACTGAAAACATCGAAAAGGTTTCTGCGGCGGTACGCAAGAACATGCTTCAAACAATAGCAGATTCAGTTGGGATATCCTCGGCCACATGTCAATAGGTACTGACTAAGGATCTTAACATGCATTGGGTGTGTCAACATATCGTTCCCCGCATGTTAAACGAAGACCAATCTGCAGATGAAGTTAAAAGTGCATTGCAGGTTGAATTAAAGGACATGGCTAAAAATGGATTCCAGAAAGGTTTTGATGACCTTTACAAGCCATGGAAAAAATGTGTTGTAACTCAAGGGTCTTATATAGGAGGAAAATGGGTTTAATTGGTAATATTTTTTTAAGTTATAGACTCAGTCCAGGAATTTTTGAATCTTATAACGTATAACGTTTCGAAGGAAGCATATAAACTTTTTGGGCAACAGTTTTTTATTCCTTCATTAAGACAGCTTTCAACATCCTATCAGTAATGTATACCAATGCCAGCTGTTGTTGATTTTGAGTTGGATTGTGTATATTTTTTAATAAGTGCTTTTAGTTTAAGCTTAGAATGATAAGTAACGCTTTAGAAATTAAGGCCTATGACCATAAAAGGATATGAATTGAAATTGGAATTTGAAGTTTGGATGATATTTTCTAAGAAAATACTAGTTTTGTTTTATGCGTGAATATATACAGTGGTAAAATAAATATTATACGGGAAATAGAGTTTTAGATTAGTTATATTTTATAATTATCCTTACATATTTACATAACTATGTAACAATTATACAGGATGTCCAGGCTTAAGGTATCAAAAAGTTCTGTCTTATTATCACGGAACTTACCAAAAGAATGTAATAAACTGTTCCTCCGTGGATTCGAAATTTTGGGTCTAGTCCGATCGACCACGCGTGCGCGCATTGTTAGGAAATCGCAGGAGGTAAACTTGTTACACTTACTTCATAAGTAAAGATTTGAACGCCACAGCAAAAAGTGCAGTGCATACTTTGGTTAACGGAATTTAAATACAGCGACGTGGTCGAACAGAGTGGAATGTCGATCCTCCGACATCAAAATCTATCCACCAATGGGAAAGAACATTAAAGGGGACGGGAATTTTGGTATCTCAAACTGGCAAGTTTCCTTAAGTTTTCGTGATAGAAGACAATGTTGATCTGTGCGGGCTTCATTTTGTAGCAGTCCTGGTAAGACTATTAGGCAAGCAAGTAACGACATTCCATTCTGTTCGAACACGTTGCTGTACACGTGTGATTGATATAAATTCCGTCAACCAAAGTACGCACTGCACTTTTTACTGTGGCATCCAAATTTTTACTAATGAAGTCAGTGCATCAAATTTATCGTCTGCGATTGTCGAACAAAATGCTTGCACGTGCGACGGATCCTTCTAGACCCAAAAAATCTCGGAGGGGTTTCCAATCCTCGGATGAACAGTTCATTACATTCTGAGGGGTAGTTCCGTAATAATAAGTCATAACTTTTGGATACTTAAAGCCCGGTCACTCTGTATTATTCATATTTACTATAAGAGCATAAACAGAGAGAAATACAAATTAAAATTGGCTAAATTATTAACAGAGAATTATTTACCGAAAAAAAATGTCTGTATAAACTCAGTGGCGCAACAGCCCATAGAGGGCCAAGGCTTCCTGTGCCCATCTCAGTTTTCATCTCAAGTGCGTGAGCAGTATGGAATCTTATAAATAATTCTAGAAAGTTTTTTTTTTTTTTTGAACAATTTGATTAACTTTCATAGAAGATTTAGAATAGATCTCGAAAACTTTCTGGAACATTTTTTTATTCACTGGCCATTATAATTTGTAATAAATTACATTTGTGAAGATATATTAAAGTATGATTTTGTGTATTGTGTTTTACTACTTTTAAAATTTTTTGTAACAAGTTTGGAGTGAAAACTTGTGAAACTATTTAAAATTTTTTAAAGGAAATTGTTCGTTATTTGTCTGTTTTCTCCTTTATTTCTCTTTTTGATTTATTTCAAATTTTTATTTTACAAACGGAGAACGTTTTAAATTTTTACAGAAATATTTTTTGAAATTTTCTTTGTTTCTATAAAGAAAGTTTATAATGAGGGAATTGAAAAATCGAATAAATTTTCATTTTTCTTTTTGAAATATAAATATATATCTATTATTAATTTGAAAATAAAGTAGATAACGGACAAAGAATCGTTAAAAATATTTTTATTTCTCGTTTTATTAATTAATTCATAGTTCTTTATTTAGTAAAATAAAATATAAAGAAAATATTAAAATGATTGGCAAATCATCTTGAGTTATTCAATCTCGAGATATAGATCGTTTGTTATTTTTGTATAAAATTTAGTGTAATTAAATGCTGTTGTGCCAAATGGTCTTGAAAAACAAACTGATTGAAAAAAAATCCATGTGAATTTAAATAGTCATAAATCTTTTGTATATTTTGCTGTTTAAAGAGTTAATGAGAAATGAAATAAAACCAAATTGGGACAGTTTTTCTTTTCTTTTAATATTAATTTATTTAAGAATATTTATCCTTTCAATGTTTCCGATGAAAATATTCCTAAGAATTTTTTTCGCATCAACTTAGAATATTTTAAATGTGGTACGCAACACCAGAGGGCAGCAGCGTCTCAACGGAAGCATCTTCAATATTAATTTAGTTGTGTTTATGTAAACAAAAATGATAAAATGAGATGTTTTAGAGGTTTTTAAAAAGATAAAATGTGAGATGTTTAGAATGGTAAATATCGATTTACGAGTCTTTCATCTTGAAAAGACCTAGAATAAAAATAACTCCAACAATGCTTCGTTATATTACTTGCTGATTTTAATTACTTAAGACATATTAATGAATTTTTTTTTCGTAATCGTTGCGATTGTTTAAAGAAAGAAAAATATTGTTATAATGTGAATAAAAATGAAATAAATAGCTGCAAATGTATTTCGTTTTTTAAAAAAATAAATTAGTTCGAAATCAAATTGGATTTCATTTATATAAGAGCAGGGGTGGCCAACTCGAGGCACGGTGGAGTTGTAACGGTGGTACGTGAAGACTTACTCAAAAATTAAGAAAAACTTTGAAAAGATAATAAATGACCATTTTTTACAATTTTATAGAAGTGGTTTTGTTTCAGACAAAAAACCTCAAAATTTGGATCAAAATATGTTTGTGAATAAATGTTTCCTGCTATGAACACAATAAAATAAATATCACTTAAAACTAGCTGATATGCTTCTATAATAACCTAATTTTGTAGGTATCTGTAAAAGCTAATCCTAACATAGATGGTTAAAAAATTAGTAATTAATTCAAAGGTCACAGTAAGTAAATACGCAGCGCATAGGAATTATTTTGAAATAGACGATTCAAGTTACTTATTTTCATTTTATACCTAATTGATATATTATAACCTAATTGATTGAAATTGTAAAAAGTTTATTAAAATAAAAACCTAAGTTTTTACTTTCGTCTTATTTATTATATTATTTTTAAATTTCGATTACATATAGATTTGCATTAAAAAATATGCTATTTGAGTAAAAATCCCATATTAAGCTTATAAGTAAATTTTTTCACTTTCTACTTTTTTTTTGTTGGAAAAGTTGGAAATGGCACGCATAATTATTTTTTATTAAATAGTGGTACTCTTCCCCAAAATGTTGGCCACCTCTGTATTAGAGGAATAAATTTGTTATATGTTTTAATTTTGTTTGGAATGGTGAGAACTCCAGAATTTATTAATATTACTTTGTAGTATATGTAAGGAAATAGTATAATTTTATATTCCGTTCTGTAACACACAGCAGGTTCAAATAATCTTCATTAATAATTTAAAAATTAAAGAGCATATAATAGCTTGTAGAGTTTTTATATCGAACACTAAAAAGTTTTATTAAAATGAAAACGAAAGAACTAATTTAGTCATTTTTTGTACTATGCATTTTAAATATAGGAATACAAGAAAAAAAAATGATTTTGTAAAAGAACCTGAACACAAAAAAGAGGAATTCTTTCCAAACGTATATCGCCAGGATTTTATAGAAGTTAGAATAGGATAGACGAAATGAAACAGGAAAATAGATGTATTCAAAACGTTCAGAATGATTGAAATTTCTTAGTAATTTAAAACGTAACCATCTGAGAGAAATCAAAATTCTTTTCAAGTTCTTTGATAAAAATAAAAATGAAGCTTAAATTAGTTTCTATTATGAATATTTTTTTCAGGCAATTTTTTTTTTGAGATTTTACTTAGTACATACGAGGGGGGTCTGAAAAGTTTACGACCTAACAAAGATACAAGACATTTTTTCAGAAATTTTTTTTTCAAGATAGTCTCCTTGTAACTCTACACACTTCTCCTAGCGATGCTCCCATCTCTGTAACCCGTCCAAATAGTACTTGACGTTTTTCTGTGCAAAATAATTGTTCTCGAAGGTGATTGCTTCTTTACTTGACGAAACTCTCTGTCCTCCAAGTGGAATTTTTAGATCAGGAAACAAAAAAGAAGTCCCTTGGTGCTATATCTGGTGAGTAAGGTGGATGGTCAAGCAGTTCAAACCATAATTCGTAGATTTTCGTCATGGCAACGGCTGAGGTGTGAGACGGTGCGTTGTCTTGGTGGAACACGATTTTCTTTTTCTGCAAATGTGGCCATTTTCTCGCAAGTTCTGCTTTCAGCTTGTCAAGTAATGATGCGTAATATGCTCCTGTAATGGTTTTCCCTTTTTTAAGATAATCGATTAAAATAACTCCATGATTATCCCAAAAAACAGTCGCCATCACTTTCCCAGCCGAAAAAACAGTTTTTGCTTTTTTTGGAGCCGGTTCCCCCTTTGCAGTCCACTGTTAGGACTGTATTTTTGTTTTGGGCGAATAATGGTGTATCCAAGTTTCTTCTGCAGTAATTAATCGGCTCCCAAACTGGGATTTATTGCACCTAAACTGCGCCAACAGAGTGTTTGAAATGCTCATTCGAACGCGTTTTTGGTTTAACGTGAGCAAACGCTGCACCTAACGAGCGGGCAGCTTTCTTATGCCTAAATGTTGATTTAACATGTGACAAACGTTCTTTTGACATGTTCATAACCTCTGCTATCTCTCTCACTTTAATTCGGTGGACGTCTAGCCCCATTTGGTGAACTTTGGCGATTGTTTCGTCGGTAATAGCAGTATTCGGACGTCCCGAACGTTCATCGTCTACCAAGCTCTTATGACAGTGCTTCTTAAACTTTCAATTTTGGCGACCCGCTTTTCAATCATAATTTTTATCGCGCCCCCCCCCAAATAATAATGTATTGAATGCAATAATAATAATTGCACTTTGACGCTAAAGCTACAATATGATCTTAACTATAAACCGTACAAATTAGTAAGATACGTATATTAAATTTTATATATGTTACTTTTAAGTAACATATATTCTATTTTTCTTTCTCGAATTTTTAAATTGGAACAGATTGCAAAATGCGGTGGCTGCTTTGAAGATAAAATATAGATCTCAGCCAAATATAGAAAAAGTATTCAGAGTGTCAATTTCTAATCGTAAGCCTTCCTTTGAAAATCTTTCCTCTGCAAGACAAGCCCATGGAAGTCGCTAATACTTATTAAACTTGCTCTTAATTTAGTATTAATAAATTAGTTATTAAAGATTTTTCCTATTAATATTTTTAATAACTTAAGTCAAAAAATTGGTTTTTAAAATTAGTCAATGAATTTTTTGGAGTATATTATTTATGCTCCGCTATTGGCAGTGCAGGCGGAGGAAGCGCATCGCAGTTGTAGATTTAAATAATTTGCATGTAATTATTTTAAATCAGGATTCTCAAATACTCATGAACTAGGTAAGTTTTATTTTATTTATCTATTTACCTATCAAAAGATATATATATATATAAATAAAATAAATAAATAAAAAAAACCAACCCTTCAACACCATACACCTCGAACAATTTTGGTATGCATTTCAAAATTTAACCATGCTTTGTGAAAATAGCTATTTACGCTTTATACCGCCGATCAGTTTCATCAAATAATAGGACGTCACCAAAGGCCACGATGTACAGTCTCTAGTGGAAACTCTTCCTGCATTTGTTCGAACATAGTTATAGTAAGGATGACAAAATTTGGCTACATGTTTTGAATTGATGATGTCTTTTCGATTAGCGAAATTAGTGGACGATATAATACGTAAGTACCACAAAGTACACATGTTCAATTAATATAGTTTAAATATTATATTTAACCCTGTTATATTCTTGGTTTATTTGAAGGTATGGTACTTACGTACTGTCGTAACTATATTAACGGTATTATATAAGACGCAAAACCTTGTGTTTGCATTTCAGCGCGTACGACTCATAGGAAATCGGGGTTGCAAACTTGGCTAGTTATTAATAGAGTTGGCGATTGTTGCCATGATACGTAAGTACCGAAGATATTTTTGTATTTATAAAATCTAAATTTTGCAAGAAGTTATATATATTTTTCTATTTCCTCTAAATGAATTTGTTTCATTTTTAACTCTGCGAAATAATTTTTTGTTTCTGTCGAGTATCTATTTTTTGTGAATTAACTGTTTGCATTATACATTATTTATCACACAGTGCACCGAATATAACTGAATCTGCATGAGTTTTTTACGTGTTGTTCTGTTTTGGCACATGATTGCCAATTCAACGCATACGACACATACGAAATTGGGGTAGTGTAAATTTGGCGAGTTATCTTGAACGTTGGCGATTGTTGCAATAGTATGTAAGTACCAAAAAAATCTTAAGACTATCTCTTCACTTAATGTCAATGAATAGAGCTTAATCTGAGTAATTAAATGATAATTAATAATTCTTAATTTGATTAATTTCAAAACGAAAGCAATCACTAATATTTTATCTATTTTGACTCTAGAAGCGTGCAGTAGTAGCGTAGTTACTGCTTGAGTTATTCATTTTATTGTATAAAATATTTCCATGTTTAATTTCTTATAATTTGATTCCAAACAGAATTCTAATATTATATATTAAAATGAAAAAGTTGCGTATATATTGAATTTTCAAAATGTTTTAGGGACAGACACAATATTGTAAAATGACCATAACTATTTGAACTTGTCTGACGATATCAGATTGAAACCTACAGAATTCATCGCGGCTAAGGGCTAGATGTACAACTGTCGTTAGCCGTAGCTTTGAGCAGCATATACGTGACAGAACAAATTAGCTTAGTTCCACCTCAATTTTGAAGGAGAATACCCTGAGCATGGTAAAGGGCCTCCCACCTCTCTTCCCCTTCCACAAACCTCACGAGAGAATTTGCGGCTTGATGGCTATTTAGAGTATCCCCATGCTGTAAAGGTACTTTCCATTGCAAACATCCATGCCTTCTCCGGAGTTCAAAGCCAGGCCCTATGGCATAGTAGTTAGCATCACTAACCACTATACCGGATGGGAGGTTATTTGAACTTGTATTAATGTTGAGGCATTTTTTTTTGCATGTAAGAGTGTTTTGAATTTGATATTATTATTTTTAATACTAAGCATACGTAGTGTGATCCCCAAGTTCAGGGACGAGGTGTAGAAAACCTTACTCTGAATGGTTCAGAGCACCGAAGCCCCTTGGCGATGATACACTTCTGCCAGCGTCCGTATAACTTCTGGCAGCCATTTTTCGCAACCTCCCGTAAAGCTTCCTGCGATGCTGCTTTCACCTCATCTGTTGACACAAAACGGCGCCCCTATAACTGTTTTTTTCATTGATGGGAACAGACCAAAGTCTCACGGAGCTAAGTCTGGTAAAAAGAAGGGATGTAGAGGCACGTTAGTGCAAATTTAGGCGAGGAACTCTTTTACCAATTGGGATCGATGTGTTGGTGCGTTGTCATGCCGAAGATACCATTCGTCACTCTTTCAGAACTGAAGCAGTTTACGACACATGGATTCCCTCAATCGACATCTTCGAAAAGTGTGTAGCCACATCGATTTGTGCAAATGTTTGACGATGATCTTTTCGAACACAATCAGACACCAACGCAACATTTCCCGCGTTCCGTGAAGTTGAAGTCGTCCAACGCGTTCATTGTCTTCGATTCATTGTCATGTTCACTATCGACCCTCCTTAAAATGCCGATGTTATTCGTAAATCTTGGATCTCTCCATGCTAGATTCATTATACACCTTACTTAGCATTCCCAAAGTCTCCATTAGTGTTTTACCAAAGCGTTGGCAGAATTCAAGGTTCAACGCTGTTCAAGAAAAGCCATCTTTCTTACATCACGGAGCAAAGTTAAGTAGCTTCGGAAGATAACAGCTGCGTGTGAGCTTTGGTCAGACGACATGGACTAAACCAACCAGGCCAGATAGGGGGAGGGTTTGGAGAATCCATTTCAAGTGGTTTAACTTTAGATACTTGCTTTTGTCGTCAGCAATGGCCGCAGTTCCCGAATTTTTGAATCATTCTACGTAATATGAAGAACAAATAATCACACTACATTAAAAACAAATTCATTGAAATTAAGTTCCCCAATGTTAATATAAAAATGATATTTGTTGCATTAATTATAAAGACAAAAACAATGTTAGGGTTTAATTATAATTCCTTCAGATGGGCATTAGATGTCTCTGATGATAAAAATGAGTAAATAGAATCTTGGTTTTACAGTAACACCTATCGCAGAATTAGGCAACAGACAATTAAAAAAAAGTTATTTATAAAACATTTAATTACGCATGAGTCTGCTTAATTAAATAGTAGAAAATTTTTAGAAAATCATAAACAAGAATCTCTAAACTCGATTCAGAATGTTCGAAAGTTATTTCGCAAACTTTAATTAGTTAAAAAACAGTCTGTTAAACTTTTGTTAACTTTTCATTTACAAGAAAAGCGAGTGAAACATGTCACCTCGAATCTTGTATTCAATCTATAGGGAATGGAAGTTCATTCAATTTTCGGCAACTTGAATCAGTTAAGATATTTGCTAGCTTTAAAATTATTTAGTTAAAATTATGAGGCATTTTTAGAACAGATGATAAGAATTTTGATTTTTTAGTTCCTTTAATTTTTTATTTTACTTAATGTAATGGTTATAGAGCTAAGATATTTTGATTCAAATATAAATTTCCATCCATCAATTTTTGTTTTTTTGAGTTTAAAAATAAAAATGTTTTTCTAAAAAATAAGAAAAGATTTTGGAAAACCTTTTTGAAAAATAATAATTCTTACAAGGCTAGATTACCCATTGACTAATTTTAGTACTAATTTTTTATTAGTATAATATTTATGTTTAAAATAAAGGTGAATCTGAGTTATAGTTAGCATATTTTAGCAAAATAATGCAATTTTTTAAAATATAATAACAGATATTCTTAGTCTTTATTTTTTCTCACGAGACAAACATCTTAATTCCTAACACAAGCATTCTTATTTTTATTCGTTTGCTTAGTTTTATGGATTCCAATTTAAAATGACGATTTACAGAATCTTATCAGCAATGAACTTTTTGACTAAATATTTCACCATTTTTTTTTCATCGGTAATAATTCAGAGTTCTAGTATAATCACTCACAATTTTCCTCAGTATAAAATACGTTTTCTTATAAACTTATTTCTAAGAAAGCATGGACAATAAATATAACCGCAAAATACGGCGTATAACGCGCACCTATACTTTCAAGCCACATTTTTTAATTTTAAGGTATATTCGCTGTATAACGCACACCCCCTTTGTTACGAAGGAACCTGAAATATACGTTATATACCAAGATTATGAAATATACCAAGATTATGAAAAAAGTAATATACTTCTAGAACTACAGCACTTTAAGTTCATTAGAAATGTCATTTATTTTAAATAAACAGTATTTCGATTTATGTAGGTAACTTAAATTTATTTCTATGCTCATCTTATTTTTCAATTCCTACACACTATTAACTCGTACTGTCTATATATTTATTTATTTATATATTTGTATATTTATTTATTTTGTTGGAATTTTCAATCGTTCATAAAATACATTTTAAAGCTCTGAATTGAGCTGAAATTTTATATACAGGATCATTTTAGATGACAATACAATAATTAAATTATAATTAATAAAAATTAATTGATTAAAACTAATTATTTAAAGAATTACAAATACAGCCACGTTGGCGACTTAGCGACCCTTTTGGCGACTTGTGTCAAAACTTGAAAAAGGTTTTTTTTTCTCACGTGTTAAAGCATTCAGTTGGACTGAAATTAAAAGGACAATACGATACTTTAAGGATAATTAAAAAAACTAATTACCACTTAATGTTGTGATTCTGTCCTATGTATATACATATTTATATTAATTGTAACTATTTAATAAAAAGTAGCTAAAATAAAATTTTTCGTTGTTGATCTAAATAGGAATTGACTTAAAAACTATTTTTTTTATATTACTTGTTTATTTTTAAAGCTCTCATTGTTATACCCGGCGTATAACGCGCACCCTTAAATTTCGATCTTATTTATTTTTTGTGTTAAAAGTGCGCGTTATACTCCGGAATTTACGGTATATATATGTTTACAATATTAGTTTCACAGAGGTAGGAGCAAAGACCAATAGCTGCTAAGCTTTTAGTAGTACAGTTTCTCTACTGAAAAGCTAGCTGAAAGGAGAAAACAGTTTTACAGATTTCTATGGAAATTGTTTTTTACATTGCCAGTTATTATGAAAATGAATACGTCTATGAGTCAAATCAAATGTAAAATTCCGCCTACTGCTACAAGTTGCAATATAAATTCTTCTTTCAATACATTTTTTTATTACAGTTTTCGATACAACGAAATAAGACTCGTGTAGAAAAATAAATCATCTACATTTTAACAGATGGTTTCATCTACTATCTCGATGAATATATGAAAACAGGAAACCTGATTGCCGAAAGTAGGGTTAAATTCAACATTAAAAATTGTGAGACTTTTTTTTTAGTTTTGTTGCATTGAAAATTTTTAAAGCATTTTCTTAGTTTTCTTTTCTTTTTTTCGCTTGTTTAAATGATAAAATGACTAAAAAAAATTTGGTTTTTAAGTAAATAAGTAAAATTATATAAATTTTCAAAAATATTTACTAACTTGTGAATGGAACACAAAGTAAAAGAAATATAACAATTTCTCGTTTATAGAACAGTTATTTTTTTGAAGTGATTCGTAAGTGAGCACAATATACAGATGTTGAAACCAAAAGACAGTTATCATCTTCCCTTGTTTATAGTAATTCAATATATTTATTTTTGTGTTAACCTTCTCGATAAAAAAAATCCCTATCTTTTCAAATCTAGAAACTTTTCTTTGTTTCATCAACAAAAATACTTTTTTTTTCTTTATTACATCCTTACATGCAGAATTGCAGAATTTATAATTAGAACGCTTATAAAATAATGGGACTTAAGCCTTCCTTCGAATAGATTTACGAATTATTTTCGCGCATACGAAGCTTTAATAATGTAAATCATTTATGACATAACACTTTTTTCGAACAAAAACCTACTTTTACTTTTAAAACTAACCTAATTCAACGCCATACAATGTCGGTTCTACAACACTACAGCGGATTACGCGACAGAAAACAAAAAAAAAAAAGCAGTGTGAAAACAAAGCTTCCGAACGACATAAACAACAGCAACGACGCAAAAAAGAGAGGGGGAAAAAAATGTGTGGTTCTTCGAATATACATCACCCTGAGGGGCGAAAAGAGAAAAAGCGTTCACCACCTGGAGCTGACACAGGCTGCAGAAAAACGACGACGCCCGCCAAAAAGCAAAGGGGAAATGAAGGGAGAAAGTCGTTTTTAATCGCGATAATTATCCTCGAGTCGCCGCAAAGAGGGGTCACGCACATATTGAGTTTGCGAAATCGTTTTCACCTGTCTCCTCCCCCGGTGAAGAAATCGATTGGTGGAGTGAATTGTTTCCTGCCGAAACAAAGCTTTGAATGGAAAGGGATTTTATACATCAATGTAATGGTTTTTTTAGGGATGAAGGGGCTCAAATGGGGAAGAAAGAGCAAGCGAGTGTGTGTTTTATTGACGTTGCACTAAAAGCAACTCGAGGGATACTGGCGACGGATTTTGTAATTTCGAACTATAGTCAAGTGACGAGGACTACACCCGATCTGGCACCTCTCTCCTAATTGCCACACCAATAGGAAAACATTTGAGCCTCAACAACTTTAACGTGCAGGAGTCCCTCTACTTGACAGGTCTTCAATGGCATCAGGACTTGAAACCGCGACTCGATAAAACCGATCTCGAGTTCTTGACAAAGCCAATGGGGTTAGGTAGTCATGGTGAGTGTGAGAACTTTAATACCGCATAATAAAGCAAAATGAGGGCTATTGGCGATGGACCTCGTAATTTTGAACCTCGGTCAAGTGACGAGGACGACAACCGAGCTGGCCCTCTCTTTCAAACTACCACACCACGCCAACGGGAGGACTTCGAGCTCGACAGATTCAACTTGCATCCGCTTCCTTTACATGGCGGGTCTTCAGTGGCCCCAGGGCTCGATCTATGGCAAGCCGGTCACGAGTTAGCTTACACTTTGTTGCAAAATTAAATAATTATGAAGAATTTATTGTAAAAATGTGTATAAACTTAAGGTATCCGACTACGTTCGGAGATAAATTTTTCAAAAATTGATTTTTTGAATAATTTTTTTTTGTTTTAAAGAACATAAATAGGCTTAAAAAGTCATAACTATTAAATAAGTAACATGTATCGCCCTTTTTTTGAAAAAAAAAAACTATTTTTAGGAAAATTTAGCAAAGAATTTTTTAAGTTAAGAAAAACGTGATAAATAAAAATAAATTGCACATTATGCAATTTTAACGTCATTGATATACTTCTTGATCCCTCTGAAGTGTCACAAACCGCAGGATTAAAAATAGTTCAGGAAATAAATATTTTATTAGCATTTAAATTTGATCCTCATGATTTTTCGTCAAAATTATTGCATGTTCTAAACTAAAAATGGCTGTAAAATGTGATTAAATGTAGCTGTCTTAAAACCTGCGGTTTGTTACACTCTGAAGGGCCCATAGCATATATGTTATAAATTTCATTGCATTTGATTGGACTATTTAGAAGATATCCCGTTTTTCGTGCACAAATTATCATGAAAAGCTCATTCTTCAAAAAACGAATTAAAAAAAATATTTTTATTAGTGAGATAAAGTAAATGTGTTATAAAAAGAACTTAAAAAACTCTCTAGTTTTATGTATTAGTCCTTCTTCCTCAATAATTAATTTCTTTTTTCCCTAATGACCCAAACAACATCAAACATCAAACACCTAAGAACTTTTTCAACCTAGTCGGATACCTTAAGTTACGAATGAGTGAATGTTTTATTAGAGTAGCACTAAGCAAAATGAGAGCTTTGGTGATGGATCTCTTTTAAAACATGGTCAAGTATCAAGGACGACACCTGAGCTGGTATCCCCTCCGAACTTCCACACCAAGCGAACGGGAAGATTTTGACCCTCGATAGCTTTAAGGCGCATTAACCGCTCTACACGGTGGGTCTTTAGGAGTAACCAAGGCTTGAATTCAAGAATCCGTGACCATAATTCCTATGCTATAAAAAAGAGGAACTGGAACTTTCTGAGTTTATCGATGTGGTATGGAATTCTTTAAAATAATCTGATCAGAGTATGAATTTTCCTTTTTAAAAACGATCTCTGACTGTACAAAAGCCTTAACAAGGTTACCTTACGTCGCATTTCGAATCTATACTAATAAAAGTAAGGGTTTTGAATGTATGTGCGTTGTTTAACTAAAATGCAAACACCCATACGCGTAAAATTTGATAGGCTGAAACTATGGGGAATGATGGCTTGCACCTCAAGAAAATTTCTTTAAAATTTGTTTTAGAATTTTTTTATAATTTAATTCTGAAGAGATTCTTTTAACTCAAAGGATATTACGTCATATGACGTCATGTCTATCTCTGCATTCTACAAATTATTCTTCAAGTTTTTTGAAGATCCTTACATATTTTCATTTTAAAAATGGCACGGAAAAGCGCCAGTTTCTGGTTTGTTTTATTTTTAAGTAAACCAGAAACTTTTTATTTTTATCTAGAAACTTATCGATCTGAACGACATGGAATTCGTACGATATGCACAATACCTGCAAATGTAACCACACAATCAGTAAGGGTTAAGTTAGATTTCCGTGAGCTAGAGTTTTCCTTTCTTTACGAAAAAGCAAACTGCTTCGTAAGGTTTTGGTGTATATTTTGTCACACTAAGTCATGGTCTACTTCAGGAAATCTTTGCGTTGCTTATGTTCCTTGTTGCAGAATTACGATTACTTTTCAAATGAACCTTCCCGAAATTCACTGAAAATTAATAAGAAAATTACTAAAGAAAATGGATCAGCATAAAAAAAATATAATTTACTTATATATTTTTTTGTTTTGCACGGTGTTTGATGAGAGTTCTTATTAAAAAAATTCCGTGCAAGCTATCGGGCGAGAGAGATGGATGAGTTTTTTTAAAAGTTCACCTGTGCGAAGAAAAGATTCTTCAGTTTGTTTACAGTAAAAAATGCCTGTGGTATTTTATTTGCTTGTTGTTTTCAGAATAAAATTGTTAATTTAAAATGATTGATATTTCGAATATTGAAAGCATGTTTTTAAATACATACGTGCATACGGAGTAAAAATATTTGAATGAATTAGAATGAAGTACTTTGAGAAATTTTATTAATTGGTATGTTTGGCTGCTTGCTGTATGAAAAGAAATTAACAATTGGTGCCATTATAATGAGACGTAGAGTAGTGAGCAATTAACAATGTATATTTTCTATGCTACCTAAACTTCACTGTGCTTTCCTCACAATGTACCTAGCAATTATGGCCAACGTGTAGAAGCAACAAATTCATCAGCTATGTTCCAGTAAACTTCAATTATGATCCATTAAGTAATTTGATGAATCATTGGGGAGAATGCCGAAGTTCAATCACAGCTTCTGCGGGCCAGTTCGTTATAAGTCCTTTTTAACACGTTTTTATAAGTTTCACTTGTATGTAATGGAATCTTTGAACTCGATTTTTACCCACTTTAAAAGGTCAGACTAATTCGAAATTTCGCACACTTGTCAAGCACCCATGACAATACAATAATTTTATAATTTTGTTTCATTGTCCTGATCAGGATTTTAATAATTAAGAATTTTAAGGATTTACGAGATTTGGCGACTAATTCATTAAATCATTTCTAGATTTGGCGACTAATTCATTATATCGTTTCTAGAGTTAGCGACTAGTTCCATATGCCATTTCTAGATTTGGCGACTAATTCCAGATTTAGCAACAAAAAGATTAAGGTGCAACCCTAAAACCGCAAAATA
>BMAV01012742.1:0-122610 GCA_019973955.1 Trichonephila inaurata madagascariensis
ATTTAAAGAAGAGAGAAGAGAAGGGCGGCTTTTTTTCCTTTTTTTGTCCGGGGGGCGGCTGCTAGAGCCCCCGTTTTGGGAGAAGGGGGAAGATGGGAGATTGACATCTTTGTATGACACATCAAATTAAGAGATTTCACATTTGGGATTTCAATTTAAAATGAAATGACCCATCAATAAATTTTAGAAAAAGTTTGATTAAAAACAGGGAAAGTTTTTCTTAAATTTTAATTTTTTTTTATTGATGAAACTCATTTTGGCTTTTGGATATGACCCCTTTTTTAAATTGGGTAATAAAAGTCATTTTTAAAATGGTTTTATTAAATAAGATTGAGAAAAAAAAGAAAAGGAATCATGTATATTTCACCCCAAAAAGAAAAAGATAAATAATTTGATAATCTAAATGTGGCTTTTTTTCAGCAATTTAAAAGGAAAAACATTTTTTTTTTTTAAACGTTTTTTAATTTGTTTATTTGTTATATATCATTTCACGAGTACAAATTTTATGCATAATATATATACATTTGGGAAGGAACGAACGATAAAAGTCGCTATAATAACGAAGTGTAAACCCCGGAAAAAAGTTGTTTTTGGAAAATTCGTTATATTCTTTTTAAATTCTTTATAAACCCCATAAAAAAAAACCCAAAAAACACATGTGCTAAAAGAAATTTTCACCCCCTTTTTTTAAATCAATAATGTTTATTTTATATATTTTACTCAACATAAAAAAAAAAACGAAAAGGAAAACAAGGAAAAAAAAGTGAAGAACCCCCCCTGTATTTTGAATAAAGAACAAAAATGCTAAAATTAACGAATTTTATAAGGACTTTTTATAATTTAAAGCAAAAATTTTTTAAAACATACATTATTTTAGAATTAGAAGCGGGGAAAGGCCCTCCACTGTGGGTGAAAGAGGATATCTAAGATGTTTCTAGATAACCTTGCAATGGGGTTTAAAGGTTGCACTTCTTGGATGAAACGTCTAGAACTCTATTGGTCTCGGAGAGTTAGGATCTAATAAAACCAGTTCAAGAGTTATGACAACCATAAAATGAGTTAAAGAGAGAATAACTTGAAATTTTTTCAGAAATACTTTAAAAAAAGGGAGAACAAAAATTGAATCACAAAAGAAAAAGCTCGTTATATAGAAAATGCACTTCGCTATAGAGAAGTTATTTTACGAAGAAAATCGTGAAATGTTCAAGGTTCCAGGAAAAAATTCGCTATATAGAAAAATTCGCAATATAAAGGTTCGTTATATAGATGTTTGACTGTATATATATATATATATATATATATATATATAATCATTTTTATTGTAACTTTTATGTGACATTTTTTATAACTGATGATACTTTCGTTTTTGTGTCCGTTTGTAAGCTTTTACGTGAACATTTTTTTTCTAATAACCGATGATACTTTTGCAATGTGCATGTGTTCGAAGTGAATTTCGTTAGTGTAAAAATATCTAACTGACAATACTTTTGAAATGTGCTCATAGTTATATAGCTCATAGTACCTGTTTTTTTTTTAATAACTGAGGATGCAATATGTATTCGTTGTAATTTTTATGAGGAAATTTTTTGCTTATCCTTAGGCTCCTTGTGCAATGTGCCAGTTGTATAAACCTCTTTAATTAAAAAATATTTTATAACTTATGATTCTTTTGTTTTTGTATTTGTTATTAGCTTTTACGTGAACATTTTTTACGACTGATCATACTTTTGCAATGCGTTCATAATACACTTTTTGGTGTAAGAAAATTAAAAATTCTTTTGAAAGGTATTCGTAGTGAATTATTATAACTATGTTTTTGGTTATGTATTCCTTCTCAGTATTTTAGAATTCAAAAAATTAAGAATCAGTGAAGTCTTCTATGCTTAATTCGATAAAAAAATTTTTTTTTCAATGGGGCTGTGAACTGAAATAACTCATTTCAGATCTAGTACAATCCTCGGGAGTTGGTATCATTTTTAAGTGTGGCACTATATAGGTGGAACACTAATCACCGAATTTAATTTTGACACACAGTTTCATATCCCCAAAGGGACACCTGAGCTCTGACGATGCGGAATGGAATTAAGGAATTTGATTTTGCAGAGAGCAACCAAGCAAAACAGGCACTCTGGTATCTTTAACATGCCGCATAATCATACGACATGGACGCGGTCGATTTTCTGCAACTTGAAAGTTCACTGACTTTGACCAGGGTTGAACCCGCAACTTAAGGCGTACATGGCGAGTGGCAAACCAACTACGCCACCCAGCGCCTAATTCTATATGTTGACTGGTAAATTTCAGTCGCTTAGATCAGAGGTGCGCAAACTAGGGGTCGCGACCCCTGTGGGGGTCGCCAAATTTTTATGAAATGCATTATGCCTACATGCTGCATACCATACAGTGTACATATAAAGAGTGAAACGCCGTCACTTACTGTTTAATTGCAATTTCCTGCTGTTCGCTCTTTGACCGTAATGCGTAATGTATGTAAAGTGTGAAGACGCACGTTTTTCGGTAGATGACGCCCTCTTTGCGGTAATTCGCCAGTTTTACTGAAAAGCGCCTATTTGTCCGACGTATTGATGTTATACGTACTGTGTCGAACGGTGCGCACTGAACATGCGTACCTTACGAGATGGAGTGGTAATCAAGGGCTGTGTGGGAGTCAACTTGTAGACATGCGTGTCAAGCCAGGGCCAACCAAACGACCAAAAATTATCGCCGAATGTTTTACTGCGTGTTTCCATGTAAAGTTGTAGCATGTAACAGTTGGCCTGCAATTCTTTTAGTTTCTCCTCGAGTTTTATCATGTGACGTTGTGTAATTATGATTTTTTATATTTTTATCGGGCTTTGCTGCTCTTTGTTATCCGGCATGTGCTATCATTAGAGATAGATCTCTGTTAATTTTATTAAATTTCTCAAAAAAAATGATAATTTTTTTTTATTTGTTTTAGTTAAAAAAATTTAACCCCTATATTCATAATGGATAAATGGGTAATACGTACACAGGTACATCTACAGCTAACAAACGAACAAATACTGATGAGGAGTCTCAAAATTCTGAACTAAATGCCCCATCTAAAAAAATAAGAAAATACAATGAGGAATTTATTAAGTATGGTTTTACATTTTGTGTTGTTGATGATGAAGAACGCCCGATATGTGTCATTTGCAACAAAAAAATTAGCAAATGAGAGCATGAAACCATCTAAATTAAAAAGGCACCTGGAAATTAAACGTAAAAAATCATAGTTTTTTCAAAGACGAGCTGAAAATTTGAAAATTCAAAGTGCAAATCTAAAGAAATTTACAACAATACCTCAGAAATCATTACGAGCTTCTTAGAAGTTTCTATCTAATAGGAAAACAATGAAACCCCATACAATTGAGAATCCCTTATCCTTCCTGCAGCAACTAAAAAGACATCAATTATGCATGGCGATAAATATGGAAATGAACTAAAACAATACCATTATCAAGAAATACCGTGTCTCGGCGGATTTCCGAAATGTCATGAAATATCGAGTCAGAAGTCATAAAAGGCATACAAAATTCATCTGTATTTGCTTTTTCAACTGGGCGAGACTACCGATATTACTAAAATGTCACAAAATAATTATTTACGTTAGATTTATTTTTAATGAAGATATAACAGAAACGTTTTTATGTTGCAAAAGATTGGAAGGAAAAACAACTGGAGAAAAAAAATATATATTCGAAGTAATAAATGAATATTTTGAAGCGAAGTCCCTCACCTAGACAAACTGTTGCGGTTTGTACTGATGGTGATGCAGCATTAACAGGTTCGAACAAAGGGCTCAGAGGCTTAATCCAGAAAGTGGCACCTCATAGGGTATTTAATCACTGCATGATTCATCGGCAAGCTCTTGTTGCAAAAGATATGGATGAAGAGTGGCACAACGTATTACAAGATGCTTTTAGTTCAATTAACTACATTAAATGCAACAGTCTTAACAGCCGTCACTTTTCAATACTTTGCAATGAGATGGGCTCAACGTATGAGAGATTACTATTACACACCCCGAAGTCAGATGGCTCTCACGTGGGAAATTACTACGACGGATATTTGATTTGAGAAATGAAGTGTACATGTTTTTAAGCGAAAAGAAACATAGATTGGCAAGTTATTATATCAATGAAGTTTGGCTAAGAAAGCTGAGCTATTTAGTTGATATTTTCGAAAAACTTAACGTAGGCTCTGGCAAACTGAACGGAATAAAAATAACACCGACATGTTCCCTTGCTTTAACGATTTTATCAAGGAAAATAATATAGATATATTTACATTTAAAAACATCATTTCCAATCACATTGAAAAGTTAAAAGAAAATTTTTCGAGAAGATTCGAGGATTTCCCTGTAAACGATCTTGGTTGAATTCGTGATCCATTTTCCTACGACATATGCAGTTCAACTCTTCAAATTAGTGAGAAAGAGCAATTGATAGATTTGATTAGTGATTATACTCTTCGAAATCAATTTAAGACTCAGCCTTGCCAAAAATTTTGGCTATCCGTGGAAAAGCAATATTCCGTTCTATGCAAGAATGCCATCAGGTTACTAATAGAATTTGCATCAACGTATTTATGTGAAACTGGGTTTAACAAACTAAATTTCAATAAAACTAAATACCACTCGTTTGAACCCTGAAGATGATATGCAATTACAATTAGCAACATACATCGAACATCGATGAGATAATCAGAAACTTGCAGCCACATAGTACATCTCATTAAAAAGCAATTTACTGATTTTTATGTAATACAAAAAATATTTTCTTTAAATTATAAATAATATTAATATGTGTCAGAAATGATGATTTTTTTTATTCGATAAAACGAAAGAAATGCGCCTATTTACATCGTATTTGTGAACATTTATCTTTAGGGGTCGCCAAAAATTTTCTCTCTACAAAAGGGGTCGCAGTCGAAAAAAGTTTGCGCACCGCTGGCTTAGATGGTCAATCTATAGCAATGATTCCCAAAGTGGTCTATATAGACCCCCAGGGGTCTATGACGACCTGCAAGGGGTCCCACGTCAGCAAAAAAATAATTTGCGGATCAATGAGGTATTAATGGGGATCTATGTGATATTGGCTCTCATTAAACTAGATCTAACATAAAATTGCATTGAGCTTTAAAAGAAAATTTAATCAAGTGCAAATTACAAATTTTACTTATTAAGCAGATTTATTTACTAAATTTAATGAGGTTAATTTGCCCGCACAAGGTGACAGCATAAATGTTTTTAAAACATGAACCATTTCAGTGTTTCTTTCCAGAGTCATACTAAAGAAGTATAATACTGGAGGTCCGGAATTTTCTCAAATTAACCAAGACAATCTGTCAGCACATTTAACCTATGTTTAACATTTAACTGCCTTTTATTGAGATTTTGAAACCAGGTTTGAGAATGCTTTGACTATGGTAATACCACAGTAGGCAATGAATTTATATGGTCATATTGAAAAAAAAAATGTCACGTGACAACAGGAACTGATCGTGATATGCACCAATGAAGATTTTAAAGTTTAGAAACGGATGCCAACAATTTTGGCTTTAGAAAGGCAAACCTGTTATTTGTACCGAATTATGGAATATCGTGAGGAAGTATTTTTAATTATTTTTCCTAGTAAGAAGGAGTTTCAGTGCAGTTGCCAATCTCCAAAACAAAATAAAGAAATTGGATACCACTAACATAGGAGATTTAAGGTTAAACCTGACAAGATTAATACTAAATGTTGAAAATTTGTTATTGTAGATCTAGATTCATCCCTCACATTAAAATCAATTGGGTGTTGTCTGGTTATTTTATTTAACAGTTATTTTATATATTAATTAACTTTTAATTTAATTAATTAGCATGTGCTTTTTAAATTTTTAACTCTATACTTCATTAGTTATGTTTAATTCATTTAAAGTAGTAATAGTAGTACCAGCTGTCAAAAAGACATTTAAGTTGATAAATTTGCAAAAATTCAATATTAATTAAGCAGGGGTCTACCCTATACCGAAAAACATGGCAAGGGGTCTATGAGACAAAACAGTTTGGTAACCTCTGATCTATAGCAGGTGTGTCCAACACGTTGCCCGCCAGTACATAAGTTGCGGCCCATCGACTCTTTTTTTTAAAAAAAATTTAAGTATCAGATTTTTAATTTTTTTCATTTTGAAATTTATTTGAGGGGAAATTTATATATATATATATACAATGTATTTACCTGTTACCTGTTCTTGTTTTAAAATAAATCCTTTTTGATAATAGAAATGTCCTTTAGTTTTAAATAGATTTATACTTTATCAAAGTTACATTTGATTTTATTATAGTTAATTGCTTTTTTAATAAATTTCGAATTGCATTATGCATATCTTTTACTATGGATGGTACATGATTCTCTATGTGTGCGACTTTCGTTTCTCCTCCTCCTTTTCTGTTTGGAGTGCCCCAAAAGCAAGAGGCAGTCAGAGATGTTTTTTAAAGTTAAAAAAAAAATATTCAGGACGGTTAAGATAAAGGACAATGTACACTTAATCGTTTGCGAATGACAGCACTATCAAATATCAACAATGAGTAACGAAAGATCAATTCAATAGGAATACCGTAATTTTCAAGAAAATGGCAACTGCAATATTTTAAATATTATTGGATCATTGCATTATCATATTATATATATAAACGTTATTATATTATTTATGTCTGCTTAAATGAAAAATAATGAAAACAGTAATAATAATTCATTATGTTTTAAATTTTCACTGTTTTTTGTTTCCAAATCTGATGTAAAGGTACATATTTTTATGTGCGGCCCGCGAGATTATAATGTTTTTTCGAAATGGCCCACAAGGTCATTTGGGTTGGACACCCCTGATCTATAGCATCAGATGAGAGTGAGAGAGTTATATTAAGGTCGTACAGTAGAACAACACGAGGGCAATTGACGAAGAACTTTGGAATTCTGAACCTCGGTTAAGTGACGAGAACGATACCTGAGCTGGCTTCCCTCCCTCTCCTAACAACTGCATAGGATGATGCAGATGTTTGAAGAAAAATGATACCTGAGATTAACATACACGAATCTCTCTTCCAATGATGCTTATATAATTTGAAACAGAATATTTTTAGGGCAGTAAATTGAAGGTCTAATCATCGTTTTCATTTTTCTAAAACAAAAAAGTTCTAATAAAAATAAAAGATTTTTTTTTTGAATAATTTAAAACATTTTTATTTGAAACTTGAAATAACATTCTTACAAGTGTTTGAAAAATGAAACTATTTAGAGCAGAAAATTTAGTTTGGAAAATAATGTTGAAAGTATTTTCTTTTTGGGAAAACTTTTTGAAACAGTTGAATATTTTCAAGTTAAAAAGAGTTTTGTTTTCCCCCAAAAAATTTCTAAAAGACGTATTTAAGGAGAAAACCCCATCTGATTAGAATTTTTTTACTAAAAAAAGAAAAAAAAGGATTAATTGATGTAGAATTAAACGTAAGTGTAAAAAAAAAAAGTACTTAGATGCTTACAGTTCCCTTTTGTTCTTCAATGCATGCAAAATGCATGGGTAATCTGGCTCTTAGAAACATTAGATCGCATGTATTGCATATTTAATATACTTCTTTTGTGACGTCTCTCGCGTCTTTCTGATTAACATGACTCCTATGTTCTTTGACGGCCACGATTAATGGCAAAACCTTTCCAACCCAACAATACCAAGAAGAGAAACGGATCGAATATGTAAATGAGATATACTATAAAAGGATAGCGTGGCAAACCTAGGATATAGGATAGCATAGCGCAGCAGGTTCTCAGAGGTTGTAGTGTGGAATCATTCTGATCAGTCAATAGCGTGACAAAGCTTAGTGTGGAATCTTGAGGATCAAGGTACCAGCTGCATTGCGGACTGCTATTTCATGTATAAAGAGATTATATTCTCTGTGTCATGGGACTATAAATCGGAAAGTGCTGGGCATGGTTTAGATATATAAGTAATGGGATAAACAGGATTATTTAGGATAATTGAGATAGAGGATCTAATTGGTGCGATCTGGACTTAAATACGGATTAATTTGCCTTCGACTCTCACTCTAATTAATAATTGTCAAATTAGAACTTAAGTATTATGGGTTACTCTAATAAAAGTTGTATTAAGAATTATGTCTCATCATTTTGATAATCCTATCACCCCTCTAGCTTACGCGGAACCGGCAAGACATGTCATCACAGATGGTTATGTCTCAATGGCGCCCGAACGCTTAATTTTGGGTTAGGTAATGTAGGTGAAATATACAATTCTACCCGGAAATGTACTTTCAGGGTCGGAGAATTGCTTGCTGAGTTTATCGAGTGCATCGATAATAATATTCAGTTACTTTTAAAATCCCAAGTAATCTGTCAACAAGTGTGCTTACTTAAAAAGTCATCTCAGGAAGGGCTCACAAGATTGGTATTCGATATTTGGTCTGTTACAGCAAAATACAGCCACGGATTTTGCGCAGCTCAAAGCTGAATTAGCGAAGGCTTTTCTCCCGCGATCAAAATAAAAAGAACTACAGTCGGAGTTTTATGCATCACAGCAGGGAAGAAATCAGGAGGCGACTGATTTTGTATATAGATTACTAAAAATAGAGAAGTTTAGAATTAGGGAATGTCCCAAGCAGACTTAGTGGATCATATTTTAGTTCGACTCGAACCACAGGTACAGACTACGTGGGAAGTCCGAAATCCACAAAATACGATACAACTTTTTAGAAGTCCTGGCTAAATTCGAAGAGAGATATTCTGCAAATTAACAAAGGGTTATCAGAACCATAATGCAGAAAGACGAGGTCAAAATGCGCATAGGGATTTTAATTTTGGAAGCTAATGGTAGAAACGGGAGGAATTCGAAATAAGGAGTAGACCTAAATAACAGAAATGAGTTTTAATGAGAATAGCCGTCAAAATAATAGAGGGTTCGAGAGGAATAGGTTTAATAATAATGATCAAAGATTCATAACAGGGTTACCTATTTCGAAATGAGCGAAATGATAATTTTAATAGAGGGGACCGTAGAAATAAGGGTTCGAGTGATACTCTCTAATCGAGGCGATAGGACGCAAAGGGGACGATTAAATAATGTAAAGGTTAATGATCAACCCTAAGAGGTGTCGACAAGAGAGCATAATTAGACTTTCTCCGATATGTATAGCACCCGTAGAACTTCCCCTCGTACCTATATTATTAAATAACACATTTTGAAAGCGCTATGGGACACCGAGCAGATAAATCTTTTATATCGGAAGAAGTATATAGAAAATTATTTTTTTCTATAAACAAATAAAAAAAAAATCGCGAGTCTTAGGTAATAACAGCACAGGTGCGAAATGCCAAACACAGGGGATTGTAGAAATTGAAAATTAAGATCGTAGACAATTCGAAAGAAATTGGTCATTTCCATGTGTTGAAAGATTTAGAAATCTACCCATGTATTTCGGGTACTGATTTCATAAGTGGGTCAAGAATCGTATTAGATTTTGATCAGAAATCGTTAAAAATTCAAAAATACACTGGTTGAAGATAATAAGCAAATAAAGGGAAATTACACGCCACGGGTCGTGAAATGAAGTTAAAACATGGTGGCTACACTCTTTTACTGAAAACCATGGGAATAATATAAATTGGTGATAAAATTAATTGTGCCATAATCAAAGATTTGGTACTTTACTCTGCGAACACTCACAAAGAACAGAAAATGACCCAGAATTAGGTCATATATATGTATGGCTTGTGGAAACCCGAAGATAGCTTTCCGGTTAATGCAACGATATGTGAGAATTGGTCCTAATGATTTCCGTTTTCTAATTAGGCTGATTGTTATTTCTATGCGAAACACGCAACGTCATTAGTGAAAATGCGTGTATACATTCCAAAAATCTTTTAAGGAATGGAAATAATGAGAGAATTTCATGACAAGCCAATAGTGGACACGTAGGCAGATTTAAAACGTATCAAAATTCGGGACGTTTGTTATTTCCCCGTACATGAGAAAATTTTTGCCAGATCATCATGTCTCTACATGCCATATGTGCCAAGTTAATAACTATAAAACGCGTTACCAGCTGGTCGGTTAAATCCAATTATATCAAATTATCCGAATGAGATAGTGACGTTAGATTTATTAGCCCGTATCCTATATCGAGACAATAAGACGTAAACCGCTATATTTTAGTATTAACCGATCATTTCAGCAAATGGGCTGAAATTATACCTCTTAAAAAGGCCTCATCTCGTATATTAGCGGATATTTTTTTTGATAACTTTATATCGCGTTATGGAGCTCCGCTACCACAAAATTAATAAGTGATAATGGTCCCCAATTTATATCCGAGATTTTTGAGCACTTAAGTGAAAGATTAGGCATAAGGCATGTGAAGACTGTTGCATATCGACCACAAGCAAATCGGACTGAAAGAGTTAATCGAGATATAGTGCAAATGATCGCAAATTATGTTAATGATCAACACGATACTTGGGATCAATTCTTACGTGAGTTTGCTTACGCTATTCGTACGGCGGTGAATGAAACAACGGGAAAAACACCGGCTGAGTTATTTTTAGGTCGAAAATTGATTACACCATTTCAAAAACTAGTTATGATATCGGAAAGCTCTAAATTCAAAATTCAAGATATACAGAAAAGCTTTAAAGAAGCTAGACTAAGTACGAAAATTAAACAGGAAAGGTGGGAAAAATATTATAATAGACGTAGAAAGGACATAAAAATAAAGGTAAATGATTGGGTTTTATTAGAAACACACCCTGTAAGTTCAGCCGCTAACAAAGTATGTGCTAAATTTAAACAAAAATTTGAGGGACCTTATAGAGTCCTAGAAGTTAGGAACCTTAATAATATTGTAATATGGAAATCAGGAAAAAGATTAACAGTTAACGTAGATCAAATAAGAATATATCGTCATAGGAAATGTGACGAGGTCGAAGTAGGAACAGGTATCCCAAATAGTATAAGATCAAGTCAGGAAACTCGTACTTCGGAAAAAGTACACCAAGGATTAAATGAGTCACAATATGGGAAAGAAAAATCTGCGGTGAAACGTAGGTTAGAGGCAAAAAGGGATTGTAACCAATCAAATCAATATAAAATACACAGAGGACCCATAAAAACAAATCACTGGTCAGATCACTACCTAGTTCAGTAGGGAATGAAAATAAAAATAAAAGGTTTAAATATAACCAAGGTATTAAAAGATCAGGTGTATCGGGGACAAGTGGACCACAAAGAAAGTGGCAAAGAAAGGGGAATAATAATAGTAATAATAAAAGACAAATGTCATCTAGTACTATTTCCAGAGATAGAAAAAAGAGCAGGAGAGAATCAACTGAAGTTCCATATGAAAAGAAGTATAATTTAAGGCCACGACGGAGAACAGAAGAACCACAACCAGCCAAGAACACAGTTGGGAAGGCAAGGAAAGGAAGACAAGGAGATTACAAGCCTTACAACAAGAAATTCCAGTACAAACAAGGAATGAAGAGTGATGACACCTCATCGTTGAACGTGAACGTGGGAGACCGAATATAAAAATCAGGTTGTATTGTTTCATTTTTTTATGATCTTCCAACAAGTGGTCGGAAGAATTATTGCAAAGAAGGAAGTCTCGGGCGGTGCTTAAAAGTTATAAGCCAAGTCAAACACTACAATGAGTGTTCATTTAATTTTGGAACTTTTTGACTTGTTAAAAATTTTTTCTGAAGAAAAACATTTGTATTCACACATTTGTTTACTTCGATGTATGACTTCGTGAGATGCGAAAATTCCTTTGGTTATTTGTTATAATGGTTTATTAAAAAATGTTTGTAATTGTATAATATGTGTATATATATATGTTGTTGTATTGTTACGTATTATGAGGCATCTGGTTCAGGGAAACGCGGCGTAGTCAAGGCACTAACAAAATACAAACGGCTGCGCGGCTCATTGGGAGTTTTGTTGAAACCAGATGTAGGGATGGAGATAAAAATTTATTGTGATATATAAATAATATATGTAAAATTGATTAATATTATGGAAATAGACACTCAAATAGTTTCATTTCAGGGAGACTGACCCTGAAAATCTTGAAAAGTAAAGCTTCAACGTGTTTCCAGGCTGTTAAGAAAGGGAGCAGAAGTACCAGCTCCATATGAAGTGTTAGATTGGGTCTGCGCACCCAGAATAATAGTTTTTAAGTGTATAAATATTTTAAGTAACGAATTGTAAAAGTGAGAGTAGGCACAAATTAAACAGTAATTATTAATGTTGGCCTAGTTATTGGAGTAAAATTTATTGTCACGAGTTTAAAATTAAATTGAATATTAAAAAATTTTAAGATGAGTAATGAAAATTAAAGTCAAGATAAATTTTGGAAATTATAAAAGTTAAAATTTAAGATTAAAATTGCAATGAAAATTAAAGTCAAGATAGATATTGGAAATTATAAAAGTTAAAATTTAAGATTAAAATTTCAATGAAAATTAAAGTCAAGATAGATATTGGAAATTATAAAAGTTAAAATGAAGATTTAAGATTAAAATTTAAATAAAACTCAGAAAGCGAAGAAATTTAGAAATAGAAAATTTAGACACGTAATTTATTAAGGGCATTGAGAACCCTAAGTAAATCACGTTTTCTTCTTGGAGGGGTTGTGACGCTCTCGCGCCTTTCTGATTAACATGACTCTTATGTTCTTTGACGGCCACGTTTAATGGAAAAACCCTTTTCCCAACCCCAATACCAAGAAGATAAACGAAAGTAACATGTAAATGAGATATACTATAAAAGGATAGCGTGGCAAACCTAGATATAACATAAGATAGCATAGTGATAGCATAGCGTAGCAGGCTCAGAGGTTCTAGTGTGGAATCATTCTGATCAATAGCGTGACAAAGCTTAGTGTGGAATCTTGAGGATCAAGAATTAGCTGCATTGCGGATCAAGAATCTTCATGTATAAAGTTATAGATTATATTCTCTAGGTCAAGGGACTATAACTGGAAAAGGTAATATTAGATATAAGTAATTAGATAAACAGGATTATTTAGGATAATTGAGATAGAGGATCTAGTTGCGTGATCTGACTTAAATACGTGATTTAATTTGGGCTCGACTCTCACCCCCAATTAATAATTTGTCAAATTAGAACTTAAGTATTATAAGTTACTCTTAATAAAAGTTGTATTAAGAATTATGTCTCATCATTTTGATAATCCCACACCTCTAGCTTACGCGGAACCGGCAAGACATGGTCATCACAGGATGGCTATGTCTCAACAGTACCAAACAAACGTCGAACCAGTAGATTTATTTTTATGACATTTCGAACACTTTACATTTGTCTGACACTTAGATTAAGTAACTTAACTAAGAATCTTTGGTCAAATCATCGGTAAACATACAAAGCAAAAATCGCGTTTCACAAAAAAAAAATGTAAAGTAGTTTTCCTGTAACAGTGGGAGGAAGGGGTGGTACAGGAAATAAAGAAAGGTATGTCGTATGCAATCCACGTGTAAGGGGTCTCGACAAACGTTGTTCTCTCGTTTTTCTTCTTTCCCAAATTAAACACATATGTTCCAATTACTTTGACACATCCAAACACATGTACACAAAGTATATAAATTTGAGCTTTATATGTCGAACACTATACATTCGTCTCAAACTTAGACTTAACTAAGAATAGTTGGTCAAATAGTCGATAAACATATAAAGCAAAAATCGCGTTTTACAAAAAAAATGTAAAGTAGTTTTCCTGTAACAGTGGGAGGAAGGGGTGGTACAGGAAATAAACACACATAACGTAAGTCGTATACTTTCCGCGAGTATGGAATCTCGACACACGTTGTTCTCTCGTTTTATTTCTTTCACAAATCAAACACATATGTTCCAATTAATTTTATATATCCAAACACATGTAAGAAAATAGAAAAAATTTAGCGTAGTATTTCGAACACTTTGCATTCACGAAACGGTGTAAAAAAGTTGTATTCAACTAATAATTTTTAATCAATTCATAAAAAACAAACATGCAATGTAATGATAACGTTTTATAATACAGTTGTAAGTTAGCTCTTTCGTAGAAGTAGTAGGAATGGTATGGTGGAGGAAACAAATACAAATCAGGTTTTCTTTATGCAATCCAGGTCTCTCGAATATCAAACAAAATTGTTTATTTTTTTTACTTCTACAAAAAAAACACAATTTTCGAAGTCACTTGAATATGCTTAATTACATAGCGAACAACTTGATTAGTTTTAAACAAAATTCCAAACGTTTTCAAATCATTTAACACTTTTACAGAGTAGAAAATTAAAATTAGGTCTATTTTTGCGTAATTTACCTTGAACCTGAAGACATAAAATCTCGTATATCAAAAAGAAAAGAGGGCCAATCGAAACATCCCACAAGTTTTCTATAATTTATTTTCATTAAAAAAATAGTTTTACAAGAAACCCATTAAAAATGTCGTAAGTTTAAAACAGAATTCATGTTTATCTGCCATGCATTCAAAGTTAAGCTCACGTCTTAGAGGAAACTAGGTCAGTATACTCAGTGGCATAGATGTTGTAAAAGTGGATACCGGAAGTAGTAACACAGGAATTTCGGTAGCTATCTGCACCCTTCTCTTCAAGGACATTATTCATTTCGAAGAGTTTCCCAAGATGACAGTTGATATCGCCAGTTTTTCAATACTTAGTTTCAATTCCATGAATACAGTAATGGATCAGAGAGGCTGGAACATTTCTGCCTCTTAAAACTTTATTCCAAAATGGGAAGTTCAGAGGATATTTACTGACCCTAAATGATTGGAATTGTAAAGACAACCCGAACTTTTTTGTTGGAGAACCACTGAGACTCATTGGCTGAATCAGTAGAAGAAACGTTGTTAACAGAAACAAGTATATTTAATTGGATAATTTCCTTAATAAAAGATTTTTGCAAGGGGAGGACACAACGCTGACAATCCTTCTTGACTTCAGAACATAATTATGTGTCGTTATTTTAATATCAAATACAAAACAGTTTTCGAGGAGTAAGAAAAAAAACTCTGACAAATTCAGTAATCCTCTCACACAATATTAAAATTGGATTAATAAAGTAATTGTAATATATGATTCATGTAACAGTGGCAAAGAAAGTATTAATTATGGAAGATTCATGTGTGCAATCATATTTCCTGCATTCCAAGTCTATCAATTATCGATACAACTTGTAAATCTGTCTTATTTTCTTCACAAATTAAACACATGATTCACATACAATGTAACAAGAACAAACACACGTCCAACCAATAGAGATTTATTTTAATACAACATTTGGAACATTTCGCATTGATCTAAAATTTAGATATGGTTATTCAATTACGAATAGTTGATAAAATCCTAAGCAAACATACAAAGTAAAAATTGCGTTTTAAAAGAATAATGGTAAGGTAGTTTTCCTGTAACAGTGGAAGGAAGGGGTGGTATAGGGAATAAACACACATAAGGTGTGTTTTTTAATATCAGAGTGTAAAGAATCTTGCCACAATTTGACATGTTTTATTTAATACCTAAATTTAACATAAAAAACATTTGACAGTGTGACATGGCCATCGTTCGATAGCCATGTCGTGGGGTGTCAGCGTGCAGGTTAGGAGGTGTGATTCTCGGAATATTGAACATTTTGTGAATTTTAATATGACTTTATTAAGAATTTAACTTAGATTACTTAGATATTGAACAAATTTATGGCCATGAGAATAAACGAAAATACGTAGTCTTTAACTAACTCAGATCGTGCGCAATTAGATCACTTCCTATCAATATAAATATATTATATCCGCCTAATCTCTATCTCAATAATATACTAGCGTTCGGAGTATAATCTTCCTACCTTGGTTAAATTGGCGAGAGGGGCGTCTTGATTCTAAGTAAGCCGTCGATCAACACTTCTATCTTCTCTACACTGAACTCTTTCTCTAAAATGCCATTTTTCTACCAAAATTCCTATCCTTTTTAAAGGTTATCTTATTTGCATCTATGCTTCGTTTTCACTTGGATTTGATTGGAAAAAGTTTTCGCCATTAATGTGGCCGTCAAAAGAACATAGAGGTTATGTTAGAGGAAGAACCCAGAGAGATGTCACAACTCCTCCAAGAAGAAAAACGTGTTATTTATTCAAGGCAATCAGCACCCTTAAGGTATTACGTGCCTAAATTTTTATTTCTGAATCTCCCTCACTTTCTACGTTTTATTTAAATTTTAACCTTGAATCATTTTAACTTCTATACTCAATATTATTTAACTTAACTGTAATTTTCTATTATTCATCTTAGAATTAAATTCTAATATTTAACTTAAATCTAAACCTTTTGGACAGACACACAATAAATTTTACCCATTAACTAGGGCCAACATTAGCAATTTTGCTTTTAATCATGGTATATTCTCTCTTTTACACATGTAGGCCTTAACTCTATATATTTAACGTTTCTAAATGTTTTATACACATAAATGCATTTTTCCTGGGTACGCAGACCCAAAACCTGCATCAGGACAAATATTCATTTATGAGCTCTGGGAGAGACCGGCTCCACTGCTCCAAGTTGAGGCTACATATCGCTATGGAACAATTTTTACCTTTTCAGGGTCTGCCACCTGAAATGAAAAACTCTTTAAGTTACTTTGCAAAATCTAGGCTTACATAATACCAGTAAGTTTCACAATTTTTATGTATTATATATCATTTTTAAATTACAATAAACTATTATCCCGCATCTGGCTCCGTCAACCCCCAATGAAGCAGTTGTGCTAATATTATTAGTAGCCCTGACTACGCCAAGTGTTTCCCCGGAACCGCATTTTGACCTTAATGTATTGAAAAATACAAACAACATATATATATATATATATATATACATCATACAATTACAAACATTTTCAATAAATCATTATATATAAAACAAATAATCAAAGGAATTGTCGCATCTCACGAAGTCATACATCGAAGTAAACGCATAATTACAGTAGTTTTCTCCATCAATTGAGAGGGAAAAAAATTTTTACAAGTCAAAAGTTCAAAAAAAAATATACACTCATTGTAGTGTCAACTTTTGCTTGATTATAACTTTAAACACCGCCCGAGACTTCCTTCTTTGCTATAATTCTTCCGACCACTTGTTGGAAAGAACATAAAAATGAAACAATACAACCTGATTTTTATATTCTGTCTCCCACCATCACCTCTAATGACAAGGTGCTATCACTGTTCGTTCCTCTTCTCATTCCTCGGCTGCTCTGTGATCCTTATGCGTTGCCTGGATGTAGGGCTTCTGTAGTCTCCCTTGTCGGCTTTCCTTGCTTGGCTTGTCGTTGCTTCCTTGGCCGGTCGGGACTCCTGATCCTTTTTCTGGCGTGGGCGCAGGTCATATTTCCTTCTATCTTGAACTCCAGTTGTTTCCGTCTTGTTCTTCTTCCTACTTATAAATGTTACTGGATGACAATGGTCTTTATTAATGTTATTGGGTCTACTTTTCTTGCCAATTTCTCTGTGGTCCACTTGACCCGATTCATATGATCTTTTAATTCCTTTTTATCTAGCCGTTTTCTTTATTTCTTGTTTTATCAGAGAAGGAGCTAGGCAGCGATCTGATAAGTGATCTGCGCTTGCTCGGCCCTATCCATGTTTTTCTTAGATTGTTTTGACGAGATTTATCCCTTTTCCCTCTAACTCACACTTTACCGCAGACTTTTTCCCATATTGCGACTCATTTGATCTTTGATGTACGTTTTCTTCCGAACTACTGTTTCGACGTGAACTAATACTATCTGGGCGACCTGTTCCTAACTCGACCTCGGGCCGCCACTTCCTAAGACGATATATTTTACTGACCCACATTAACGGTTAACCTTTTTCCTGACCTCCGTATATATTACAATATTATTATTATTATTTCTTACTACACTCTACTCTTCTACACTTCTTTTAACACTCTATACGGACCTTCAAATTTTTGTTTTAAATTTCTTGGAACAGACTCTTATTAGCTGCTGAACTTAAAGGGTGCGGGTCTCTCTAATAAGACCCAATCATCTACCTTAATTTGTACATCCCGTCTTCGTCTATTTATAATATCTTCCCCATCTTTCATGTGCTTTTAGTTTTCGAACTTAGTCTAGCTTCACATGAAATAATTTCTAAATATTTCTTACTGCAAATTCCCAGTTCCGTCTGAAATCATTACTAATTTTGAAATGGGGTAACTCAACTTCGACCCAAAAATAACTCCGCAGGGGTTTTTCCCGTCGTACGAATAGCGTAAGCAAACTCACGTAAGAATTGGTCCAAAGTATCGTGTTGATCATTAACATAATTTGCAATCATTTGCACTATATTCGATTTACCTTTTCTGTCCTATTTGCTTTTGTGGTCTATATGCAACAGTCTTCAAATGCCTTATGCCTAATCTTCGCTTAAATGTTCAAAATTTCGGATATAAATTGGGGACCATTATCACTTATTAATTTTATTGGAGCTCCTAAACGCGATATAAAAATTATCAAAAAAGTATCCGCTATTATACGAAGCCAGGCCTTTAAGAGGTATAATTTCAGCCCATTTGCCGAAATGATCGGTAATTACTAAAACATATCGATTACGTCTTACTCGATATAGGATACGGCCTAAACAAATCTAACGTAACTATCTCATTTGGATAATTTGATACAATCGGATTTAATCGACCAGCTGGTAACGCGCGATTTTGTAATTATTAACTTGGCACATATGGCATGCAGAGACATATTGATCAATAAATTTTCATATACGGAAATAACAAACGTCCCGAATTTTTATGATAAAAGTTTTAAATCTACCTAGATGTCCCGCTTTTGGTTTGTCGAAATTCGCGTAGGATGTGCGGTTTCTAAGGACTTTGGAATGTATACACGCATTTCACCTTAACGACGTTGCGTGTTTCGCATAAAACAACAAGCTCAATTAGACGGAAGTCGTGGACCAATTCTCACATATCGTAGCAGCATTAACAGAGTTATCTTCCGGGTTTTCTAAATATCTATAGATATGACCCAATTCCTCTTGGACTCACATTCTTTTTGCTCTTGTTATTAACTGGTTCCCGCGAAGTAAGTACCAAATGTCTGATTATTGCACAATAACTTTTCTCCTCTATTATACCTTCAACAGGGTTTCGATAAAACATCCGCCACCGCATTTGAGTTCCAGGTCTATGTTCCCATTCTATACAGTTCCGCTAATTGAAGTGCCTATCTGATCATCCTACTTGACAAATTTTTCCATGCGTTGACGTGTTAAGGCAGCGTGATTCGTAATAACTTTAATTGGTATCGCTTCTAAATATGTTCGGAATTCAACGCCCATAGTACTGCTGCTGGGTGACATTCTCTTTCGGCTGTCGTATAATTCCTCTCTGCGTTGTTCAGAGTACGTGAAGTAAATATAACTGGTCTTTGTTCATCCTATATGGCTGAACCTTTGTCTATCCGTTTTGATTCCTTTCTTACAAATAATTAATCCTAAATACCTCAATTCATCGCACCCAAATTTACATTTATCTTTGTAATGCAATCCCATCTTGCAAAAGAAAAACCTGCCAAATATCAACATGGTGAGTGAATGATGGGCAAAAAAGTCATCCAAAACACACCCCAAAACTTTTTATCCCGGTTTTAGGATTGGAATTGCCTTTTTTAAAAATGGGGCGCCCTAAAAGGGAATGGCATCCCCCTGAAACATAAGTGCCACTTTTACTCGAATGCTTTTAACAATACCTGGGGTTTACTGCCATTTGAAAGTACCCCCTTTTTAACCAAGGATGGGATGCTTTTTTCATCTTAAAGGAAAGGGATGTTCTTTTAAATTTTATTCCTATTTACGAAAAAGTTCTGGATTTGGGGGTCCCAATTTTTTTTCTTCATAACCCTGGTGACGGAGGGGTTGTTAACAACTTTTCCTTCGTACTTTTTTTGTATATAAAAAAATCAATTTTGCTTTTTCTCCCGGTTATCGAGCCGGGAAACTACGGTGGATTATCTCCGTGTCAATTTCATGGTAAAAAACATGAGAAATACCTGGTTTTTTAAATAACCCCTTAAACTACTAAAAAAATTTTTTAATTTTGTTTTTTTTATCCCCCAAATTTTTTGTCGTGAAAAATCTATTTCAACATTTTCCTCTTCAACTGTTCAACCCCCCTATTTATCTGAGAATCCGGGAATTTTAAAGATTTTCGATCAAAACCCCAAAACCCCATCCCTTATAAAATCAACCCCAAAGACAGGGTATTCCAAATCCGTCAACACATGAAATGCCCAAAGGTTTTAACAAATTCTCATTTGAATAATCAATTCTAAAATTTCCCTTTTTTTGGTACGCTCCGGCTTAACCGGGTCATGGGTTTTTCTTTTTTATAAAAAAATATTTTTTTTAATTTTCCGATATAAATGATTTATCTGCTCCGGGGGCCCAGGGGTTTCAAAAAAGTGTTTTTAATAAAAAGGAACGTGGGGAAGTCCCCGGGTGAATACATATCGGAGAAAGCTTTTGGTTTTCCACTGCCGATTCCCTTTTTATTATGAACTTCATTAATTTCACAAATTCAACGTCCCTTTGCATCCTATCCCTCACTGAAATTTTCACCCCGAACCCGTATTTCTACGGTCCCCCTACTAAAATTATCATTTGGGTGGTATCCCCCTTTTGTTGAATCTCGATCACATTCGAAATCTATTCCTCCCTCGAAAACCTATTCTTTGACGGTATTCTCAAAATACCTTTAAACATTTCTGCCCTTTTTGTCCGCCCAACCCCAAATTTTTCAGTTTCTGGGTTAGCATCAAAAAATTTGGCATCTATGCGCGTTTTTTACTCCCTCTTCCACTTTCCTTTTTTCTGCGAAACCCCCCAATTTGTAAAAATCCCTTCAAATTTGCAATTTTCCAAAAAACGTCGTGTTCTGCGGTTGCGAACTTCCACATAGTCCTGGGCTTGTGGTTCGATCTAACAAAATTGATCAACCGATTCCCCCGGACATCCTTGCTCTAAACTCTTATGTATTTTTTGCAAATCAAACAAAATCTGTTGGTTCCCGATTTTTCCCCTGCGGGGACGCAAAAAACTTCGCCTCCAATTTTTCTTTTTTTTTTGATCGGGGGGAAAAGCTTTTAATTAGTTTTAGCTGCGGGGAAATCCGTGGCGCATCTTGCACTAGCACCGATCCAAATATTCAGTACCAATCTTGACCCCTTCCCCCTGAGATGATTTTTCCAAATAAGCACATGCTAAGCCACTTGGTATTTCAAGTAACTGTTTTATTATCTATAGCCTCGAAAATTCGGCAACACTCTCAGACACGGAAAAGGACATTTCTGGTAAACTACCAAACCCTCCCATTACCTAACCAGAATTAAAAAAAAGTTCGGCGCATTGGGACATGGCCATCTGTCGATAGCTATGTTTTGGGGGTTTTTCCGCGTAAGTTGAGGTGGGGGATTATCGGAAGGATGAGAATTCTAAAACTTAATATGATATTATTAAGAATTTAACTTAAAATTTTTAAGATATCGAACAAACTTATATTAGGAGAATAAACCAAAGTACGCCGTTTTAAATTAACTCAGACCCGGCAATTAGACCCTTTATCAATATAATTAGATCCGCCTAATCTCGATCCAATATTATACTAGCGTTCAGAATACAATTTTCCTCCCTTTGGGAGGAATACCAACGGCCCAATTACTTTCGTAGACTGATGGGCTCGTGTGAAAAGTATGCACCTTGTATAGATTAGCGAGGGTGGGCGTTCCGTGATTCCTGGGTAGGCCGTCTAATTACACTTCCCCCTTTTTCCCGAACAACGTTCTCTAAACTGCCATCCTTGCTCACTAAATTTTCTATCCTTTTAAAGGTTATCTTATTTGCTTTTTTGGGGCTTTTGGATTTGGGTTGGAAAAGTTTTGCCATTAATCGTGGCCGTCAAAGAACGTAGGAGTTATGTTAGAAGAAGAACGCGATAGATGTCACAAACCTCGACACGTTTCCTATGACCATATATTCTTACTTGATCAACATTGACGGTCAACCTTTTTCCTGACCTCCATATTACAATATTATTATTATTTCTTACTCCTAACACTCTATACGGACCTTCAAATTTTTGTTTGAATTTGGCGCAAATTTCATTAGCTGCTGAATTTAAGGGGGTTGTCTCTAATAAGCCCCAGCATCTACCTTAATTTGAAACACCCCGCCTTCGTCTATTATAATATTTTTCCCATCTTTCATGCTTAGTTTTCTTTTTTAGTCTAGCCTCAGAAACAATTTCTATTTCTGCAAAATTCAGTTCCGTCCAAAACCAAACTAATTTTGAAATGGGGTAATCAATTTTCGACCCAAAAATAATTCCGCGGGGGTTTTTTCCCCGTCGTTTCATTATGCCATACGAATAGGGAAGGAAACTCACGTAAAAATTGGTCCCAAGTATCGTGTTGATCATTTACATCTTTAATCATTTGCACTATATCGCGATTTACTCGTTCTGTCCTATTTGCTTGGGTCTATATGCAAAAAGTCTTCACATGCCTTATGCCTAATCTTTCACTTAAATGTTCAAAATTTTGGATATAAATTGGGACAGTTATCACTTATTAATTTTATTGGGCTCCAAAAGCATATAAAAAATTATCAAAAAAAATATCCCTATTATAGAGCCGAGGCCTTTTAAGAGGTATAATTTCAGCCCATTTGCTGAAATGATCGGTAATTACTAAAACATATCGATTACGTCTCACTCTCGATATAGGATACGGGCCTAACAAATCTAACGTAACTATCTCATTTGGATAATTTCATACAATCGGATTTAATCGACCAGCTGGTAACGCGTTTTTATAATTATTAACTTGGCACATATGGCATGTAGAGACATATTGATCAATAAATTTTCTCATATACGGGAAATAACAAACGTCCCGAATTTTATGATAAGTTTTAAATCTGCCTAGATGACCTGCGATTCGCTTGTCGTGGAATTCGCGTAAGACGATGTTTCTTAAAGACTTTGGAATGTATACACGCATTTCACCTAATGACGTTGCGTGTTTCGCATAAAACAACAAGCCTTCAATTAGACGGAAGTCGTGGGACCAATCCTCACATATCGTGGCATTAACAGAGTTATCTGCCGGGTTTTCTAAATATCTATAGATATGAACTAATTCTGGGTCATTCTTTTGCTCTGTTATTAACTGTTCTCACGAAGTAAGTACTAAATCTCTGATTATTGCACAATTAACTTTTTCTCCCATTATGCTTTCAACTGGGTTTAGGGATAAAATGTCCGCCACCGCATTTTGAGTTCCAGGTCTATGTTCCCATTCTATATTAAATTCCGCTAATTTGAGTGCCCATCTGATCATCCTACTCGACAAATTTTTTCCATGCGTTAAACGTGCTAAGGCAGCGTGATCTGTAATAACTTTAATTGGCATCGCTCCTAAATATGTTCGGAATTTGTTCAACGCCCATACTACTGTTAGACATTCTCTTTCGGTTACCGTATAATTCCTCTCCGCGTTGTTCAGAGTACGTGAAGCAAATATAACTGGTCTTTGTGTTCCTGATTCAGCACTGCACCCAAACCGATTGAACTGGCATCTGTAAATAATTCGAAGGGCTTTTTAAACTCGGCAATTTAAAACTGGCGCCTTTGTTGGGGCCGCCTTGACCGCTTCGAATGCCTTCTGCGTCTCCAGTGGACCAGGCGAATTTTAATTTGCACTCGTTTAAAAGATTATAAAGGGCTCTAAAAGATCAGCATAATTTTTTAATAAATTTTTAAAGTACCACTGGGACATACCCAAAAGCGGACACCTCCTTTTGTGAGTTCCGTGGGGGTTTCATCTCTAGTATGGCTCGAACCTTTGTCTCATCCGTTTTGATTCCTTTCGTACTAATAATTAATCCTAAATACCTCAATTCATCACTTGTTTACATTTATCTTTTATGTAATCAATCCTGCATCTTGCAACAACGAAAAACCTGCCTTAAACGCTCAACATGGTGAGTGAATGATGGAGACAATAATAACGTCATCCATATACACACTCACAAACTTCTCTATCACCGGTTTTAGGATTAGGTCAATTGCCTTTTGAAAATTGGAGCTGCCCTGATAAGCCGAATGGCGGCCCGCCTGAAAGCATAAGTACACTTTTTACTACGAATGCAGTCTTAACAATATCACTGGGGGTTTACTGCCATTTTGAAAGTACCCACTTCAGATCAGAGATGACATTATTGTCGTATAGGGGATGTTCGTTATTAAATCATCTATTAACGGTAAAGGGTATCGTGGATGCTGGCCAGTCGAATTTGGCTTCTATAGTCTACCGCAAATCTATATGCTTCTGGATTATCCGGTGGCCTTACATTATTTTTCTTGCATAACACAACTGGTGACGCGTACGGGGATTGAATTGCAACAATCGTTTCCTCTCGTGACATTTTTTGTATATGAAAATCAATTATTGCTTGTTTCTGCCGGTCATATCTGTATGGCCTGGAAACTACTGGTGGATTATCTCCCGTGTCAATTTCATGGTATAAAACATGAGTAATACCTGGTTTGTCTGAGAATAATCCCTTAAAGCTACTAAACAAATTTTGTAATTCTTGTTTTTGTTTATCCTCCAATTTTGTCGTAGACAAATCTATTTCAACATTTTCCTCTTCAACTGGATTCCTTTTCCTATTTATCTGAGAATCGGGAATTTTCAACGATTTTCGATCAAAATCTAAAACAATCCTTGATCCACTTATAAAATCAACACCAAGACATGGGTATTCCAAATCCGTCAACACATGAAATGACCAAGGTTTAACAAATTCTCGGATTTGAATAATCAATTCTACAATTCCTATATTTTGGTATTTCGCTCCCTGTGCTGTGATTACCTGGGCTCGCGATTTTTTTACTTGTTTATAAAAAAATATTTTTTATATATTTCTTCCGATATAAATGATTTATCTGCTCCGGTGTCCCATAGCGCTTTCAAAAATGTGTTGTTATTTAATAAAATAGGAACGTGGGGAAGATCACGGGTGATATACATATCGGAGAAAGCTTAATTGGTATATCCACTGCCGATTCCTTTTTGATTATGAACTTCATTAACTTTCTGGCATTCAATCGTCCCCTTTGCATCCCTATCGCCTCGACTGAAGTTTTCACGAACCCGTATTTCTACGGTCCCCTCTACTAAAATTATCATTTCGATCTTCTTTCAGAGTGGTATCCCCTTTCGTTGAATCTCCGATCCTCATTCTGAAATCTATTCCTACTCTCGAACCACTTGGCCATTCTCATAAGTACCTCTAGAAACATTTCTGCCATTATTTGGTCTACGCCCAACCTCAAATTTCTCCAGTTTTGCGATTATCATCAAATTAGACATCCTATTATTGCGTTTTGACTCCGTCTTTCCACATTATCACTATTCTGCGAACCCCTTTTTTAATTTGTAAGAATACCTCTCTTCCAATTTAGCTGAATTTCTAAAGTTGTACTGTGTTCTGCGGATTCCGGACTTCCACATAGTCCTGGACTTGTGGTTCGGTCTAACAAAAATGTGATCAACCAATTCCGTCTGCGACATCCTTAGTTCTAAACTTTTATGAATTTTCAGTAAATCGTAAAAACAAAAATCTGTTGGTTCCTGAATTCTTCCTGCTAGGACGCGAAAAACCTCCTTTCTTTTGATTGCGGGGAAAGCTTTCTAACTCTGCCTTTAGCTGCGCGCGGAAATCTGTATCCTGCTAACACTGATCCAAATATTAAATGGGCCTGCTTCCCCTGAGATGACTTTTCAAATAAGCACATGCTAAGTTACTAGGAATTTCTAGTAGCTGTATTTGATTATCTATGGCCTCTAAAAATTCGGTAACATTCTCGGACCCGGAAAAGCACATTTCTGGTAAAATACCAAACCCTCCTGCATTACCTAACCCACAGTCATATAAATTATAACGGTTCGAGGCACAGTGCGACATGGTCGATCTTCGTTGACCATATCATTGGGGTTTCGCGTAAGTTAGAGGTGTGGAATTCTCCAGAGAAATGATGAGACATTTTAGAATTCTTAATATGACTTTTATTAAATTTAGCAAATTACTTATATATCAAACAAACTTATATTAAGTGAGAATAAACCAAAACACGTAGTCTTAATTAACACAGATCGCGCAATTAGATCACTTATCAATATAATTATATTATATCCGCCTACTCTCAATCTCAATAATATATTCGCGTTCAGAATATAATCTTCCTACCTTGGTTGAATACGCAACGTCCAATCCACTTCAGATATTTCTATAAGCCGGCGTACAATGGTATGTACCTTGGTTGAATGGGTAGGTTTTCGTGATTCTAAGTAGGCCGTCAATCAACACTTCTATCTTTTCTGAACTGAACTTTATAAGTTGCCATCCCGCTCACTAAAACTTCTATCCTTTTAAAGGCTATCTTATTTGCATCTATCCTTCGTTTCACTTCTTGGATTTGGGTTGGAAAAGATTTGCCATTAATCGTGGCCGTCAAAGAACACAGAGGTTATGTTAGAGAAAGGACGCGTGAGATGTCACAACACTACAATATAATTTTTTTTCTGAATGTGAATAAAATAATTTTAATTTTGTAATTTGTCAAAACACCTTATTTCAGACAAATTGACATGATATAATAATTCATTCATACGGTTTAAGTTGGTTAAATCTCAAATGTGCATTCCTAAATTGTATATAAAATATATTTAAGTGAAAAAAAACAGAAGGTTTATTTCATGCAAGGAAACTTACGATAAGTAGACAGAAAACTATTTTTTTATCAACTTGATTCATAAAAACTTATACACTATGGTAAATTTAAAGGGATTTATATAGTACCACATAGAAAGTAAGCTTACATTCAGAATATGCTTTTATAAAACATACAGGGAAATTACTCAACTTTAGATTACGTTTATAAAAATTCATTACACTTATGGAAATTAAATTTCAAAAAATATAGGGAGCAAAAAACAGATTTATTGTACAGAATGACTCTAATATTCCAGATCATCATTAGACACTTCATTTTCATTTACTACTTTATGCATGTGAGGAAATAATTTAATGAAATATTTCAAATTAATTCTAGCAGAATCGATTTTTGATAAGTCTCCTGCTGCAGAACAGACCCTTTAATAAATCTAGGTCACATTTATCTCAGTCTATGTATGTAAGGAACCATTGAGTGCAGTTTTCTTTATATCATCCATTGGGCTTTATTGTGCAAACTCAGAAAGCTTTGCAGTGTCTGTTATCTTTTCGCACTTTTTAGTAGATAAAAGAATATATATAAGAGCATTCTATCTATTCTTAAAGGTAAAGAAGCAGCATCCTTTTCAGATGCCGTTTATTAAAATTATTTACCAAACTTATTATACACTCTTTCTTTTTTGACTAAGAGCTATTTTAAAACAGATGTTTTAATCCTTGCACATTCGTACTGTATAGCAATACTAGATTTAGGAGGCATTTCCGAAAAAGAAACAGTATAATCGGCTGAAGTCAAACGGAACATTACGTTCTATAGCAAAAGAAGTAAATAGTATTCCGGCATTGACTACATTTAACTAGATATCGTCCTTGAAAAATCAATGCAAGATACAAAGCTGGCCACGAGTTCATGACCATTCCCCGGTTCTGCAGAATAATATCTATTGAATAAGACACAATAAATATAGCATACGTACAGAGATGGGGGATTTTTTATATGACTGAGAATGAACATGAACAGTGGTATCTCATGATGCAAAAATACTAAATTTATTATTACAATTAGCTTCCCTCTTTACTTAATTCCCATCAAATTTCAAGATTTCAAAGTTTAATACAAACGACTTACCTCTGATGACGACAATCTAAGAGTTCTGATAATTGCAGTTATAACATCTAAATCTTCAAATTTCATTTCTTTGTAAACAGTCAATTCTCCTCTTAGATTAGCCTTCATCATCTAACGAGAATGAAAAGAATACACTAAATGAAAGAAATATAATGAAAAAAGTATTAAAACAATGTTAAACATGTGTTATCTTTCTCCCTTTATATATATATATATATATATATATATATATATTTTACTTAACATTTTAAGATCAATTCAAATAAAATATTATACATTTCTAAATGTACATTTTAAAATCTACCACATTCAACATTTTAAGAGGAATGTGCTGAGCCTACAAATCCTGAATACAAGCAATTTTTTTTTCTTTCTTTTAAGAAAAAATAAAATAAAACCATTAAGATTATACATTTCCTTTGAGTTATAAAAAATACATTAATTCAAAATATTTGATATAAAGATAATTTTCATTTCAAATTTATATCATTTATAATTTTCAATTCATTCATTCTCATGCCAATATTGGCAATCAATAATGTTTAGCTTAACATGCATATTAATTGATTCTATAAAAGGCAGATAATGATATGATTGGATTATTATTAACCTCGCATTCTATAGCAATGCGAGAGATATTGACCTCATAATTTTGAACTTCGATTAAGCGACGAGGATAGCACATGACCTGGCATTTAACTCTATAAACTTCCACACCACACCCACTTGAGAACTTTGTGCCACAACAGGTTTCAGGTGCATTACAAAGCAAGTAAATTTATTTTAAAGTAGTTTAACCTTATAAGCAGTGATCTAAAACTAATTATTTTTGAAGGAAATCATTATGATAGCTACATAAGGGTTATTAAATTGATTACACGAAGACATATTTTATTAGCTAATCGTAATTAAAAGACAATTTTTGCATGAGAAAAAACCATCAAGAGTTGAATTAAAAAAAAAGATCAAAATCGAAGCTGCTAGATGAAAAGAAAAGCAGCAGAATCTCGGAGACATGCTTGTCATGAGCTTTCAAGAGAGAGAATTTTTAAGTTTAGTCACATGAACGTGATTCTACAAAAAAACACACAAGTAATTAACCTGCAGTGAAGGAACATAATAAAATCGATAATTCAATCTCAAAAGCTGCACAATTTGTAAATGCACATTAAAGAGAACATCTATACAGTGAACATCTACACAGCAGTGTCGAGAACTTTCTTTTAACCCAGATCCAGGAAATTGTATAGTCAACAATAAGTTACATAATTATTCATCCCAATATGAATTGAATAAGAATAAATATGTATTTTGATTTTTTAGGGGACAATAAGATGATAGAGCTAATTATTTTAAAACAGCATATTGATGAATGGCGATACTCACAAGACACATTCATTTATTCTGAAAAATATTTTCTGTGGACCATATCATCTTATTTTAATACAATAACTTAGTCACCTTTTAGCATGAAATGGGTTCAATAGCTGAAAGAAAGTTTTGTCTAGACTGAAGGAACATCAAAATTCTGTAAATAAAAAAAAATAACTTTCTTATTATAATACAAGAAGGAAAAAAACTGGGAAGAATTTATCTGTAATTAACTGAAATGTTTGATCAAGAAACTGACGGCTAATTAAAGGTGTTACACATATAGTCACAGAACTCAAAAAAGCTCTAGCCCCTCATGATTAATGATTTAGGGACTCAAATGAAATATTCAGTTCAAATACTAATGGCAATTATATAATGGAGACTATTTTTGCATGTCATCAGTTCTTGGATTATCACATCTGTTTTGGGAATCCAGATAGTGAACATACAGAAGTCATACCTTTGACAGGGCCGATCTTAGCAGGTGTCCAGCGCGTGCAACGCACGCGGGCAGCCAAAGCAAGGGGCGGCCGCAGGCCGTATATGGTTCTATCAAACAAAATTTTTTACGAATTTCTCAAAGTAAAACTTATAATAAATCGAATAAATATGTTGAATTTTGAATAGTTATTGAAAAATTACGTCCCGATTTTGCGATAATACAGCATAGTTTAAGAAAAATAGAATGTTAGAGCTCAGTGTGTTGGCCTATTGTCCATAAATGTCTACTTTTCACAAACATCCTTCATCTGATAGCAAAATTCGTGGTGAAGCCGACAATACCGCATTAAAAAAGGATTTTTTTTTTGTTTTGTTTAATAGCGGCACTGGCAGCGTACTGTGTTTCGATGCTTAATAAAGGCATCTCAAAAAGGATTTTTGCGAAAGTTGCTTTACGAAAATATCTAATACGGTTAATCTAATAATGTTAAAATTCAATTTGAATTTGGGGAAATTAAAAGTTTTCCACTTAATAATAACCTTAGAATCTTTAGAAAAACGAAATCGGGAAAGAAGTGATTTTTGCATATGGTTTTACAACGCTTATAAACAATGCTCGTTTTCCTTTTTAGTAAATTATACCTCTACCAAAGGGTAGTTTCTTGTAGTTTTATTTGATATTAAGTTATAAGAGAAAAAATCTTGCAACTTCTTTCGACTTTTGAATAAATGATTTTCAATACAAAGCCTGTTTGAAAAACATTTCAATATTCGCATAGTATTATTAATTTTTGTGAAGTTCTAAATTTAATTTCATGTTGTAGGAACTTAATGGTAATTTAATGTTAAAAAAATGTTAGCTATATGCGTTTTTTTTACAGTCCTAATTGTAACCAGATGCCATATAATCAAACAGGCGAATCAAGTGATTCACAGCATAGCACTAAAAAACAGATATAAAAGAAAACATATATTAAAAGCTAATCCTGATATATATATATATCTGCCCGCTTACATGTATACTCCTAGTTGGAGAGTAATTGCATATGATCTAATGCACTTAGCCCTTTACCATGTTTACTGTTGTCTCTGTATGTTAGCAGCAGGGGCGGCTGGCTCTAAGACTGGGAAACTGGACCCATGTCTGAAGCGGCAAATTTTAGGGGCAGCATTTGGACCGAATTCGAAAAATACTTTTTTTACGATAAAATTGGTATGAAAATATTTTTTGTATTATTATTTTTGCTTTGGAAACTTTGCACCTATTTAAATACATGGAACTTTATTTTAGACTGAATAGAAATGCCGACTACCGTAAAATTTGTATATATATAATGACTATGTCTTTTTAAAAAAATAAAAACTACGCTTCATTGCGATTTGTTGTAGCAAACATATGGGCCTCCGACCTCGGGATACTGGTGCAAACGATTATCTATCGTATATAATATTACTACGTTACGGGCGACAACAGTGCACAAAACAATATTTTGTTTAGAGAAGCGTTCGGTAAATTGCAGCTCTTCAAAATTCTGCTTTTATCAGAGGCGTAACGTTCACACCCGCACTGCAGGGGAACCCAAAACCTGACTGACGCCATTAACGTAGATTTTCTGAAAATTCACTTTACATTTTTTAAAATCCAATTTTTAAGTCATTTTCCAATTGGCGATCTAACGCCATTCAAAATAAAAACTTTAATACGCTTATTAGATATCTTTGATCCAATAACCAAATAAAAAAACATTTTGCATGATTTCCTGTAATCTCCGTGACGAGAGATACTTTTCTTTAGTGGGTTTTCTTTTTAAACCTAAATTAGCAACACATAAAACAAAAGTCGGATAAAATGCTAGGAAGATAATAAATTCTCTCTCTCTCTCATCATTGTTATTATTATAGTATACTTTACATTAGCTGTAAGGAGAAAAAAAAGACATGATTTACTTTTTACCGAAGCAGCTTAGTAACATATTGGCGTCTTTAATCCCACCCCCTCATGTATTTCATTTTCATTTAGAAAAGTCGTAAATAACGTACATCTGTTATGCTTTTTTCATGTAAAATAGTGTAGAATAGTGTTTCATGTGTAGACGATGCTTGGAAAAGCATAGAGAGCATTATAAATGATTATTTGTCTAGATTTATGAGTATTCAATCAAATAAAGCATAATGAAATACGTTTCACTAAATTGTTTTTACAACAAGCATGTATGTTTTTATATTCAAAGTACTTCAATATAGGACGTTTTTCTTTACTATTGAAACATTTTGATCTCATATGTCTCTCTTGCAGTATTAGAACAGTTTTTTTAAACGGAAATTAATATTCTGGTTCTTATACTGGTATTTTGTTAATAAGACAAAAAGAAATGTAGCCCTAAAATGAGTGGAGTTAAAAAAAACTTTGAGTGGTTCCAGTGCCAGTTTATCCATTGGGCGCGGGGACCCGGTTCCGGAGAGGCCCAGAAGAGCCTGGATAGGCTGGACTTAACCTCATTTTCTGGTTATAAATTTCGATCCTCCAGTGCCAAGGGAGCCTGTAGATCTTCTGCGCCCAGGGCCCGAAATGAGCTTAAACCGGCACTGAGTGGTTTTCAAATACGAAAAGAAATTTGAACATAATATTAACAGCAAATATGCAAAATCAGATAATTTTTTAATACAACCAAGTACATCATCTTGTGCAAGTGCTAGTAATAGTATTGGCCAGGGAACCTGATGAACAAATCCTGGAAGTGAAAATTAATCCACAAGAAAAAACAGTTTTGGACACTTCAGCTAATAAGGATACTCTATCTAAAGAAAAGGAGTCGAAAAATGAAAACTAAGAAATGGACAGAAGTGATTTTGCCCATTATGTAGGTATGCCCATAGATACAGACTTAAGGGAACAAATTTTGAAATTGGGCCCATGTCAACCAGAAGATAATTTCCAAAAAGATGCCAAAGAAGGAGCTTTTCATCATCTTATTATAGTTTCATAGGCAGGGTAGGACAAAAGATCAAACGGAAATGGTTGTGCTATTCAACAAGACTTCATGTTGCTTACTGTCAGGTTTCTCGGCTTTTTGCTCATAGAACAAATATGTATTTTAAAGAAGCATGGAATAAAAGTGTGAATGACTGGCAAGGAGTGTCAAAAAAAAATAATAAAGATTAATATATATATATAATATATATAAATAAAATATAGAAATAATAACAATATATAAATGAAATATATAAATAATAATATATAGATAAAATATATAAATTAAAGATTAATATATATATTAAGATCTGGCTAGGGGAGGGTAAGACCTAAAATTGCGAGGGGGACCAAACATTTTCCACTACGCCAATGGCTTTTATGTAGAATCAAAAATTATGTTTATTAAAAAGCTGTTGTTTACTTTTCTGATTTATAAATATCTTTATGAAAAAAACTATTTGCATTTACATGCCCATTTATATATTTGTCTGGCTTTCTGACAGAATTTATTTTTAAATATATATTTGATTTACCTTTTTGCAATTACAGGTTAGATATTTGTATCTAGCAATAAGAATCTGGTATTTCATTTCATGTATCTTATTTTCTTATTCTGTACTGTGTACGTTTAAAGTCAGTTTTCTTATGTGTTGAACCTTGAAGGGTTCAAGGTTGTTGTGTACGTTAAACCATGAAAAATTAGATAGGTTTTTTCTTCTGTAACTTTCCTCCCCATCCTGAATGGGTCACAAAGGACATTATTTCCACCCACAGGATGTCCGGTGTTGGCTAACTTAAAGGAAACAGATGCAATAAGAATTTTTGGAAGACAGCGAGCCACGGGAGATGTTTCATTTTAGTCTTGAATATTGTTATTTAAAGTTACAATGAATGCTTTTAATCTCTACCATCAACAGACTCGTTTTCGAAAAAAATGGCCTGTTGAAATTGGCACAATTAATCTCTTACATTTAGCTCATTTGAAATAGCAACAGGTAATTATGTTTTTAATTTCGAATTAATTTGTATTTTTTAAGATTTAAAATAATGTACAAACTGCTCCTGTAAGGTACACCTCCGAATAGGGCACAATTAATGTTGCTACCGGTCTTTTTGAATATGAATGTTATGTATTTACCTCTCATTAAGGGACATTCTATTTAAGAGACACTGAAAAAAATTTCTTATTTCTTTTAAGATTTCAAAGACAAGTTTGTGTTTATCTTTAAATAAATTAAATATAGTGCTGTCCTAATAAATCAATGTAATTTAAAAGAGAAAAGTAACACAGAAATAAAAAAATTACAACATTGTCTGCTCCGCGTTTCGATTTAAAGACAAAACAGAATTCGTAATAAAGCCGTTGCAACTTGTGGGAACGCTTTTTGGGGGCTACATAACAAATAAAAATATTAGCTTAGGTGGACACAATGCACAGGCTTTCAAAAAGGTCCGTACAAAGGAATATTTTCAATAAATTTTGTAATAGATTTTATTGCTCATTTAAAATATTTATACAGTAATTAAACTTTTTCTATTAAGAATTTTCCTTTTTCATGAACTTCAAATTTAAATAAAACCTGTGACTCTAAGGTATTTATTTCTATATCATTTATTTAAAGATTAATACGATTTAAATTTCTAATTAAAATAATTTGTTCAGCATTAAAGGATAAAATACCCAATGTCTGGTCTGGTGGGTTTAAATTTCTGGCTCTAGGGCATACTGTGTTAAACACAAAGTTCCTTATTGGAAAATACTTCTACATTTTTACCCTATTAAGATAAAGTATTAAGAAATATTTTCTTATACTTATCTTCATGAAAAAGCGAACAATAAGAATAGTATATTTAGTTTAAAAAAATCTCTTTTGTTAGAATATGCATATACATTTGTGTAATACATAAATTCACACAAGCGCATACGATTTTAACTTAAAGGATTACTGAGTAAAAAGAAAACTAGCTAATTTTAATGTCAATGAAATTATTTTGTATATATGTATCCATATATATAGTTAAGAGTACATGGTTTGTAAAATTTCATCTTTAGATTAAATCAAAATAATATTAATTGATGCTAAATTTTTTTTCATAAGACAGTTTCCACTTCCAGAATGAGACATACATATCCTTCATTATTATTTCTTCTTCATGCGGTTCATTTGACTTGTTTATTGTAAAATTTTATTTTTCTGAATCATCAATTATGAATCATTTTTCTGAATCATCATGTTAAGTCAATATAACACATGCGTTTTTAGATGATTTTTTTCTCCCTTTTTTTTTATACATCAAAAGAAATTTAGTAATATTATGTTGCAATTATAAACATATTCTCATAAGTAATTGTGTTGTTGCTGATCGAAGTATCCAAAAAGCATTTCTTAAAAATTTTTTCTAAATATTTAAAGTTAGTGAATTAGGTCAATAATAGAGGTTAATTACTTCAACATTTACTTTCTTTTTTAAGTTAAAGAGAGATAAATTTAGCAGAATTATTATAAATTTATTTTCAAATAAGATTGCATTTGTTAATATTTAAATAATATTAAAAATATCCCGAAATGACAAGTTTGAGGAAGCTAAAAGACAGAATCTTATTGGAGTGTGAGAAATATAATGTTGTTTTTATTATTATTATTATAATATCCATGAAAAAATACTCTAAAACACGTAAACTGTATAAGATCGTGGTGCGAATTAGAGTCAAGGCTGGAAAAAAATTGTACTATTGACACTGAACAACAAAATGTATACAATCGTGGGGGAAAAGTGATGACGCGCCATCATTGAAAGAACTAGCTGCATGGCTCGGCGTTGCACGGACTTTCTCTACTTTTATAAATTTTCCCTTTCCTTCACAAAATCAGCACTTCTAATACTCTTTTTCAAAATGACTTCCACCCCCCTCCTCCGCTTAGCCCGGTGTTGCTCTGGCTTTTACCGAGTTTATAACTTAAAATTCCCTGTTTCGAAATTCTTTTGCTTCTTTTTTTTGTCAGACAGGTTTATTCCCCCCGGCGTTGCACAAAAATTTTTAAATGCATAATATGTTGTCAAGTAGATTCCCTTTTCCCTTCTCGCTATCAGAGCTGTCGAGTAAGTGAACAGTGGGACTTTAATATTCACTCACTGTACCTTTTTAAAAATAGTTGCAAGTTGAAAACAGTAGAAATTTTTACAATTACAAAATCGAACCCAGGTCCAACAATTAGTAATGAAGCGCGTTAAACAATCTCGCCGTGAAATCGTCGGGAAAAAGAAGTGAAAAGACCTTCAAAATAAAAGGAAGAGTTATTCCTATTGTAAAAATGCTTTATTTGTTAAAGTTTCAATTTTTTTTCGGGCTTCATTTTTAAGTTAATGTTTTCAAACTTCATATTTTGATTGCAAACAACAGTAATTGTTAAACTGAAAATGTAACAAAAATAATTCTTAAATATTTCTAGCAAAAAGGGAAAAAACGAAAAACACAATTTTTTTTTTTATAAAAACCATAATTTTTAAGCTATTATTTCAATCTTTGTACAGATTACGGATAATATCGTTCTACACACAGAAAAAAGTTTCATGAGATTATTTTATAAATAAAGTTATTAAGTATTTTAATAAAATTTGAGAATTTTTTGAAAAATCGTAAAAAAAGTTTTTGATGTTCAATTTCGCCAAATCTGGTGATTTTCAATATTTATAGGCGCACCTTTTTTTCTATAGTGTAACCTTTCATCAAACGTAACAGGCTGAAAGTTAATGTCTTCAAACTTAACACATCGATTGCAAACAACGGTAATTTTTAAGCAAAAAATGAAACAAAAATAATGCTAAAATATTTCTCGCCAAAAGGGAAAAAACGAAAAACTGTATTAAATGTTGAATTAAAATTGTGAGCATTTTTTGAAATGTTCGATACACGGGAAAAAAGTGTCATACAATTATTTTTATAAATAAAGAAGTTAAAAAAACTTTGCAGTAATTTTTAAACAAAAAATGTAACAAAAATAAATCTTAAATATTTCTCGCAAAAAGGAGAAAAAAACGAAATTTTTAAGTAATTTTTTCAATTTTTGTACAGATTACGGATAATATCGTTCTACACACGGAAAAAAGTTTCGTGAGATTATTTTTATAAATAAAAGTTATTAAGGATTTAAATAAAATTGAAAAATTGTAAAAAAAAAGTTTTTGATATTCAATTTCGCCAAATCTGGTGATTTTTTCACTATTTATTTTCTTTTCTAGTGTAAACTTTCATCAAACGTAGAGTGCTGAGTGGAAAAAGAGTTTTCTGGCGCCAAACAGGTTTTTGCCGTCAAACTCAGAGCTATTGTAAAATAGATTTTTTTTAAAGTTTTTATTTGATTTCGGGCTTCATTTTGAAGTTAATGCCTTCAAACTTCATATATCAATTGCAAACAACGGTAATTTTTGAACAAAAAATGTAACATGTTAATATTAATAATTCTCGCATTTTAAATATTTCTCGCAAAAAGGGGGAAAAAATGAAAAACACAATTCTTTTTTTAAAAACCGTAATTCTTAAGATATTTTATCAATCTTTGTACAGATTACGTATAATATCGTTCTACACACGGAAAAAACGTTTCGTGACATTATTTTATAAATAAAGAAGTTATTAAGTATTTAAATAAAATGTTGAGTATTTTTTTGAAAAATCGTAAAAAAACAGTTTTTGACATTTAGTATTTTAAATGACTGATTCTAAAAGAGAAAAGCATGAACTATTTTTAGTGTAAAATATTTTTTCATTAGCGCGAAAGAAAATGCAAGCGGAACGATTTAGAAATCATTTTAATAAAAACGTATCAATTTTGACTCATTAAAAAAAAATCGTAAAAAATAGAAAATAAAATTTTTTGTAAAATAAATTATACCATATCGTGGCGAAGTAAATGATCTTTTCGATTCTATAATTATTTTTTTATCTGAGTTTCATGAAAAAAATTAGATCGCGTTTTAAAAACGTCTAAAAAGGAAGTTCCGAGATTTTGAACGGCCCCTGGCGGTGAAAAATGGCACTAATTACGCGTTTTAAGGTTTTTAATTAATATATTTTTAACTAATTATAAAATCGGAATATAAATGGCCAAAACGGATTTCTCGAATCATTCCCGTTTTTTTGGTACCTTCGGCGAGTTTCTGCGTCGTGTGGTTCGTGAGAAGATAGGGTCCTATAGATAAGATACGTTTGTTTACCTACGAATTTTAATAGTGTAGATGATTGCTGAAGTATAATTTTTAGCCAGTCAAAATTTAGTATTCGGAAATACTAGTACGAAGTTGAGATAATGGTAATTTTTTAAAGGCAGTTATATTGGCCAAATTTGATCCAGTTATTTCAGAACACCTTAATAATGTCAGTACATGCAAAAATAACAAAACACGTATTTTACACTACTTAGGGCAGCATTTTCAAAATGAAATACTAACTATTTTAGCCGAATCTTTTCGTAATGAGATAACATGCATTGTCAAAAAAGCAAAAATTACACTATAATTCTTGACTCTACACCAGATATTAGTCACAAAGAACAAAGTTTGTTATTAGATGTGTAAGCACTACTGATGGTAAGGTATGTATTTTAGAAGAGTTTTTAGGAAAGGCTTTTTCAGATATGGACACATTCTCTATTGAATCCGAAATCTCTGAAAAAATTGGATTCTCCCAAAATTATTGACAAATTTGCTTCTCAGAAAGCTAGAAAAGTTATGTTATAATTAATTATCAAGTAGTCTTTGTAGAAGAACTGAGAGAGAGAGAGAGATTTATATACTTTTCATTTCATGAGATTGATGCTTTAGTATTTTTTTTATCAGATTATATTTTCTGAGTAAATACTGTTGTTTTGCTTTTCTAATTATAAAATGTCTATTTTTATTTAAAAGGTAATATGTTTGCTTGCTTATTATTTTGTTACAGTATTTTGTCACGATCATAACCTATTAGCTGCCCAAAAAACAAAGTTTTGCACTTCAAATTTTATTTACATTTTTACTAATGTTTTACTTTTTACTCTTATACAGGTAGGATGAGTTTATAACCTCAATATATAAGTATTAAATAATTACATATATAAGTATTGTAATAGGTAATTAAATATATAAGTATTATAATATAAGCAAGTAAATATGCAAGTATTATAATAAGAAATTAAATATAAATATTAGTCAAAATATGAAAAATTCTCTAAAGGGGCGGCACATTAGGTCTTCGCAGGAGGGTGGCCGACACCCTAGGATCGGGCCAGACCTTAGATCAACTACTTGAAACAAGTTCGTCATATTCTTGACAAAGTATTGACCTTTATTGCTGATAAAGCTAAAATCTCAAATTATTATTCCACTATTATCGATTTAACTCCTGACATCTCATATGGATCAGCATTCATTCATCTTACATATTGTTACATAAATAGAGCAAAGAACCCGTTAAAAGATTTATTAAGTTTTTACTTAATATATAGACATAAGACCTATGTGAGATGTCTGAAGTTGAAATTCAGACTTTACCTTGATGAAATACCATGGGCAATTATCTAGCAATGCAACTTATTTTTCTGATGTTTTTTTTTATTTTTATTATTATTATTTCTTTCTCTTCTCTATATATATATAACAAGGGTGGCGAACCTTTTATAGATCCACGCGCCATTTTTTCTAAAGAAATATTTAGCAAGGTATAGACGTGCCGTCCAATAATTTTGACTTGTGATGATTGGAAAAATAATAAAACTAAATACTAACAATTCACAACTCTATTTACTACAAGAAAATTCCTTTTTGCACTGTATAGTAATAAATGTTTTAGTTTTATGCGTGGAATTCAAATTATAAAGTAACTTTAGTGTGACCTGTGTTGTTGCAGATTAGATGATAAATATCATGGTAGGGTTTTAAGATGTTACTTTTAGCAGAATTCCTGCTGAATTGGAATCATCTGCCAAAGCTGTTTTTAAGTGAGTCTTTAATTTTATTCATCTCTGAAAATAATGACTGGTAGGCAGAGCCAAATGAAAATATGGCTAAAATACCACGAGCCAGCTTCTTCGAACAGTTAAATGTGTCTGAAATCCGTTTTATAGACGATGTTCTACATAAGACCTTTTCAGAATATTAAACACACATCGCTTTGTCATCTTTACTAATCATGCCATATTTCTCGATCCACCAAGTTTGAAATTTTCTGTTACATTAACTATTTTGCACTTATTGTCTTTTTTCTGAACTAGCCAATTACGGTTAAAACACAAATAAACTTTAAAATACAGTAGTGTCAATGAAGTTGACTATGCTATGCGTAGACAAACTTCGCAACATTAGCAATTGCAGTCCACGGCGTAAATAAGGCAAGGCAATAACAAACGAGTGCGCTTTCTGCCACACCGCGACCAATCAGTCGCGTTTGATCGTAATACTTATGTGAACTTTCTTAATTTGAACTAAAATGCTAACGGTTTTGATCGGTGGCGTGCCTGAAATATTGTGTTGCGTGCCGTCAGTGGCACGCGTGCCATTGGTTCGCCATCCCTGATATATAAGAATACTCAAAGTTTTTTTTATTGCTAGCTTCCTTCATATTCTGTGAAGGAAACAAGCCATAATTTTCTGGACATACATGTCATTCATTATTGAAAGAAAAACAACTACATTAAATTTATCTTTATAAACATAATGATAAGAATGTTTGTAAGCCAGTGATGAATTTGCAAGTTGAATAGTCTTTTTCTCTTCAAAAGGAACAAAGGATTATTCAAGATATATTATACAGATAAACAGGTTGTATTATATCACATATAAAACGGTTGATATGTACTTGAACATGAGAAGTGGAAAAAGTGGAAAGTTTTTTTAGTGGAAAAGAAAGGAAACTGACATTTTACAGAAATGTATAAATTCAATACAGAGCATAAATATGAATTATTTTATTTCTTATATAATAAAATGATTTAACTTTTTTTTTTACATTTTAAATTTCCTCTGTAAAAGCAACAGAAACTTGAAACTTATAATACAAAATTTCGTTAGAGATACCACACAATTTTCTTAATCAAAGCTATATAAAAGATGTGAACTATAAGTAGTAGTTAGTTATGCATAACTTACATTTCTTTTTGTTTGAATTGTCCACTCTTTCTTGCTAAGCACATAGCTTAACTTCGTCAAAGCTGCCTCAAGAGTCATATCAGAGCCAGGAACAACACCCACATCAACCAGTGCCTACGAAGAAAAAAACAGTCTATCACCAAATTATGCTAAAATTTATATAAATAATAAAGTACATGTGATTAAAATACCTTATAAACTAATAAAATTTATAGTAGACAAGATACAAAAGAACACACAAACTTTTTCAATTACCTCTCCTTATATTTTCTTAAATAGAAAATATAAAAATTTTAAAAAAAGCTATTTTTTAATTTTAACATTAAGTACACTTCCTAGCATAAACTGAGAAATGATAAAGCGTAGCATAAGCTAATAGGCCGTTGATACCTTCCATCACATCATTAGGTACTCTGAGACTGCAAATTCAAAACTTTCATAGTAATTTTCTCATTAACAGGATTTTTTATAGCTGTGTTATCAATCAAAGTCACAAATAGAATAAGAACTTTTACTGGTTTCGTTAAAGTTAGCGTAGTTTGAAAAAATGATGTCACCTAAATTTAACACTTAAGAACAGGGGTACTCAACCTTTTTTTCTGATGAGCCACATACATAAGTAGGCTATTTCATGCAGGCAGCATACATATGTTAGTTCTTTCCTGTGAGCTATAATATAAGGATATATGGGGGAGGAAGAGTGAGAAATGCTTTAAAACCAAGATAACATTGGAAATTTAAAATGTCGAAAATTGATCAAAATATTAATCTCGTGTTTTGCTTATTTTTAATTATATTTTTTACTTTTGTCATTAACACTAAATTAAAAGCATTTAAGAAACACTACTTCACAATTTTTGCATCAGTAAACGGTTTCATGATTACTAATAATATAACAAACTTCATAGGATGTCTTTGTTACGGCTGTGATATTACCACTGACAAAACACTATGTTGCAGTTGCAAAGAGTATTCAAGAAAATCTATTTATCACCTCCTGAAAGAGATCTTCGAGGAAAAGTGTCATTGAATGTTTCTTGTTTATTGGTATTTTTTAAATACAGCACTTTCATGACAAATCAAATTACTGAACAATGTTTATTTTTCACAACAAAATAGTTAACCTCCCAATCGTCTTGAAATGATATATTTTCTTTGAATATTTTTCACTTGCAAGATATGAAAAATAGTTAAAAATTAGTTCCACCCATAAAATTGTCGTTGCTCCACTGTTGTCTGTTATCACTAACCATAACTGTTCCAAATAGAAAAGGAATATCAATTCGTACCCATAAGACACCAACAGCAAAAAGCAAAATTGATATATTTGATTTCTTGACAAAGAATTTCCCACCAAATTTTTAATACAATATTCTTAAATAAGTGAATAATTTCTCAGAGAAATGGGCCATGACTGGGCCACTTAAAAAGGTTCTGTGGGCCACAGGTTGAGTATCGCTGCTTTAGAACAAGAAAAATATCACATACTATTCTAAGCGAGTTATTTCAAAATATACCAGTTTTGTGACAATTCAAAATGGTACAACACTTGCTACATTTCTATGGGTAACACAATCAATGGCACTTTGTTTTCTTCTAAAAAATAACTTCATTTAAAAAAAAAGAAAATTAAATCTTATTAATGGATATTTAAACTTCGATAACTTACTTGGAGGGCATACAGAAAAACCGCATAATAAATATACCTATATATTTATATGTTCTAGCATTATAAATACACTTATCATACTTTAAAAACATTGCAGTTAAAAAATTAAATTAGAACGACTCTTTTTAATGTAAATCCAACTGCAGTTATAAATTGTTTTGCAAAATTGAACATTTATCTCACTAGCTTTTATTCATATGCCTTACTTTTCAGTTCCTTTGTAAATACAAATATGAGAATATTATGTGAAAATGATATTTAAGCGATAATTCCTAATATTTTATTTCAAAGAAATGAAAAAGAAAAATGGTAAAGTATTTCAACAACTAGAAATGTTTTAATGTAAAACAATCTATCTTTAAATTCTACTTTGGCATTCCAGGGAGACAGATACTGATCATGAACAATGTTTTAATCTCTAATTATACTAATTTCTGTATGATATTCTGGTCAATTTTTTTAAAAAAAAATTATTTTAAATATGATTTTAAGAAAAAATTGAAGACAGACAACAAAAAATATGAATAACATAAAATGATAATCAATAAACACAACACAAAATCAAAACAATAAAAAATGACAGCTTTCACTGTTATAAAATGCCACTCAGAATTGTAATGATAAAAATTAACTAGAAAAGCAAGATCACTTTTCTATTCTTAAACAAATTGTAAAAAATTTTAAAAGATTTGTACCTTTTATTTCAATAGACCCATAAAAATTTACAAATTTTTCCTAAGAGTTTATAATTATTTGACTTGATTAATTCTAATGAATGATTGTAATTTTTTGTTGGTTATTTAGTGTTTTTATACTGTGATTAAACACATAATTAATGTTGAGAATAATGAAAAATAGACCCTGGGTAATGAAACAGCATCTGATTTTTAAAGCTTATACTACCAAGTATCGTTCCGAGAAGGAAAATTTTAATTTTTTTCAGTTAGTATGTTTTAGCATTTTAAACAGCAAAAGGTTTGAAATATAACTAAAATGTTCCATAACATCAAAAAACAACGTAATGTGCAAAATAAAAAATAAAAAAAGGGTTTAAAAGAGAGGAAACTAAAATATTATTGTATATATTACAAATCATACAACTATATTATTTATCTATCTGTATTATTGGAAAAATTTTCTATTCAAAGACAAATAACTCAACAACATTAGCATACCCTGCCAGTTTCATATGATGGATCCACTTGACCAAGTGAGCATTGGGTACAGTTTACAATTATTACTCCCCTTCGATTAGCACGTTTTAATTCATCAAATAGATCTTTTCTTTGTGATGGTCCATTGCCAGCACCATAAGTTTGCAACACAACTCCTTCAATAGGTGGACTTAAAAAAGCACGTACCTGTTAAAAATTAATTATAAGTAAAATACAATAAATCACTAGTTTCATTGAAATTTTTCTCTTTATTTTCAACACAGAATAAGATCATAATATAATTAGTAACACATGTAACAAAACCCACTTAAATACAATTGCAATTCTAAAATAATAAAGTGTTTACTTTTTAAAGTATATGAATCTATTTTTACCATTCTTTCCCCAAAAAAACCCTTTTGAGGGTTTTTTGAGCCTTATTGAACGCTTAACCTTTGTAGATTAAAGTACAATTTGTATTTTGTATCTGACTTATTTAGACATAAAAATAAGCACAATTTACAACCAATTAGAAACCAGAAATAACAAATATAAAGAAAAATTTTAATTTCAATATTAATTTATCAATAAAGTCAGTTAATAATCTGTTAATATCAATATTAATTTAAGTTATTCATAATTGTTATATGTGCTTAGTGTGGTGTGTCTCAGCATCCACCAAAACTCCCCTTAACTGGAATCAGCTGGCGAGCAGAGAGAAGTGAACTGATATGAACAAACACAAAAAAATCCTGTCTTCCCTCTCGGACGATCCCTCAGTCTTCTTTCTCCGACACGCACGAGACAACACACAATCTACCCTTTATTTAATTTTCATGTATTAGCCGAAGTAGTTTTTTAGCAATTTTTATAATGTTCTATAATGTAAATGTAAATTAAAAATATGATTAAGCTGTTTTATCATGAATTACTACTACTTTTATTGCGTGGATTAAACCTGAACTAGATTCCCCACATCAGACCATAATTGGTGACCCTGTTTTTTGTGTTGAATCAAACACGCGTGAATTCAATCTGTTAACATCGAGTTTATTTTCAAGAAAACAATGTTAAACTTAATAACCAGATCTCCCACGTGGTAGTCAAACCACCACCTTAATTATGTTCTATCTACTGTTGAGTCAGACATATTAAATTCTGTTAGCAACTTGGTTCTAAAACCACCTGAAAACGGAAAGTACGAAGTTTGAATAAAGCGTCTAATCGAGGTACACTGAAAATACAAAGGCTACTAAAATTCCAAGTAGTTCTTGCAGGGTTTAGAATTAAGGGACTAGCGGCAATCACAGCTTCTTACTCGCATGCGTTCCCTGTCAGGCGATAATATTGGCAAGCCACCCTTAAAACCGCTGTAGCTCGGACGTTTGCCTAACGGAACGCAAACAATTCTTGCTGCTCTGAACAAAAACTTAGATCAGCTAGCTACTGTTGCTGATAAAATCAATGACCTAGCTTTCCCCCAGGGAATTAATTCAGTTGCAGCAACATCTGATAAAAAAACCCTGCGCAATTAGAGCAACAAATTGTTCAACTTACACAGCAAGTAAGCGAATTAACTAGTTTCGTGAAGCGCTCCCGTAGCCCAGCCCAGCCAGCAACTCAAATCATTTCTGCAATCGCAGTAATTCGCGAAATCGTTTTAAAAGGTACCAAGAACCATTGGTACAAAATGGATATTCCTTTTATCATACTAATTTTGGCAACAAGTCAAAAAAGTGTGCTACTCTATGCTCTTTTCGTTCGGAAAACAAGAATGGCGATTGTCGCCTAACCTCATTGACGATCGCCTCATTAACCGCATTTTATTGGCCGATTCTACATGTAAGATAACTTTTTGATCAATACAGGTGCGGATATTTCTGTTATTCCAAAATCTTTCGCGCCTCATGCTAAAGCTCAATGTGACTTAACTTTGTACGCTGCGAACGGCACAAAAATACCGACGAACTTTACTTAATTTAAGTTTACAACGCCAATTTACTTGGTCTTTCGCAATCGCAAATGTACATCTACCTATCATTGGAGTCGATTTTCTGAAACATTTTAATTTACTTGTTGATGCTAAACATCATAGTTATCGACGTCAACACTAAACTTTCTTCGAACGGCCAATTTCCAAAAGTTAAGTATTTAGTATCTAACCTAGCAATATTAGTGGGCAATACTAGTTTGATAAAGTTTTAAAACAATATTCCGAATTAATTAACCCTTCACAACCTATAAATGTTGATACTTCAAATCAAGTTTATCATCACATAGAAACTAAAGGCCCACCAGTATTTTTAAAACCTCGTCGCCTCGCACACACAATTTTAAAAGCTGTTAAGAAAGAGTTCAAATATGGTGAAAAGTATAATTTGTCGTCAAAGAGTCCCTGGGCAAGCCCACTGCATGTTGCTAAAAAAATGTAATGGTGAGTATCGTCCCCATAGACTTGATTCAGTTACCGTGCCCGACCGCTATCCAGTCCCTCACATTCAAGACTGCCCTCAAAATCTGTATGGAAAAAATATACTTTGGATTTGGCCCGAGCGTATCATCAAATAGCAATAAATCCAGCCGATATTCCTAAAACAGCAGTAACTACCCCATTTAGTCTGCTTGAGTATACTGCTATGCCTTTTGGACTTGGAAATTCTGGTCAGGCATTTCAGACACATTAGCCCCAAGTCTTAGTTGATCTAGAATTTTGTATTCCATATTTTAATGACTTGCTCATAGCATTTTCCTCCGAGAATGAACACCTTGACCACTAACATCAAGTCTTTTCTCGTTTAAGAGATTACGGCCTTAAGTTACCCCGATAAATGTGTTACGCAAAACATCTGTAAGATTTCTGGGTTATCTCATAACAGATGAGAGTGTTAAACCACTTCCCAATAAAGTCGAAGCCATTGAAAATTTTCCTAAGCCAGATACTATTTCACAACAAAGGCGTTTTTTGGCCATGTTAAATTTTTATAGGCGTTTTTTACCCCATGCAGCCGAAGCGCAAGCACCTCTTAACAAGTTGCTTTCTAATTGTAAAAAAAAAAAATGATAAATTCCCGTTCCTTGAAACGAGGAAGCAGAAACTGCATTTAAGCAATGCAAATCCTCATTGGCTAACGTTGCAACCCTGACTTACCAACCCCTACCAAAAGCTATGTTTACTCGTAGATGCCTACAACGCTGCAGTTAGGACTGCGTTAAATTACTTGACTGAAAATGGTCCTCAACCTATCGCGTTTTTCTCCCAAAAACTGAGAGCAACAGAAACAAAATACAGCATGTATGACAGGGAACTTCTTGTTATATACTGAGCAATAAAACATTTTCGGCACCAGCTGGAAGGACATAATTTTATAATATTTACCGATGGACGCCCTTTAAATTTTGCGCTAAGTAAAATTCGGACTCGTGTTCTCTCCGTCAACTCAAGCATCTCGATTTCATATAGCAGTTCAGCACAGATATCAGACATGTTTCAGGATCTGATAACTATGTGGCAGATGTTTTTTCAAGAATTAACGCCCTTAATCTTTCTTAACCACTGTGATATCTTAACACTTAGCCGATAGTCAATCCAAAGATGAGGAACTTAAAAAATTATTTTTTTCCAATGATTTATCTATTAAATTAAAACCTTTAAAAATGGGAAATGCTCGCCATATCCAAGACCGCATCATCTGGCCGTCCATGCTGAAGGACATCATGAAATGGACACGATGCTGCATCATTTTGCTCCAACCGTTGAAAGATTTCAGTACGACCATGTCGATCTGGTTGGAGCATTTCCACCATCTGACGGCTTCACCTTCCTGTTGACATGCATCGATCGCTACACCCTGTGGGCGGAGGCCATTCCTCTCAGTGATATCTCTGCTGAAGCCGTAGCAAAAAGCTTCATTCCTAATTGGATACAGCGCTTTGGAGTACCTGCTATCATAACCACAGACGAAGGAGGCCATTTCCAGAATCGTCTTCTCTACAGTCTGAAATCTATGTTGGGAATACAGCGAATACGAACTACTCCGTACCACCCTTCTTTGAATGGTATGGCTAAACGGCTCCATCGTACCCTCAAGCAAGCTCTTCGATGCCACCATACCAAATGGACAGAATCGTTACCAGTGGTCCTGCTGGGTCTGCGAGCATGCATCAAGGAGGACCTCAATGTATCCTGTGCTGAAATGGTATTTGGAAAAACCATTGGGCTTCCAGGAGAATTTTTTGAAATACCAAGTTAGGCTCTAACTGATCCCTCTGAGTTTTTCTTAAGACTAAGAGAAACATTCCGGACTCTAAAGCCAACTCCTGTTTCCTATCATTCATCTACCTCATGCACACAGCCCTCAAAACCTGCTCTCATGTCTTTGTCAGGGTTGAGGGATTAAAACCATCATTACCAGCACCTTATCAAGAACCATTTGAAGTTTTGAGTAGGACCATTTTACAATTAAGATAAATGACAGGACATCCACAATCATCATTGATCGACTTCAGCCAGCTTTTCGGTTGAATGATACAGACTTGGCAAAATAACCCTTCCTAGTGTAGAAAAGGAACTGTCCCATTGTGCATCCACCTAGACTTGATCACAGTGTGCACCTACCACGACTGGCTCTGGTAGAAAGATCAGATTCAACCCAAAAGTATCTGTGAATTTCCATAAAGTTGTGAATCAAAGGACTTTTCAACATATGAAAAACTCCGGTAGCTTTGGTACTTGGCATCTGCCTAGACTTGATCACAATGTGCCAGTACCTGCCAAGACTCTCTGGTAGAAAGGTCAGATTCAACCCGAAGTACCTGTGGATTTCCATGAACTTTTGAGTCAAATGATCTTTCACCATAAGAAAAACTCTAAGTCTTCTGAACCTTTGGTATTTGGAGGGGGGGGGGAGTACTGTGGCATGCCTCGGCATCCACCTAAACTCCCCATAACTGGAATCAGCTGGCGAGCAGAGAGAAGTGAACTGATATGAACAAACACTCAGAAAAATCTGTCTTCCCTTCGGATATGATCCCTCAGACTTCTATCTCTGACCCGCACGAGACAACAGCACATGATCTTCCCTTTATTCAATTTTCATGCATTAGCCGAAGTAGTTTTTTTAGAAATTTTTATGTTTTATAATGTAATGTAAATTAAAAATATGTTATTAACCTTTTTTTATGATGAATTATTACTATTTTTATGGCGTTGATTAAACCTTAACTAGATTCCCACATCTCGACATACTTAGTACTATTCATAAATAATTTTTTTTTTCTAAGCATTATTTTAAATGTTAATTCAAAAAAGGAATACCACCACAATGTGTAATCCCTTTATTATATATTATGTTTAGTCTCTAAATTGAGGTGCCAAAAAGATTTTAATGTTTTCTTTCCTCTGTTTCTTTTTTGTAGTTAGATTGATTTATTATGTTATGATCATATTTAATTTTCAAAAGAGAAAGAATTTTAAAATAATGTATAGTATTTTTCATTGACAACAAACTTGCTTTAAAATTGCAAAAGATTATTATTTTAAATATTATATATATACATGTATACATATCAAATATTTCTATTTTTATTTAATTCTCTACCTTTATCTTTTTTAAAACTTTTTTTTCCTTCAATACCTTTTGGTACGGAGTGAGTACCTACTCAAAGGGATTGGCATCAACAGAATTGCATCTTAAACAAATGCGTTCTTTACAAGAGGTACGTGTGTGTGTGTGTTGTATGTACATGCGTAAACGTGTATTTATAGCAAAGTCTTCAGTATAAAAATCATAAGCACAAAAAATTCAAATTTTGCAGAAAATTAATATAGTTAAAATATACATACCACTTCAACAGTAATACTAGGGAATAGGCGCAATAATCCAACATTATGATTTAAGGAGCTATGGACATTAAATTTCTCAATACTTGATGGACGAAAAACATTTCTCCACTCAACTAAAAATAGAAACCAAATTTTAAATAAGATAAAAGTTGAAAAAAATATTAAATTGCGGTTATTTTTACAAAAAATTAATATAGAATTTAAGTCACAAGCGTAAAACGTATATTCTACAGTATTTATAATGAGATACTTATTTGTCCATTTGATTTCCTTCTAATTTGAATCTTGCTTGCTATTACCTGTAAACTAGGTAAATCAGAATTTAATCTTATCAAAACCTAACAAGAACATATAAGTAGAGTTTGAATTTTTCAAAACTAAAAAGACATTGAACTCATAAACGTATGACTGGCCCTCATAATATTGACTTAGTCAACACTAGAGTATATATAGTCATGATAACACATTAGTTCAACAGTATGTCTCATAGGGTTTAATGCAGATCTACATATTCTTAAAATTGGAAGTTTTTTGTTTACATATACAAACCCTAGACCTAAACATGACCACTATCAATCATTGATCGACACAGCTCAATACAGTTCAGAAATATAACAAAAGTTACAATGATTTTTAACATTATTAGCCGCTGCTACGTCACCGAGTCTAGAAAGAGTGAGGGGTTTATTGGCGCAAGAGCCAATTTCCACTACACTGCGCCAAACACTCACTGAGTCTGGAAACTAGGGATCAAATGGTCAAAACACATCTCATTAGCATTAGATCAAGGGCAAGTTGGGAAATCTACTTAATCGAGTTTGTACAGGTGTTTCGTGAGGTAGTCATATTAAGTTTTAATTCTAAAAGCGATATCGAGGGTCTAGGCAGGTCGCAGGAATGGGAATTTCTATAAAAGAACCTCAAACTTCCCACTCACACAGTCCTTACTCTTTTCTTGAAGATGTGCCTTAAAACTATCATAGATGAATCTTTTAGCACTTTGATAAAAAAAAATAAACCACACACCAGAAGAATCAGGTTGAGGAAAGTCAGAGCTGGCCTTTAAAATTGAAGAATTGGAATTAATGATTAGCCCCCCTCCCCTCTTGCAAACACTTTTGAATGTAAAGATAGCTCCTCTAATAGATATCATATTTCGTTACTATTTTTTTAACAATTCATCCTATTTTTCTCTACATTTGTCAGTTAATGTATAGAAAATTATATCTAGTAGGTATTCATATGAAGTTTGGGGCAAAGGTACTTTCAGCATTATACAGAAATCTAAAGGGGACTTAATTAAAAGTTTAACAACTTTTAAATTATTTTTTTAATTAAAAAGCAAAATTTTCATAGAGGAATGGAGGTGAGGAAGCAGCACTTTAACTTTAATTAGTCAGATAATTTTTTCTTTTAAAAGTAGTCTTTATTAAAATTAAATTAGCAATGAAAGACACGAAAAATTAATGGAAAATTTTAAATACTTAACGAAGGCAAGACTAATATATTTTACTTTTCAAAAGATATAAGCAAATGAAAACAATTTATTAAATATATTAAAGTCCCAACAATAAAAAAAATAAATTGACAGGAGTCCCGAGTAAATCCCCAAAGCATGTTATGCATTGCCTTAGTGGTACTACTTCTTACACCAAGGTGCACCAAAAAAAAAAAATTGAAAGTTCAAAATTAACAGCAGTAAATAGGATGCAGGACTTTTTTCCTCTTTTTTTTTTCAAATTTTAAGAAACTCACATTTTTAAACAATAGGAAAACAAATAAATACAGGCATCTACAAAATGCCATAATTTTACCATATTCATTATTATTTTCAACCCTGTTATTTCATTATACCAAAGGAAATAAAAAAATAATATCTGGTGAGGATGTAGATAATTACATTTAAAATAAAAAAAATTACTGAATTAATTAAATTAACTTCTTAAGATTACATAAGTTTTGCAGCCATAAAATATTAGCTCAAAGATATCGAATGAAACGTTATTTTAGAAGAGTAATGTTTTGTATGATTTTATATTTCAAAATTGGTTCTATTTTAAAATCATGGAGATGGGTGTATTATATTATTATCACCTTTAAACGAACAAGAAAATTTCGATTTTAAAATATTTTTACCATTAGTTAGTTCATTCACCTCATTCATGAATAGTACGTCTTCAAAGATCTATCCTGCTATTTGAACACTGTCTTTTTGTATAAGAGTCCTGCACCGTATCACTGAACAAAACAAAGGAAAGTTATTATTCGAAAAGATGGGCACAGGTTTGGGAAATCAAGAAGAAATAAGAGCATGTTTCACATGTTCTGTTCTTAACATAACTGTATGCAAGATGACTTTTCGTATTAAATCAAAGGTATACAACTTTTTAACTAATTTGTTTCTATACTTCTTATAGTTTTCAAGAGATGAATGCTAACTTCACTATTTACCATCAAGTTATTGTAATTAATCACACCCTGAAGCTCATTGCCATTTTACTACACCTAGACACTACTTTAAGGTAATAGCTATCATCGTTCTCAAAATAAGGTCAGAATATAGAACTTAAATTATAGTACTCCATCTATAGTAATAATCATATAATGACTTTTATGGTTAAATAGAAAATTTTGAAAGATTTAAAAATTTGAGCATATGTTTTAACAGCATGATACACCAGTTTTTAATTTTAATAAAAATTAAACCTTTAGAAAGAATCTCAATACTTAATTTTTATAATATTAATACCATAAGTACCTAAAGAAAAACATTAATTATTTTGTTTAGATACCTACGGTATATTACATAAAACTGCAATATATATATATATATAAAATTTTATATTATGCATACACTGTTATATTAATTACACTGACATGAATGGTAGAGAAAAAAAATTCAGAAATGAGGCTAATAAATTGAATATATAATCATTAAAAAATAAATAAAGGGAGATTAATACGAGACCTTTGCTGGCTAGTTTGAAGAAGCTAAATAACCAGGGCGTAGCTACCACCGTATCAATGATACAGGGCCCCTAAGCTACAGAGACCCCACACATGTAAGCAAAAAATTATGAAATATTAAAGGGGCCCCAAAAAAAGGGACCCAAGAAATTTTTGATACAGGGCTCCTTCAGGACTAGCTACGCCAGTGTAAATAACCCATATTTGCTAGAAAAAAGGAATTAAATCTTTAATTCCTTTCTAATCTAGGGGAAAAAAAGTTTTCTGAAAGCAATGAACTATGAATTTGCTATGAATGGGTTCTAAAACACCAATATTTAACTGCAAAGAGTAGTCACAAACTCGTAGTCAGCTTTGTTTCTGTAGATTCAAGAGTGAGTTTGAATCCTAGTGCTATTACGACATTCCATGTAAAGGAACCTATGCACGTTGAATTTGTTGAGAGTCGAAATCCCCACATGGACATGGAGCGGGTGGGATGCCAGCTCAGTTATTGTCCTCTTCACTTGACTGAGGTTCAAAATTATGCAGTTCGTCAACAGCTCTCATGTTGTTTCGTAGTGCGACGTTAATAATCAATCAATATATTGTGAGGGGTTGATCATGCATAGAGAAGTTCGATTTGAAGCACAATATATAATATAAAATTATTTAAGTAGAAAATTGTCAATCAAATGTAATGTGAAATTATAGCAAATCATTGCATTATACATCTATCTATGTGTTTTAGATCTTGTACCTCTCTCTCTTTCATCTTTCAGTAGGTGGACAGTGGAAATTTTACAGATATTTCTTATACAGTCTTCAAATATGACCAGAGGAGGATTAAGTGGGTGGCGGACCTGGCAGCCGCCAGGGGCCCCAAGCTTCATGGATTCCAGTTAAAATTCAATGTGCCACAAAATGATTTTGAACCAATATTGCAACTCCAATGATTTTCGCGGATTTGAGTCGGGTAGCAGCACTAGCTATCTTTTCTTCCCTATTGTTGTAATCTGCACAAAATTTTCGCATGCAGGTTTTGTTTTTTTTTTGCTAAAATTTTATTTTGAACAAACAAGTTCGTTTTTAGTTCACATCCATGCTTAGTTACTCTTGGATATATCTTACACTGATGGGGAATCCCAACAAAAAGGAAAAAAATTATTGTAGACTAATGAAGCTTCGGCAGTATATTTGTCAAGGTAACATATTTAATTAATTAAAGTCTCAAGATCACAGGTTAACGTAAGTGTAAGAGCTATTTTAAATGTGAAATGATGATATATTAAAAATCGAAGTACCCGCAAGAATTTTAATTGCAAACGTGCATAAAATTTGTTGTACAAGTACCACATATCAGTAAGTGGGATGAAATTTCATGCCTAAATATAAGGTTGTTAAATTCTAGTTGAGGATGACACTGTAGTTGCCGTCCAATGATGCCGAATTCATGCTCAATTGGAGAAAGATCTGGTGATTATCAGGCCAAGGTAACACCTAACCACTTTATAGAGCAAGTTGGGTTTCAACAGGGTATGAGGGTGCATGTTATTTTGTTGGAAAATATCCTAGAATGATGTTTATAAATGGCAGTACAACAGCTTGAATCATCAGACCGACGAACAAGTTTGCAGTCAGGGTGTGGGTGTGAATTAATCTCAAGAGTGCTCATACAATCAGAGAAAATTGTTTGTGCCAGACCATAACTCTAGGCGTAGGCCCAGCGTGTCTAGTCCACAGAAAGGTTGTTTGCAGGCGCTGACCTGGCTTTCTTCTAATTAATATATAACCATCATCTCAGTGGCGGTGATGTACACCATGGCATCGCGGAAGTGACCAAGGATTCTAGGTGCTCAAAGCCTGACTGACACCACATACCTCACTTTGCTGTGGGGGGGAGTTAATATTCTCCATAACCCCATTGCATTACTGGCACCAAGAAAGAAATAGCTTTGATTGGAGAACATTCCACTCTCCAATGATCTTTAGCGTGACATCACTGAGATAGCAGATGTCAGTGATTTTGAACTAATGGTAAGAACATTACAGGGCATCTGGCTGGGAGCTATTTCTTAAACAAAGGGTTTGTTACAGTTCAATGCATCACTCTGGTGCCAGAAAAAATTTCTGCTGTAGAGGCACTATGATGTTTCCCGGCCATGTGGTGAATATGGCAATCTTCTGTGTCAATGGTGACCCGTGTGTGATTGGGTCACAGTTTTCTTGAGGTAGTGCTTTTCCAGGACCACTGCTGCCAAAATTCATACAGTGGATGCATTCCTACCAAGTCTTTCTGCAATATTGTGGAAAGAAAGTCCACCTTTTTTATAGCTCTGTTATACTACCTCATTCAAACTCAGCAAGCTGTTGATAATAGCTTATTCGTCTTCTTAAAGTCATTTTGGAGCAACATCAATTCACTACGTAAAATGTTAAAGATACATAACTCTCATGAACTTTATAGTGCCTATTTAAAGTACACTTGATTCGCATCCTCAAAGTGGCACAACTAGTGCCACACTTATGCGCCTAATGCAAAATTTGACAAGATAAATCAAAAGCACAAAATGAAGTTATGTGATAAAAGATATGTCTAGTTCAAAGCAAAATTATTCAAGGTAGTTGAACTTAGGATTTAATAGAAAAATAAAGATTAATAAAAGTGGCCCTGGCTAAAATCCGTGATACGAATAAGGAAAAAAAGGACCACAATACTGGAGGAAACCTCGTTTGAAACAGATGGACAATTACGAAACCATGATTGAGAATATGATACTCCAGAAAATAAATGCTACTAACAAATTATTGCAAGTAGTTGAGTGTGAAAGGATCTAGTCTACTAAAATCTTTAGAAAATTATATCTAAAATTTCAGAAATGAATTTGGAAAAATGGAGCAAGGAGCACCTGATTTGTCAAGGCTCTCATTTGATGAGGAAGCTGGACAAGTTTGCAGGCAGGCAGCAAAATAAGAAAATTATTTTCGGTGAAAGTAAAGAAGTTGGTTACGAATTTTTGAAAAAAAAGGGGAAATTTCATAAGAATTTATTTTATGTCATATGTGACATCTGATTTGCACCCCCTCCTCTAACTTCCACACCACACCAACAAGAGGACGTTTGAGTCTCGACATATGTAATGAGCATCGGTCTCCTATGCGTGACGGGTCTTCAGCGGTACTGAGCTTGAGCTCAAGACATGCCTGCCAAGAGCCCATTACCTTGACTTCTAGGCTATTGAGGCCACAAGATACAATTAAAACCCCTCCAGAAATTTATCGAAATGCAAGAGAAATCCTAATGTATGAATACTTTTGCAAATACTTTTAACGATATCGTTATCCAATGCATCAAATGAGAGATTTTTTTCAGTTTTAAAGCGTGTTAAAAGTTATGTAAGAAGTACTATCGGAATAAGGACAAATTGAACTACATAGCCATATATTTTTGACAAAATAAGACGCAACAAAAATAATTAATAAATTTGCCAAAGAAAAATCAAGAAGTAAAGTTGTACAGCAAAATTGTAAGCTCTTAGTAAGGTTTTTAGTTCAATTCCTACTATAAGTTTACACTCTCCCTGTATACATATATCTTGTTCAAATTTTCAATTGTTAATAAAATACTTTTTATTCATCCACTAAAATTCAAAAACAATTTTTTAAACTTGTAGTGGATGACACTTGATGTTAATACAGTTTTTTCAAACATAAATTCATTAATTAAATAAAAAATTAATAAATAGTAACAAAAATAATATTCCAACAGCATATAGAAAGAAAAATTATTCGTTGTGTCCCATTTGCACAATGGACTTGTGACAGGCTCACGCTCTTTTCTTTAACATGTCCTCTAGGTTCTTTGAGGGCCAAGATTAATGGCAACTCTTTTCCAACCAAAACCCAAGAAGAGAAACATGAAGGTGAAATGCAAATAAGATAGCTTTTAAATAACAGAAGTTTCAGTAAGTCGTATGGCAATTTTGGGGAATGTTATGTGCAAAAGTGATACAAGCGTGAATTGACAGCCAGTTGAAGTTACCTTGAAGATTAAGCCATTAGGTCAAGGTGTATACCATTGCACGAGGGCCTAGACACTTCTTCATAAGATTGGATTAAGGTAGGATTGACTATTTGATATTAGGACTTGTAATATTATTAGAAGTGAGATTAGGTGGGTTAGATATTGATAGTGGTCCAAGTTACGCGATTCGGTATAACTATATATTATTGTGTGTTTGTTCATAGTAGATTCTCTCATAAATATAATAATCTAATTTGTTAGAGGTTTAAGTAATAAAGTCATATTAAGAATACAAAAATGTCTGTTCCTTTTGTAAATACTACACCTGTAGCTCACGTGGATAATCAAGGAAACGGTCACCCTAGGGCGGCGGTTTCACAGACTTCTAAACCAAAGATCGTGGGTTCGAATCCCACTTGAGATAGCCTAATTTCTGAGAGTGTGATTTCTTTTTTACAATATTACTTTATTAGAACAATTAAATTTAATTAAAGGAATAATAGTAACAAAAAAAAATAGTCCAACACCCTACATAGAAAGGAAAATGGAAATTTCAAGGAAAATCGCTTTCTATTTTGTCACTTAATATTGTGATTCTGTCATACATATATATATACATATTTATATTAATTGAAACTACTTTAATAAAAGTAGCTAAAATATAAAATTTTTCATGGTTGACCTAGGTAGGAATTGACTTAAAATGCTTTTTTTATATTACTCGTTTTTTTTTTAAAGTACTGCTAAGATTTTACTTTAGCTGTTGAACTTTATTATTAGCAGTACATTTTATTTTGAGAATTTAAGGTCAATGAATCTTTTCACTTTTTTAGTTTTTCGACTCTTGAGTCCATGGGCCTCAAACTTCTTACCACCAGGGGCCTCCAACTTCTTTAATCAGCCTCTGAATATGACACTTAAACAGAAGAAGCTATTTGCTCTTCCTCTATTAATTCCCTCTCTACAAAAAAATCAGTGTGTCCGATTTTAAAATTAAATTTTAGTTATTTTAACTTTATGCAGTACTCCACTTCATTTCAGAAAATCTACGAACTACGCTTGCTCTTTCACATAGTTTATTTTTTAGGTATTGGAGTTTTGTTCAGTAATTCAATATTTAATTAACTTTAAACTTTTTTACCAAGATGAGAAAAATATTCTTTGAATTATTGCTTAAAAATTTGTGAAATTCAAAATTATTCTATATATACATCAATAATTACCAGATGAAGAGAAAGAAAGCAAGAATACAGATTCATTTCTTGAAAATGATAGTGATTTTAGTGATGAAAATATTAAGGCAAATTATATCAGCAGTGAATTTGATCAGTGTATATATAATGACAATCCAGAAAAATTATTTGAAGATGAAGATTTTTATAATGGAAAAAATTTAAAATGGTAAAATTAAGTTGTGTAAAACATTACAAAGAGCTTGAAAAAGAATAAATTGATGATAGTAAAAACATTCCTTGCATTAAAATGCAAAAAATTACTGAAGATGAAATTTTATAACTTTAGAAAAATAAGAGCTGAAATATGAAATTGTGGAATATACAAACTGACATTTTAATCTTAGTACAAATCATACCCTAGCTAAAATATAAATTTAGCATTTTTGAGCTTTTTAATAATGAGTAGAGGATATATAGATGTATACTTAATTTTGGTACAGATGAATATACAGATATGTATAATTGTTTTTCTAGCTTGGCCTTTATAATTGTAATGAAATAAAAAATACTGCTGTTCATGAAAAAAAATTCAAAGTGCGAATGGTGCAAGGTTAATTCTTTCAATATGTTAAAGCTCCACATTCTGAAAGTGAGATGACAAATGTATGATGCTGTCTGTCAAATATGGGAGAGAAAATATTATTTTGGAACAAAAAATTGAAGTGGGTTGGAAAAATGTCTAAATACCAAAAATGATGAAATTTACTAAGTAATTCATGAATTCAAAATAGTTAAAATGTATCAGCCGAGATGCGTATATAGAAAGGTGGAAAAAGTATAACTTTTACATAATACCACACATTAATATATATCTGCCAGAATTAGATAATTTATATAAATAAACTTAGTACATACTCCAAAATAACAAGCATAGCTGCCATACCTAAATTACACATAGCATCTATGGAATATTTTGAAAAGCAATATTTTGCAATAAATAATACCAAAAGGAAGCCCAGAAAGCATTCAGCAACAAGAATGGAAGTTTATAATCAAATGCACACATCAATGAAAATTACTTTCATAGTTCCACAGAAAAACCTTAAGTGAAGTGATAAAATATTGATAGTGTTTGTAGGAGGCGAGACCATTTTTACTATGACTATATGTCAAGAATTTCAAATTAGTAAACTGAGCGTTTATAACTCTTAACTTGAAAAGCATTAACAGATGTTCACAGTGATAAAATCAATAAAACATTCGTAGTGAGCGAGTGAATAATAATGTCGCACTGTTCAGCTACATGAGGGCTTTTGGCGACGGACCTCGTAATTTTGAACCATGGTCAAGTGACGAGGACGACACCTGTGCTGGCATCCCCTCTCCTAACTACCACACCACACCAATGGGAGGACGTTTGAGCTCTCAACAGATTTAACGTGCATCGCTCCCCTACATGGCGGGTCTTACGTGGTACTGGGCTCGAACTCGTGACAAGCCAGCCACGATCTGATACCTTGACCACTAAAACATTGTGAGAATAACTTCATTTAAAATAACATTTTTTGTTAAAATACTTACTGTGAATTCCAATTCCCATTTTCACAAGAGGTGGTAGGTTTGGTGAACTAAATGCATCTAAGCTAGATGTACTGATTTTACTAGTCCTGTTTCCTCTAAAAAGTTTGTTATTAAAGAGGATAGTCACCTATATAAAATTTAAAAGGTATTTTATATAAATATTTATTTCTTAGGTAAATATAAAATATACCACACAAGAAAAATGCATAAATTGAAAAACAGATAACTAAAAATATATAAAAATGTCCTTGTTATTAAATGTTTTGCATTGAATGTTATTACTTTTCTTTAAAGTTACACACAGAGTTATCCTCAATCACTACCCAACTCAATGTTGAGTTACTATTCCCTCATTTTCAAAATGGATTGAATTTTTAAAATGTGTATTCAGCAATATGTTCTAAAAAAGAAAAATAATGTAGTTTAACAAAAATTTTATTTTTAAAACATAAAGAGAGTTAAGATTACAAATTATAAAATCTAACCAAATGAAATATTACAAAGCACAGAAGTTTCCAAACATTTGTGAGACAGTAGCATTTTATTTTGTGTTGTCAGGAAAAAAAATTATATTCAACACACAGGTCATAATTATTGATATCAAAACTATTTAACAGATATAATAATATTACTTTACAAAACTCAACAGTGATATCTAACATCCAATTAATAAGCTATGTATTTTATATCGATTTTAGTATACTGTAGAATGTGATGTTTTACTCACAGATTATCCTACAACAATCAGTTTTGAATACTAGGGAAATTTTCGATCAAAAGCATAATGAAAGTTAATAATGATAAACTTTTTAAGATAATAGAAATTTGTTCAGTCTATCAATGTGAGTAATAATTTCTAAATGAAGATTTTTTCACTAAAAGAAGCACACAGAATTGAATTCGAGAACTTTACAAGTCACGAAATATAAGATAGTTAGATCAAAGGAGAAAAAATATATATATATATAAATTCTTTTTAAAAAAACAAACTTTTTCAGAACAAATCTTGGACAATAAGATATTAAAGAAAAATAAACAATAACCTTTTTCATGTTGAATAACGATCGCGAATAAAAAATTTTATAAACAATTACAGATAATTTTTAACAATATTATACCGACACGTATATACAGGGTGTCCCGAAACTCAACGTCAAGAGCGCATGGGGTGAAAGCGGTGACATATCAATTCCAGGAAAGTAAACTGATTCTCAGGTCAATAATCCTGTTCTATGCCTGGCCAACTTCGGGTCATGTAGCCGTACTAATTTAAAAGCTCAAAACTTAATAATTAGAACTATAACTAAAACTAACTGGATCATGAGGTATGAATACCTCAGAACCACGTAAAATAGAATCTCAAGAAAGTAGAGCAATGGCTTAAATAGAAAAGTACCCTCAAAATCTCCTATAATCGTCCAAGAAATATTCTACTTTAATCTTTCAAAATTTTGCTTTACTCACAAATTCCACATCCAAAATTTTCCTTCCCAATCTATACAGATAAAATGACCGAACTCGCTCACTTTCAATGGGAGAAGAGCGGGCTAGCCAATAGCTCTGGTAGCGCTCAAGCGTCCAGATCTTCACTCTGACACATCCCTTTATTAGAGACTGCTCTAAGACAGGTCAATCCCCGATGCAATGTACAGTCTTTAAAAGAGTACCTCTCCGATGCAACCCTCAGAAAAATTCAAACACAACTCAGAACAAATTACTACGAATTATAACTGACACACCTTGGTACTTAAGTAATGATTTTTTTGCACAACGATTTACGTATGGAGCCGATTTATAATTACATTCACTAAGTCATCCAGAAATGTATTTGATTCTATTCAATATCATGAAAATCCAATTATTAGAACACAGACATCATTCCTATATCCGCATACTAAATTAAACAATAAAAACTACGAAGTGGCAACTGCCCCTTACACATCTTAACACAACATAAAAAACTAATTACCCACATTTAACAAAGTTAAATAGCTTCTGCTGGCATCGAGTGAGAGAGTGAATATTAACGTCGCACTGTTCAGCTACACGAGGGCTTTTGGCGACGGAACACGAAATTTTGAACCGTGGTCAACACTTGAGCTGGCACCTCCCTTTCCTAACTACCACACCACACCAACTGCTCGCATCGAAACTGGATCATTGTTAACAGTTGACTCAGTTTCTCCACCTGGTCGATTGTTCTTCGAAAGCTAGTTTTCCTTCATGGCTTTTCAACCCTTTTCTTCACCCACATGTTTCCACTTTTTTTTTGGGGGGGGGACTATCTGGTATAGTCTCATTCCTCCAGTCTTGGGGTTTCGTCTAAAGCAGGTGTGGCCAACCAGCGGCCCATTTTGAATAATTCTGTAGCCCGCAAGATTCACACATTACAATTTTACAAAATACGATTGTTTTGTGCAATATTTTTGTTTTTAGTGTAGTGTTTTGTAACAAATAAATCCCATAACTTTCTATTTTATCACGTTGCTTCTGTTTTTATACATGCGTAGAAATGGGCAGTATGGCATTGGTGTGACCCTAGCTGGTTTCCTGTAATGTTTTGCTCTTTATTGCTAGAGCTAAGCATGTTTAAATATCAACAGTAGAGCAGTGCACCGACCAATTACATCAAATACGCAAAATAAATAAATAAATAATAATAAATAAATAAAAATGCAGCTACTTTTGAGTTGTTTCACTAATTTAGACAGATACACAAAAATATTTGAAATATATTAATCTATCTTTCATGTCGATGTCGAGTCGGCCCCAGAATACCTCTAAATGGATTGACTTACAATGCAATAATTAATTAAAACACATTTTTGAAACATCAGGATTAAAAATAGATTTTTATAGTATTTATGTCCCAAAAGAAAAATCTTCCAATTTGAGAGATCTAGCACAAAAAGCTGTTAGCTGTTTTGGATCAACTTACACCCGCGAATCCTTTTTTCGAAAAAAAAAATTTATCAAATATAAATCGCGATCAAACTTAACGTACGAAAACTTGCAACGTCAATTAAGATGTGCAAATACACGCATGGAGATCGACTTGCAAAAACTAATTGAAAGAGCTGAGAGAAATCTCACTAATTCAATAAACTCAACATTATTTGATCACTGCAATATTATTATTATATTACCTATGTTTGTATACGTGAAAAATAATGAAAACAATAATAATATTTATTCTATTTTAAATTTTCACTCCAATAAATGTTCGTAATGGGTTCAAATCTAATATAAAGAAAAATATTTTTATATGCGGCCCGCGGGATTATGTTTTCCCGAAGTGTACTGCAAGTTCATTTGGGTTGGCCACTCCTGGTCTAAAGGTTGCTTCTTTTATGTTTCTCTTTCATTCCGAGCATACTTGATTCTTACTGAGTTAAGATTTCGTCCGTGCAGGTTCCCTTGGTCGAATGTTTTCTCTCGCTCTCAAAAGCCTAGTCTAGCCATTTGCGCTCCGGTTTTCCGGGCCTAACCGGATTGACACAGAATTCATCATACACATAGCAAATTAACCATACACATTTATATTTGATAATGTTCATACCTTTAAATTATTTAACTTAATTTGTTTTCTTATCAATTTTAAGTAATTCATTTCTTTTAAGTACTCCCTAATTATTGTCACTCAAGTTAACTTTTTCTAAATTATAATTACCTTAAATGCAATACTGGGCTAAATTAAAGCTAAAGCCAATTAAACTCAAGCCATCATGACAGGAGGTAAAATTTCCTTATGGAAACAGGTACTCTGTCTCAACCATTTAACTTATTCTGGAATGAAAAAACTCATATCACTTGGTTAAGTGATGACTAACATATTTTTTTGCAAATGTGGACAATTGACGCCCCTCCATCACATCAATAGTTATCGTGACCACAAATTTCACAATTTTACAGTGAGTTTTTCACTAACGTGATCTTACATAATCGTGCCGTTAATCGCAGTCACTAATCAAACAAAAAACTTTGCTAGTTTAGATAAAATTAACGGAGTTGGAGAAAACAATGTCACCTAAAACTTTGACTCCCCCATAAAAAGAAAAGTATTACATACTATCCATGGAGGTAAATTATTTTTAAAAAAAATTACCCATTTAATTAAGATTTCAAAATAGTTCAACACTTACTACTTTTCTATCCATAACAATTGTTGCTAATTTTTTCTAACAAAATGACTTAATTTTAACACTTACTCAATTTAAAGCAATAAACTTTTTTTAAAAAACGGAAAAATATTTTTCTAATACTTTATTGCAATGATTCTTAAACTGTGGTCCCCCAGGGGTCTTCAGCGTCTTTCTAGGGGTCCGCAAAGGTCTCTCATATAATGTTAAGATTTCTCTCTTTTACAGACTCTTACATGGCCTCCTGGAAAAATTAAATGATGTGCCATTCTAGACAGGATCACTAAATCCCCCTCCCACGCAATGGAAAAAAAACTCCACAAGAACATATATTTCGATCAAGAATATTAATTCAGTAACTAAATTTGTATTTTGTAATATTTTTAATGAAATGCTTACTGTTTTTTAAGAAAGTGTATAAAGTCTGTAACAGAGGCAGTCTAAGGATTACTAAGAAACTTTTTAATCATTCAGACACGTGTTGGTATTCAGGGAGGGGTGTTCAAAATATTGGGAGGGGGGGAGATGTCATTCTGATACATTAAGGTGAGACTGCAGAGATCGAAAGTTTAAGAGCCGCTGCTTTAATGAATTAAATGTTCTAAATGCTTGTCTTCTACACAAATGCAGGCTCTACATCTTTTTAAAAGTGATTACTTGATGAGTCGTGAGTAATTAGTTACATTTATTTCTTCCACTGCTTCAGCAATCCTTTGGCACTGTTCAGTTACATTTTCAACAAGTTTTACAGAAGTCACAAGCCTTCGAACATTTAATTCATTAAAATATAACAAAAAAATTTTCCATTTTATTTATAAGTATATTAAGAAGCAAGAGTTGAATCATTTTGAAATGGTAAAATTTTGAAATAACTTGCCTAGGGTAGCATGTAATATTTTCTTTTTATGGAGAGTCAAAGTTTTAGGTGACACATCCTTTTCTTAAACTACATTAATTTTAATTAAACTAGCAAAGTCTTGCTTGATTTGTGCATGTGATTAACAGCACAGTTATGTAAAATCACGCTAGTTAAAACATTATTGTAAAATTGTGAAATTTGTGGTCATAGTACCTATTGATGTGATGGAGGGTGTCAATTACCACATTTTCAAAAATATGCTAGCCATCACTTAATCAAGTGACATGGAATTTTTTTAGATTTTTCTCAGAACTGATGTGACTTGCCTCCCTTTCACACTGAGTCCACTTGAGGTTGAGTTTTGGGATGTGCTATATATTCCTTAACCCTTTATCTACCGCTTTATGATTTACTGCAGTTTTTTTTGAATCACTAGATTGAAAATTAAAGGATGTACATAAACAAAATACTCCACTTTGGGAAATTAAATTAGAGCTAATTAATTAATTAAAGATATTCAACCGTAAAATTAATTATACACACTGTTGACTTAAAATAAATAGTTAAATAGTTTTCTAAGGTCTTCATTAACATACAAAAAAGAGAGACACTTACCTTTTGCATTAACTACTTTTTTGGAACGAAAATGACAATTTTCGCAATCCGCTGAAAACGCAATTTCTACTATAAAACTATTCGCCTTTCCCGCTAAAATACTCATCATAGAAAGCGTACTGTCATATAGCTTGGGAGAGTGGATTTCAAAGAATATTCCTGCTAAGTATCGTCAGAGTATTCGTAAAAATGGTTATTCTATGTAATTTTAAAGTGAGTGGTACCGTCGGTAGATAAAGGGTTAAAGTCTTTAAGGACCTAAGCTGGTTATTCGTGTCAACAGTTTTTGTATCTTAAGAACTTACATTTACATAGTAGTTACAGAATATTCCTGCCAAGTATCGTCAGAGTATTCGTAAAAATGGTTATTCTATGTAATTTTAAAGTGAGTGATACCGTCAGTAGATAAAGGGTTAAAGTCTTTAAGGACCTAAGCTGGTTATTCGTGTCAACAGTTTTTTGTATCTTAAGAACTTACATTTACATAGCACATTTTTAATAATGATCTTGCGTTAAAATTACTTGTATTTAATTTGTATATTATGGAAAAATGAAATTTTGATAAATTCAATAAAAGAATCTAAGCGTAGAAAAAAAATTCAACCGTGATACATATAAGCGTCTTTCTTTAAAACAGTCCTAATGCCATATGTATAACAAATGAGTAGTATAAGTTTACAATAAAATTGGGATACATATTATGAATATAATTGTATGATTTCAAAATACCTCAGGAATGCAGTAATTTCCAGCAATTATTAAAGAATTCATAAGATTATCTCTGCCGTCACTTCGAGCCTCGTAAAGGGGGATCTGTAAAATATAAAAGTCAACAGAATGAATTGCAGATATTAAAAATATAAAATAAATTCTGAAGAAAAAGAAGACTACAGTTAGATGTCACGAATATTGTAATCACAAAATGTTTTATTCGCAGAATATCGTACTTACTGGTCATGTATACCATTACACCTATTCAAAATTTTAGTAGACATTGAAACAATGACTGCAACTCGTAGGAAGGAATCATTGACTTTAATATAGAAACTCCAGCGTTGGTGATGGATCCATTTTTTCATGGTATCCTACACTTCCTTGTAATCATAGGTGAAATGTTGATTTTTCAGTACTTGTTGTAAGCGGTCAAAGGTGATAGAGTCACGGGAATACATCAGGACTGTATGAAGGATTTCCATCCAAATTATTACAGCAGGCTGAGGTCCTACTTGACTACATGTGGACTAACGTTGTCAAGGGAACAGCAACATCTCTTTGGAAAGCTTGCTTTTGTCAGTTTTTAATGACCTATTTAAGACTTTTAAACGCGTTGCAGTGCCAATCAGCGTTAACTGTTTTATTCCATCCAAACAGGCAATTAACAGCGGTCCTTTTTTGACGAAAATAAAACTAAGCATCAATTTTCGGGCCTTCAGAGAAGAGTAAGCTTATTTGAAAAAGGGAAGTCGAGAAGTAGTGACTTAAAGATCATCTGCGAAGAAATTGAATAATAGGTTTCACGTTAATCTGTAGGAATCTGTCATGCATTAGAAGGCGCTAAACAGTTTACCACAAATGGTAGAAAAGAAGTGAAGCTGTTAAATACGCATGCCTCACTTAGATGTAAACCATCTACTGGCACACACAATAACTCACTAAAAATAGATATACAACTTTTTTCCCCGATAATACATTCCTTTTACAATGAACAAAAATCCACAGCTATATATTTCCTGTCAATAGATATAATATTAATTTCACATTGAAATAGATCTACATTTTATAATGACAATATAACAAACTATTAACTAGTAGTTGAAATGTTAAACACAAGATTGCACTCTATCCTCTGATATTTGTAACTTTTAACCTGGTGAACTGCACATATACCATACGCACATTCACATTTCCAAGTTTGTTTCCTAGATTTTTCCTCGAAAAATATAAAATCTGCAACTGAGTCAACTAGCTTAATAATAATCTTCCTTTTAGTCAATTATTTTGAATTTCCAAAGGAAACAAAAATCAATTTGATTTCTTTGAAAAAGTCATAAAATTATTTCCATGGTATACAACTGTAACAAAAATAAGCAAGCAAAATTTAGGACATGTTAGATACGATGTTAAATAAATTTAGTACACTTAGAAAATTACATTCAGTGGAGTTTGTCAACATATAAATAAAGAATATATTTTATAGATGTTAAAGATGCTAAATAAACAGTTCTTTAAAGATTCCTGATAAAATACAACCTGAAATAAAATATATAATTACCCACAAGAAAGATTTACCACATCATTCATTCTTGAATCCAATGAAATTTTCATTCGGTAATGACGGTTTGCTTTCCGAAATATTTTGCGGTATCAACTAGTTCTTTGTATAATTCCTGGAACCCAGTTAAAGAAATTTTAACGTCCTATTGCAGTTTTAGAGCGCGTTCTACGTTTGTATCAATGTTTAAAAAATGATTTTTCAGACATCTATTAAACATGTAAGAGTATGAAGGGGGGAAGGAGGATTTTCCTTGGATTATTTAATTTTAAAACCCTATTAAAAAGACATAGTCGAGTGCACTTGTTTTATTGCACTTATATTTTATAGGAGATTCTATGTATATATATTACATAATTAAAAGTGAAATAAATTAAGTACTTATGAAATCTGAAATAAATATAAATAAAATATTAATTAAAAAGTGAAAATTTTAAAAATACATTTGGTAACAGATCTGAGAAAAATAAGCATAAAACAAATAATCACTCAAAAACAATAAATTCAGCGAAAAATCCACCGTGACTTTTAAAACAATATACAAATGTATGCAACTGAAATGAGTGTTTATTAACGTCACATTTTGAAACTACACTGGGGTTATTGGCGACGGACCTCGCAATTTTGAATTCCGGTCAAGTGACGAGGATGAAACCAGATCTGGTATCTCACTCTCCAAACTTCCTCACCAAAACAACGTGAGGACTTTGAACCAAAAAAAGATTTAAAGTGCATTAGCTCTCTACACGGCAACTCTTCGGTGGCATCAGGCATCAAAACCGCGACTCGGCAACGGAGGACGCGATTTGGCGACCATGACCACTAGGCTACCTTGGCCACATTCTACTGAAGAGTCACCAGTAAAATAATGATAACTAAACTTCTGCTTGTTACGCATTGGATACAAATAGTTTAAACCATGAAGTATAATCTTATAATTAAATATATATATATATATATATGCAGTAAATGGTGGAAAAAACACTAACTTTTCTATCGGATTAGTGGAAAAATATATAATTGCGGTTTTTCTTATTTTAAGTTTTGAGGCTTATTTTGAAATAAAGTTTTACTCATTTATGTTTATGTAGTATACCATTTAGAAGAGCGAAATTTGATTTACTATAAAACCATTAGCATGAATCAGTACATGTTTTTCCCTTGTGTATTTTAAGCTTTTAAAATATTGATGGCAAGGAAGAAAATTGGAGCGACTTTAATGTATGAGCTCACAATGGGACGTAAAGAAGCAGTAAAAGCTCGCAATAATAACCAAGCATTTAGACAGGGGACCATCAGCGAACATAAATCTAAACATTTAATCCAAAAATTTCGTAACGGAGACGAGGAGAGTTGCGGACGACTGAAGGCAACCAATTGAGGGTCTTTAAAGCGGACACAAGCAAAAGAACTTGAGAAGTTGCTGAAGAATTAAACTATTGTCATTCAACAAATTTTGGATATTTGCACCAAAATGGAAAAATCAAACATGCTCGACAAATAAATGCCTCACGAACTGAACGAAAACCATAATTTTCCTCAATACGAAGTGTGCTCTGCACTTCTTCGCAACAAGAATGATTTACTTCTTGATTGCATTGAGACATGCGAAGAAAAATGGATTATATAAGACAACGAACGGCGTTCTATGAAATAGCTGGACAATGATAAAGCACCAAAAATCTTCGCCAAACCGAAGTTCATTAAAAAAAGGTTATGGTTACTGTTTGGTGGCCAGCAAGTGGAATCATTCACGATAACTTTTTGAATCCTGGTGAAAGAGATTCAGAGAAATATTGCCAAGAAATCGACAAAATGCACCAAAAACTGCAACACTTATGCCCATCAATCGAAAAAGGACCAATTATTTTTCATGCTCACCACTAGACTGCATGCCTCACAAATAACTGGGCAGAAATTGAAGAAACTGGGATACCCCACCCAGCTTTCATACCAGACCTCTCACCGGACGACTATCCCTTTTTCAAGCACCTCCAGAACTGCCTGCAAAAGAAGGTCAAAAACAACCAAATAGCAGCTAAAACTGATTGAGAATTAATCAGTTCTAGAACTCTATGTTGCAGGAATAAAGAGACTTATTTCTTGTTGGCAAAAATGCATAAATTCTATTGATCCTTATTTTGATTAACAAACTTTGTTCTAAGCTTTAAATAGTTAAAAATAGCAATTAGTTTTACACCAACTCAATGGTTGTGTGTGAAAATTGTAAATGATATTCCAATTAAAGGATTATGCCCAAGAATTATAAAACTACTAAAAAATTTTAAAAAATAAAGAAAAAAAAATTACATTAAAAAATAAGGCAAATGTACAGTTCTTTGTTACCGACATTTAACATTTCTTCCCCTTTTCAAAGTCACGTTCAATAATATACTATTCGTTAAAGTATGGATAAAACACCCAGTAAAATTCATTTATACAAAAATGAAAAATTAAACTAAATTTTTAAAAAAATAACTTGATTAAAATAAATCTTTACATAATTTTAAACACAGAACTAAGATTATTAAGTTCAAAATGTATCTGTGAACATACCTGTGATCCCGTAATGATAACCGTTTTACCTAAATTTTCTAACATAAAAGAAAGTGCAGAAGCAGTGTAAGCCATCGTATCAGTACCATGTAAAACTATAAATCCATTGAATTCTTCATAAGATTCCTATATAAAAATAAATGAATATTTTCTAAAATTAAACCTGGAAAAAAAAACTATAGTGTTATAGATATTTAATAAAATGATTGAACATAAATTTTTTAAAAAAATACCCTCCATTGAAAATATTTTTTGATAAACACTACAAATTCATAACTGCATGTTACATTAATAAAACTAATAAAAATATGGTCAATCAACGAACAGTAAAATTACCAAAGACTACTTTTTGATAATAATTCCTTAACATTAATTACAACACAGAAACTGTCATAATGAGAATTGGATTTGATGAATGTTTTTATAGAACTCATTTATGAAAATAAATTTAAAAATGTTCATATATAACTATTAAAAATACATACATTATTTTACAACAGATAGATGATCCTTTTAATATAGTTTAAAGCTATTGTTATGAAAGAAAATGTGAATATTCGCTTTAAACATTAAAGCTCAAAATATGCGTACTACATTTCAGTATCAATTTTTTTTAAAAAAAATTCTAAGAATCGAAATTTCCCAGAAATAACCTTTTTTTTCTGAACATGAACGAAATAGAGAGAAATAATATGCAAAAAGCAAAATTCATGATGGTGCTTACGATTTCAAAAAGTAGGCTAGCGGAGAAATATTGACTATTTTGTATCTCTACTTCTGTTTTATTCTCTATTGAAGAAATGTTATCCTTCAGTATAAATCCCAATTACTTTCAGGCTATAAAATATCTTGGTAAACATTTCCTATTTTATTAGTCATTCTTCTAATTCCATTTTTAGTCAATGAAGTGTGATGCACACATAGCAGTTTGATTTCATACTTCATTCAAGAAAGAGCGCACAAGTCAAATTGTTTCTGCACAAAGTGCATTATCATGCGTAAATGGACCGTTTTGAAAAACCATATTTATAAATTTTACACTTCAAATTCTTTTTATTAGAACTGTATGTATATACACATATATATACAGTTATATATATACTCTAGTTAGAGAAATATCAAAATTCCAGTGTGAAGTTATAATCAGTTTTGGTGGCTAGCCAACTTTCTCCCTTTTCAGCTTAAAATACTTATATTTTTATTACTTGCAAATTAAGGGGCTACTACAAGGAAATTGTTTGGCAAATATATATCGCAGTTCTGTGGAAATGATATAAATACTAATTCCCGTTATATTTTTAGAGATGCATAGATAACCTAATTATTTTTAGTTACTATCTAGATTACATGAATTTAATAAAAATCAATCTTAACACAAATAATGCAGACCATTTATTATTTTTTTATTTTTTTGAAAAAAAAGGTAATATATATATATATATTTATGGTAAAATAGAGAAGTCTTTAAATGTAACATTATTAAAGTGCCTCATTGGACAATCCATCTTCACACATCAATTTATAGAAATATTATTCGAAATTATCTTCAAAGAAGTAATGATCTAGAGGCAGATCATTAAGGAAAAAACATAGCTACAAAAAAAATTTATAAATATTATTTAAAACATGATTACCCTGCTAACTTTCTGCATGCATATATTCATAAAAACAACACAAAAAATAGATGATCATAAATGTTACATTTTTCACTTTAAAATTCTACAATTCTACGTATCGAGCGAAATGATGAGTAGCGTAACACTAAAAAGGGAGTCAATTTGATTAATTTATTTATTGTTACGTCTACAGTTATTGTGCTTACAAAATTTACATAAAGATATAAGCTACTATTAGAAATTATTAAACACTACAGGGATTTGGACAGGAGAAGGTAACAAGCATATGTCTGCTTTCTTTTAGACTGATCTCTCAAAATTCTCCTTCTCTTGCCAGTGTTTCCTTTTAACTTCTCAAAAATTCCACCCGAAGTTCGACTTCTATTGCAGTGAAGATGTTTGAGGTTTATGGCTATTGCGCTGTCAAAGTGACTTCAGATTAAAAGGCTATATTCTGAAGGTACTTAACTATTTATGAATTTGTAATGTCAAGAAGAGTTTCAGCCTTTTTTTTTAAATGAGATCTTTCGATGATATTGAAGAAGTAATGTTATCTGTACAGAGTCACTTCATAATACTGAGGGGAGAGAAGACATTGCAATATTCTTTTTCTTAATTTCTATTAGTTTGAAGTACAATATATAGATGGCGCAATAGCTATATTGTTTCCTGTTTACTATCTTCCAAAACAGAACACATTTTCTTTCTATTCACATTCCATTTTTTAACTTTATATTTTAGAAATCTTTGGTAAGTTCTTGAATTTATGTTTTTTTTTTTAATATTAGCTTTTTGCTACTATTTTCATTCATATAATATTCATTCAAAATAGTTTCCTTGAGTAATTAGCTCATTGTTTTAGTATACGTGCATCTTTTAGGCCTAAGTGATTTTCAATATTGGTTTTATAGTCTTTTTTGCACAATGAAAAAATCCATTAAAAAGTTAATCCTTTTCCCTATTGTCCTAAGTCAGTGACAGCTTTAGGAAATGATAGTTTTTCATTTTGGCCAATTCTCTTTTTCTTTGTATATATATATATATATATATATATATATATATAATAAAGTAAGTAAGCTTCCTGATTTTGTAGAATATTTAATCTTTCCATCAATCTTTAATTTATTACTATTATTATATAAGTAGAAGCACGGAATGCTATATGTCGACCAGGACAAGGTCATCCACGTGCTATTACAGCAATTTGACCCGATTTCCGAAAAGCTCCCGGAAAAACAGAATTCTACTTAATGGCAATGACAATTGTTTTTGACAGCAGAACAGATAGTGTCAAGCTAAACAGTACGAAATAGATTTTATCAGGATAATTTCTGAGCAAATAGGCTAATGATATGTATTTCATTAACCTCAAGACACTGTGTGGCTCAAAGAAGATAGGCTACTGAACATTAACATTCGATGCGACGTGATTGAAGTCCGGTGCTGTTTACTAACAAGTCCTGATTCAGTCTGACGTGTTACACTCGACATGTTCTGGTGCGAAGAGAATAGAGCACTCGGAATAATCTCACGTTCGATCGTAAAAAAAAAACGTACAAACGGGGTGGGTTGAAAGATATCGGCTGGAAGCATAAGCGGACGTATAAACCTGCATATTGTTCGGAATGGCAATCTGACGGCCCAAAGGTATGCAGACGAGATACTGAGACCTCATACCATACCTTAATCTGCAGCTATCCGCGATTTCTCTCTTTTAAAGCATCATTTCAGACTTCATTCTGCTTGACTTGCGGAGAACACCTCTGAAGCTAAAATAATACAGAGCATGGAGGGACCAACACGCTCTCCAGACTTAAATTTGATCGAGCTTATTTAAAATACACTTGGATCCGAAAAGCTTGAAAATTGCACTACTTAAAGAAAGGAACAGCATTCCACTAAGTCACGTAGATAGTCGTATCATAATTCGGCATCCACTTGTTTAGTGGACTAGATAAACATGGTTTTTTAAAATATCTTTTTCATACATGAAAACATGTTATATCTATCCATTTTGACAGTATTCATTTTAGTCGTATGCTTTGGGATTTAGAAGGTTTCATTGCTTCATTTGGCACTTCAAGCATTTGGTAATCCTTGATTTGCAGGACACTGAATAAAGCAATGTTTCAAATATATAGTCGAACAGTATACTCGGCAACTTTTCTTGGATTTGGACATGATGGAATGATAAAATTTGTCACAATATTCACCAAATAAAAATGTAATTCGCAATAATTTCCTTTGTATGACTTGTGTGTATGACTTTTATTCACTTGTCAGTCACACATTTGACAAATGATTGCTTGTAAAGCGCATAAACCAGAATGAAACTTATTCCTAAATCACAACTCTTTATAGATTTGAAACTCAGTCTGAATAGACTTGTTTGAATTGATCAGTATACGATATCATCGCATTTTCGCAATGAACAAGTATCTGTAAATATCCATATTTCTGTCAAAACATGCTGAGCCAAGTAATAGATGTCAAACTAACGTTCCTGCCACAGTTGCCTCTAATCCCCGATCACTCCCCAACCTCTTTGTTGTAAAAGATAGCACACAGAATGCAAGAAAACAATCATGCATAGTAAAATTATATATAGGAAGAATAAGAAATTATAATTAAAATATAAAACCCGAAAAGCATGCACAAGCTTGGAGAAATTAATTTTAAAAAAAAGTTCGGTCTTGTTTTATCTTATTATTAGTTTTATGCAAACATAGAAAAATAATCAAAATTGACCTAATACAAACCAATTGGGTTGCGTTAGATTTTTTTATCTTCTTAATTTAAATGTAATGTTAATTTACATAAAACATAGTAACATTAAATTAATACTCATGAAATAGAAACCTTTAAAAATTTAGTATTTATTCAACGTATTATTCAAAAGCATAATTATTTAGTATTTATTCAAAAGCATAATTAAGTTAAGTCAAATAAAAATGATAAAAAAAAATCATATTTTTAACGATTGAAAATTATATTAGCATCCATTTTTTACCTTTATGTCCATAGCTATTCTTATCCAATCATCCATAGTCATATTGGATGAATCTAACAGAGGATCATACTCATGGACAACATACACCACTCGACACGCTTCACCAGTATCACTATTTCATAAAACAATACGAAATATATATATAACATAGTATATACTCATAACTTCTGCAGTTTTAAAAAAAATATAGCATAATCTGAATTTTTCTTTAAAAAAATTAAGAGCAAACAAATATCATAACAGAACATGGCATAATATTTCTGCCAATTTTTGAAAATGACAAAGCGGAAGATACCGTATGAGCATTTCAACGAAATTTGTAAATTAATGCGTAAACGAAAGTTCGCGAAATTTTTTAAATGATACGTAAATATTTTAAGAATTATAATTCAACATGATGTACAAATATTTTTAAAATAATGCGAAGAAAATTTCACAGTAAGGGTATTTTTATAATAATACCATTCATAGAAAGATTTTTTTTGTAATCGACTTGATTTATAAAAATTCAATTACTAAGGTAAATTTAAAGGTACATACATTAAAGTGCAAAACTTAAGCAACTTTTCAGATAGAGCCGTAATTAAAAAAAAAATCAACAGAGTGACATAAAATTCATACTACAGAGGCACAAACAATGTACCACTTTTAGGTTGATAAAAACCTAGAAGACCAAAAAAAAAAAAAAAAATGAATCGTACGCATACATTATGGAACAAAGAAAAAAAGGCATTATTGGCTGGATGAAGTTTTACCTCCCCCAAACTATAATAGTTGCGTGACACACTGTCTGTTCATACTCAATACCAAATTATCCAGCAGTTCTTGAGGTAAGATTAGCAACTTTTCAAGGAACATCTGTTTCAGCTGTGAGACGTTTTCTGGAGGCTACGATCTTGCTGCCCGATATCTACTCAAAGCATCCCACATAAGTTTGATGGGGTTTAAATCAGGGGAGAACGCTGGCCAATCCATTCTGCAGATATCCTCACATTATGGAAGCTCTTCAACAGCATACGTCGGTGTGAACGTGCATTGTTGCCCACAAAAATAAAGACTGAAAAAATGGCACCTTGAAACAGACGCACGTGTGGGAGGATAATTTCATTGCAATGATGATCTGCGGTAAGTGAGCCTCTGTCGAAAATATGAAGCTTCGTTTCGTCCATTCAACATAATGCTTACCCACACAAAACTCCGGGACCACTCCAAGGGTCGTTTTCACTGGTGTTATAGTGGGATGAAACTGTGTTCTCTCTCCCCTAACTCCCTCCATATTAAATGGTGCTGAGAGTCGTTGCTCTCAGATTGAAACAACTCATCAGTAAACAAAACGTGACTCCATTGATGTGATGTCCAGTCTATGTGCTCTTGACGCCATTGTAAACAGTGTCGCCAATGAACTGTTGTTAAAGGTATGCGACGTTCAGGACAACGGGCAAAGAGGCCACCTATACCCATAGGTCAGGCAGAAGTAAACCGTGGCACCTGTGATCCGGTTGCAGTATGCAGCTGCTGAGTAATATTGCTCTATGTTTGTGGTTCCAATCTCTTTTCAACTGAAGAACGAGAAACCGATTATCACTTTCGGTTGTTTTCTTCGGCCAACCTTTCTTAGAGCTATACCTGTCATTTATAATTGTTATTTCCAAAATTTAAGTAACACTCGTCAAACTATGTCCCTCTACAAGCTTGCCGATCATTTTACCACGAGCAAAGGCATCTTGATGGTTTCTTGTAGCCATTATGAACATTAGATTTCACCTTCACTTCCAGGAAATGTCTGAAAAGGCGTTTTTTCTTCCTTTTGCCAAGGCACTGAGGCACGCGCATCACACGCGTTTACGTACCGTGACGCCCCCTGTGATGTTAAAGGACTAATATCTGCATATACATCCCGAAAAATGCCATTGTTGCTTAAGTTTTGCACACTGGTGTATATACTAACATACGAGAAAGCAGCAATTTTAAAATAAAGATATTATGAAAAATACAGTGAAATAACTCAAATTTTAGAATATAAAATAACAATTATTACAAATACAGAAGTTAATGACCAAATTAAAAGTCGATATCAAGACTACGAACAAGCGCACGATAAGCCTTGAGTGCATGAATACTTTAAAATTTTTGAGGCTAATTTTATAGATGGCAGAATATATCCATGAACATCCCATTAAAATTTGAAGATAAAGATACAGCCAGTGGCGTAGCTAGGTATCCAAAGGCCCTGGTACAAAAAAGGCCCTATCATGGTTGAGTTTTATCACGTAAAAAAAGTAAAAACATGTGAATATTTTAAATATACAAAGCTACTTCAGCATCAGCTCTTTATCGTGCTCTGCAGAACACAGGAAAAACCAAAGCTACAGCATCATTTATCACCAAATTAAATTATGAGTGGTGCTATGTACGTACTCCGCGTTAGGCTGAATATCCTGTTTTTTTATACACCATTATACATACCACTAATCCCAGTGGCTCCATCATATATTTTTGTCGGTAAATAATGTAGCTCTAGATGACTGAATCTGTCGAGCCATGTTTGATGGCTGCATAAAAACCTAGAAACAACTGGCTGTCCATTTTTCGATTTGGTTATTACTGCATACCGCACAACAATGCTTAGCTGATCTACCTTTGATATGTGCTGTGTCGTATCCATTATGATGGTGAAAAACGGTGACGCTCTAATTTATTCCATCAGATGGTTTTCAATTTTGATCCGTCGATCCAAAACGTTGTTGGGGAATCCCTGGCAATTTATTTATTTACTCGGGAGGATCGAACTCACCCACCAGAGGATTTGGAGCTACAAAATGGTCCACCGAGATAGAACAGGAAATGATACAAAAAATATTACGATATTATCAAAATAATTTTTTTAAAAAATACCTCTGCAAAAGACAAAGGAGGGGGGACAAAATTATATCAGTGTATTGTAGATAGGAGTAGATTGCGAAATACTGAAACAGGAAACTAGCCTATTACGAATCATTTTATTATTAAAAATAATGTAGCCAAGAGGGAATTGCTTCCTACGTAGATTTTTTAAGATGTAATAATAAGTACAGTAAGATTTTTCATGAAACTTGAAGTTTATTTTCAAGTAACAGTTCATAGAAAAATAAAAAATTGAAAATAATATAAACTTCTTGATAATTAAAGACAGAAACACTGTACAAAAAGCGGAAAGAATTTTGGGGAATTCCCTACAAATTCGAAATTTCTTTCAACTGAGTTACCATGATTATAGTTTGTTGCAACCTTTTATATTTATACCTTAAATGTGGGAGAAATTATCTCAAGTTCGGCTTGCTTGGTGGTCAGGGTTCGCAAGCTTTCCCCCACCCCTGAGCTTGAAAGCCCCAGTGCATGGCACGGCCTAGCCCTTTTGTATCTACGCCACTGGAAACAACACCCTTTTTTATACCAAATTTAGTAAATGGCATGAGCAACCCCACTTATTACGAATTATTAATATTTTTTTTTCTTTCCTTTAAATAGGGTACAAGTCCATCCCCCCTCCCCCCTTGCATAACTGCAGCACAGTCCACCAAAAATGAAATTAAATGTTCAAATGTATCCCATGTTTTCAAAATTCTTCCTGTGAAATTTATAATCAAATTTGGAGTTACAAAAAGGCCACTTTGAATTAAAACATTTTACAGAACCAAATTAAATGTCCACAATTGTATATAATTTATAGTTTGAATCATTACTGCCATCAGATGTTGCTGCAAAAGGAACTTGTTTCATGCTTTGAATCATGTATAATCTTCCTGACTAGAAGCTCTATAACTCATTAGTTACAGTAGATGTTTTAAAACCTGAACATCCATGTTGTAGCACATCTGTGTCCACACACAATGTCAGATATTTGAAATATTTTCCTTCAAAAGAGAACTAGCATAATCAGGTGCAATCAAATGGAGCATTATGCTCTACAACAAAATATGTAAACAAAACCTTGGCCCCTTGATAACATTTTACTAGATATCTTCCTTGGAAAAAATGATCCTATATATTTTAAGCATGCTACTTGATTTATCATTTGCGACGAGCTGTGGAGTTTTACAAAACGGGTAATACAGTGACTGTCGTGATAAATGCATGTTAAGTACGACGTACGTAACAAAATGCATATTTTCTCTCGTTTTGGGATGCGTTAATACAATCAAATTTTTTTATAGCATTCTTTATACATTTTAAAGTATACTATTTTCCCTTTGTTAGACATCGTGGTAATAATGGAAAAAAACAAATCGTTTGACTATATGAAGTATATGGAATACCAACACATGGAAAGCATAAACTGAGCTGAATTCTAGAAAGTTGATTAGTAGAGGAAGAAAAAATAAAACGCTTAACAAAGCCAAATGCATGAATTAATGAGGAACTAATAGCTAACAAAATACGATATGCAAGGGAAAAAACAAACCTCATTAACTTTTTTAAAGACTTAAGGTATCTGACCACGTTTGGAACCGTGATTTTAAAAAAGCGCATAAATGGATAATTTTCATGATATTTAGTGTTACTTAAATTAGAATACATGTATAAAATTGTTTTAAGGAAATTATGACAAAAAAAATTTATTTAAATACAATATTTTGGCAAAAAATTAACTTAGAATAACCTTTTTCAAAACGTTCTCCTTTTAAAAAAAAATGCTTCTACAATAATATATATTTTGCTTATATAAAATAAAAACTTCTCCAGGGAGCCTCGATTAGGATTTTTGAAAAATTCACATTTTCAGAGTTACTACCAAATGAAATAATTATCGGCGCTTATATATTTCAAAAATTCTAGTTACAGAGGTCTGAACCATGCACAGGCAAAATATTATTATAATAGAAGCATTTTTCATAAAAGGAGAATGTTTTGAAAAGTGGTCATCTATGTTCCTTTTTTGTCAAAATATTGTACAATATTTTTTTACTATAATAATATTCTTAAAACAATTTTATATACGTTTTCTAATCTAAATGGCACTAAATATCATAAATATTATCCATTTATACGCTTTTGCAAAATTACGGTTCCGAACCAAGTCGGATACCTTAATGGCAACGAGTTCTACTTATTTTCCAGTCATCGTGAATATAAAAGGTAATTAAGATCTGAAAGACAGATAAATAGTAAGTAGATAACTGAATTTTTTCAAAAAATGCGTATATTTTACGCGTCAAAGACTTAAGATTTGCTGGTATGACATAAATACACACAGAGAGAAAAAATTTTCAACAATTATTAAAACATTCAAACCAAAAATATTTATGATAACCCATATTTTTTGCCTTCGAATGACACACACAATAGTCTTAAATTAAGATTTAATAAGTGTAAAGACATTTTAGATGTAAAACGCATTATGTGTTAAATATTAATCAATTTGATAATTATTCTAAATTTCGTTTGTGTAAAATTTTTCATTGTATTTGCCTCTTGAAATGTAACACTTGTCAAACCTCTAATTAGAATTGTTTGGATTAATCAAAGTAGATACATTTCACAAATTTCAATAAAATTCTAATAATTTTCTTTTAACTGAATTAAGACATCTTCGCTTACATGATTTTAAAAATGTTCAATTATCCATTAAGATTATTCTAAATACAAAATATAGGTTATGGTTAGAAAAAAAAAATAACTTCATCAAGTTTTAACACTGTTTATCCATATATGTATGTTATATGTACTATGGAAAAAACACTTCACAAATTATTGTACTCAAAAAGTAATAATGAATTTTTTACAATAATTTTCTTAACAATGATACAATAATAAAATTAAAAGAAATTTCAGGAGTAAGAGAGCTAACAGAAAAAGTAGAGACAGTTTTTTTTATTGATAATACTAATGTAATTGTTAATAATTTCGAAATATTTTTTTAATATCAAGCATATTAAGTACTTCATGCTTGGTCTAAGGAAAACAGAAATTGTTGTACTTCAAGATATATTAAACTTTGATTACTTTAAGAATTCTCAAGCTTCACATATATTATTAGCAAAGATATTAAAAGCAATTATACTATAGCAAAGATATTATTAAATTCATAGTTCATAATATCAATGCGTAAGTCAATAAAGTTATTGCTTCTAAAACTTACAGTACTTTTTAAGAAGAAATATTTTTAAAAAGTTAATTTGACTAGTATTTTTAATAAACATTTGCTTCTTTTTTTCCAATTAAGAACATTATTAATAAAAAAAGCACTTCAATATAACAAAAAAAATAGGCAGGTCTACCTTTAATTGCAATAATAGTTCAGTCTATCAAACCATAGAAGATTGTAAATATTTGGCTTACCATGAATTAATTTATTAATGAGCATCACCAACATGTTGTAACTGGTAGCTCAAATATTATTATAGATATTTTTAAGAGATATGCATATAAGGGCACTGGTTATAGATTAACTTATTTCTAACAGTATTTCTAAAAGACAGATTAATTGAGATTAAAATAAATGTATTACAACTTCTACAGATAAATATGGTTTACCTTTGAGGAATTAAAATTTGTAGAATTAAAATACCATATCTTACAGGACCAAATGAATTTAAATTTTCAAATTAATTATGATGTTTCTTATAAAGACATTAAACAGATATAATAAAAAAATTTACAAAAATATTTCATTGTTGCATGTGTTGATTAAAGTATCAGGCAATGATGCTATAATTAGCAAATATTTTTATAGTATTATGGTTAATTGGCCTTTTCTGAGTAATAAATCTTTTCATAAATCTGACCTTCATAGTACAGAAATCAGTAATCATAATGGTTACTTATAAAAAAAACTAGGCATTCATATATTCCAGACGTTAAATTTCCACTCATTTTTTTGAACACCCAAATTTCATAAAAATCCTGTTCAATTTCATAGTTATAAACGGCTTTAAAATGCATACCACTACTTCTGATAAGATTTTGCAATCTGTTTTTACATAAGTTTATGAATTATCTAGTTGTTAAAGCTATTATTAAAAATAGTAAGGATCTCATTAATTCTTTAAAAAAAATTTAGGGTTCTGGCTTAAGTTCGTAGAGTAATGTTTTAATGTTTTTACATGGTATTTGGTATTGAGAACTATCTTGTAGTATTTTAATTATTACTAATTTATAGTATTGTTTATAAACTTACTGTTAAAATCTTACTAGTACACTAGATTCTCTTCCTTTCAGTCTAATTGTATGGACAAATATAGGGGGAAGTTGGCACTATGCTTAAACCTACAATCTTAATTCCGAAGACTACGAATTTGCTATTATATTACTCTTACCATCTTATTTTGTTCTATACTGTCTAGCTAAATTTCTAATTGCTTTGTTTTAGTAGATTTATAGCAATTTAATATATTTTTGATTATGTATATATGAATGAATGTATTTTATTGGTGTAGTCGTGACAAGAAAAAAGCCGGCAACAAAACGAGTTCATGAACGTTTTTTAGACATAGGAGAGAGTGGCCCTTATGCATCTTTTCATATCAAGTACAGACCGAGAAAAGAGACGGAAGATTCCCAACATATCTCAAATAGGGAAAAACAATGTGAAAAATAATACTGATGTTATAATCATGAGGTTAAATGAAGGGGAAATGATAGTTATTTTGATAAATTATGTAGGTGGTTTGGGGCTTAACACCACCAAGTCACTGAGAAATGGCACATGTATAAGCAATCAAGACATTTTTTTCTACGAATAGGAAATAAATCATAACACAGAGTTAAATTCTTTTAACATGGGAAATGAAATGAGATAGCCGTTTAGAAAAATGATATTCGTAATTAAGATACACATAAATAAAACGCAAGATCAGAATTTAAATTAATATTAACCCTTAAATGCATGATTTTTTTGTTTTGAGTATTAAAAAATCGATTTTTATAGGAATGTTCATAGGTTACGTAAAAAATAAATTTAAAAAATCCAGGGGAAAAATTGAACATTTATTTCGAAAAAAGTTGTACGTAGACATTTGACAACATGCAGTATTTCCCAAAAATTTGGCGTATATCGATCAAAATTTTCGAATGCAACATCTGACTTCGATAGTTTGTCTGACAACAGATGAGAAGTTATTATTTTTTTCAGTCAGATATTTCACTCCTTTGTAGGAAACTAGAAAATATTTGTGCAAGTAACACGCTGAACCTTTCTTCATCCAAATGGCAAAATAAATAAATAAAACTTACACACCAACAGTAATGTCTTTTTTCGTTCACACATGATTAATTGTCTGTGGTTAACAACGTGCGTTTGGAAACGAACCTGCTTAGATTTTTGAATAAAATTAAGGGGAGCTGGAATGTAGACAATTGGCAACAAATGCATTTAAGGGTTAAGTTAGGCTGTTACACGCACATACGTATGTGCATGTGAGAGAAAGATCAAAAACGATTTTAGGAAACTTTGGGTCACACACATTCAATTATTAATTTTCGGGATTAATAAACAAGATACACAAATTTTTATATATGCTGTTACGGCACATTTATAATTCACGGCAATTTTACTTTGCCTAGCATACTTAGAATAAGTAAAATCAATGTATATAATTTCCTTTTTTAATATATGTTCTGACAGAGACAGGTCTTTCTTCAAAAATTGAATATTTAATTAAAATCAATAATTCTTTACAATGGATATTGTTTTCCGTTATTCAAAAATATAAACGGTATACGAGTCAAGTTTTGAAACCAATTACTTTTTATTTGAATTTTTTGTCTTTAAGTATGCACTTGCAGATTTATAAAATTTCTATTAAAAAAAAAGTTGTTAAAATACATCAATATAAGGTGCCAAAATCTGAAATGTTTCTTTTTTTTAAAATGATCCTATTGAATAAATAACTGTCAGAACAAATGACTCATACACATTTTAACATTTAATGTCAACAAAATATGAAATTATATAACTGTATTAACTGTATTATAACACATTACAATAATAACTGCAAAAGAATACAATATATACAAGATATCAAAGCCATTCAGTAAAAAATTTTTATTTCCTAAAAATTTGTAAAATTCTGCACATTTTTTAGATGTTTACGTATGTTCTTAAAACAGCAATTTTCAAGTAATTATTGAGCTCATTTTTGATTCATAATTTTATTGTTTAACTAGGTTTTTTTATTAAAAATACAAACGAAAAAAAAAAAAGATTTTGAGTAAAATTATAGAAATTCTGAATTTTTTTTAAACATCAATTTAAAATTACTTCACCAGAAGAAATTTTTAAATTAAAATTTTTTAAACACACAAATATATTTCTCATGAAATAGCAAGAGCCGTACATACAAATCTATATAGCTCAGAATCACATTTCCAAGATTCATTTTTTCATACATTTAATATACAAGGAACTTTAATTAAATAACAGATTTTGGAGCTAAACAGTCAAAAATAAGTTAACTAAACTAAATCTGGTGAACACCTTTTTAGAACGAGAAGAATTTCTTTACAAAAAATAAATCTAAATTGCAATACTCTTGGTAGAAACCAAATTAACCCAAACTTCGTTACAATTGTGAAATAGCTTTGCAAGGGACGACTAGAATTATTTGGCAGGTTGAATAGTAGTACCCCTTTAGGTGTTCAACCTCAACGTAATTCCGCCGAATGGCCAGTCAATGCGGAGAAAAAAAAGCCTTCGAAATTCATGCTTAGCTTTTACAAAATTAAATTTCAATCTCCTCCAACGATTTCGTAGCCTGGTTGATATATCGTCTGCATACTATGCGCGAGCTCTGGGTTCGATTCATCGATCATTTTTTTTTTATTCCATTTAATTATTTTTAAAATTAAATAAACTTATTTAAGAAAGTTTTATTAAATATTAAATGATATTTTATGCAATTATTTTGTATTTTATAAGGTAAAAAAAAATACTGTAATTATATAAATATTCATATTAAATTTTATAAATATATTTTAATATTAATAAATAATATTTATAATAAAATATATAATAAATATTAAATGATATTATACATAAAAATTAGTTCCCAATAGTTTTATAACGTGAAATAAAATATACTATAAATAAAATATTACATATAATATAAAATAATTTATAAAGTATATTATTAAATTAATTATTTTATAATTTTATAAAACATTTAAGAAGTCCTTTTTGAATAAATTTAAATTTTAAAAAGTTTATTTAAATAATTTTTAAAAAATTAATTATTTCAATAATAAATAATAAATTTAATAATAATTTTAATAATAAATTAATAATCATTTTAACAATAAATAATAAATTTAATAATAATTTTAATAATAAATTAATAATCATTTCAATAATAAATTAATCTCTCATTTTAATAATTAATTAATAGTTTCTCATTTTAATAATAAATTAATTTTAATAATATAATTTTATTAATTATTAATTATGTAAATTATTAATTATTTTAATAATTATTTTAAATATTTTTATAAATAAAAAATTAAAAAATAAATTTATTTAATTACTTTTACTTTATAAAATACAAAATAATTACATAAAATATCATTTAATATTTAATAAACCTTTCATATATAAGTTTATTTAATTTTAAAAATAATTAAATGAAATGAAAAAAAAATTGATCGATGAATCGAACCCAGAGTTCGCACATAGTATGCAGACGATATATCAACCAGGCTACGAAATCGTTGGAGGAGATAGAAATTAAATTTTATAAAAGCTAAGCATGAATTTCGAAGGCTTTTTTCTCCGAATTGACTGGCCATTCGGCGGAATTACATTGAGGGTTGAGCACCCTAAAAGAGTACTACTATTACACCAAGTCTCGACCCCAAATGAATTTCCTTAGTCGTGCCCTCTCCTTGTTAGAATCGTTTTCAAAGATCAGGTTCAACATTATATTTGCACTTATTTGAGCAAATTGCACAAAGTATGAATGAATATTTCAACAGAAAAAATGCCTAAAGTAAGTTTTTAGAGTCCATTTAGAACCCATGTTTGATTGATTTTGAACAGTGGTCTTCAAACTGTGTTCCATTGAACCATGGGGTTCCACGAGTCACAATAGAAAAAATCGAAAAAAAAATTTAAAAATATGTATGCAAAATGAATTCGCTTTTCGTGTTCTCTAAAATGCTTGTATACCCACAAGAATTTAAAGCTCATAAGAAATGTCATTAAGAAACTGAAAATTTTATTCATACATGATAACTTTATTTTGCAATACTTTTTATTATAATAAAAAGAATATAAAACGTTTTATCTTTAGATTGTGAATATTTTATTGTTTACTATCCTGAGTTCCACGAGATAATTTTATACTCGTTTATACGATGTCTTGTAAAACTAAACAGTTTTCTAATGGAAAATGCACCTTTTTATATTTGTTTAAAAACACCTACATCATATCAACAGATTCAGTGTTAAAAATCTGAATTTAAGCAACAGATCCTAAATTTCAAGTATCAAATTCATGCAAAATATCTAGTATTTCTCACACAGCTGTAAACATTTTAATGCCATTCAGAACAATGCCTATAAGTGAAAAACATTTCTCAACGTGTGTGAGTGGTTACAAAAACAAAATATAGAAACAAATGAAATTCAGAATATGTTTGTGTGAAAAAATACAAGCACATATACCAGTTACTAAACATAATTCATGTGTAGGTGACACTAGGATAACGGATTAAATATAATTTACTTATTAATAATATTAAAGTAGATTAAAATTTTTAAATAATAAATGCAATACTTTTTTAATTTCCTTTATATTGATCTATTGCTGATCTACTTTAAATATTATTTTAAGTGTGAGTGTGTGAAATACTAAGTGTGTGCGTGGAATAGGGTTCCACGAAAACACCTCCTAGTTCTAGGGCAGGGACGGCGAACCTTTTTGAGACGTGGGTCAAATTTCGTTCATATTTTTTTAGTACAAGCGCGTGGGCCACTAATGCCCATTTGCACCAGAATTGAGTTTAAAAATTTTTAACTGAGTATTTTAAAACTAAACATCTTCAAATTTCAATTGGTTTAACGGGTAAAAAAAGGGGGCAATTGAAGTCTCTTTCTACAAACATAACTGAACATAATCTTACAAAAGTGTATTTTATCCCAAGAAAGTGCTTAAAAATATCGTTATTTGTTTTGGTTTTCGATTTTTTTTTCATCAAACAAAATGTGAGTAAAATTGTACACTTTATTTGATATTTTGTGAACACTCTTTACATTATTTCAAATTCTACATATAATACTTTCATATACAATCGTTGTCATTTGCGTAACTTTGGAACTGTAATGATCAAACTGAAGGTTATAGACAGCATTTAAATTTCTTTTGTGTAAATGCAGTGCTTGAAAAAATTCAAATAGAATATAAATAATCCACACTAATTAAAAAATCTAAATAAACCCGCGTAAACAAACAAGTGGTTTCCTAGTAATCGTGGGTCAGTTAAAAAGCTTGAGTGGGTCAATGTCTGACCCACGGGTCATAGGTTCGCCATCACTGTTCTAGGGGTTCCGTGAGTGGAAAAAGTTTGAAGACCACTGATTCAGAGCATCGCCTTCTCGTGGAAAATAGAGATAAAAAGATTTGAAGAGGGAATGTAAGGGATGTTGAGATTATAATTGTAAAGAGAGGTGTTTGTGGTTGCGTAAATGTGTGTAAAGATTGACATTCATTTCTTGAATTAGAAATAGCGAGATAGATTAAAACCCATAAAGCGTCGTGCGACGTGCGTTTGAATTTTTATTATTATTGGATAAGATTCAAGATTTATTTTGCTTCTATTGGATATTTACCATTAAGATATTGGATTAAATAAAGGTTGAGTTTTATAATGTCATTTGTTGATCATTTGCCCCTAACTCCAGTTCGTTTCAACTGGATTGATGTTTCAAAATATAAAATACATGCAAGCATTATTGAGTAGAAGATACAAAGCAGATAAAATAAAACAAATTTATTGCAACTCGAACTGAACAGAATAAGTCCAGTAAACCTTTTCCAAGGTAAAAGGTATATTTAAGTTAGAAATAGGCGTATCAAGCAACTTAAATTAAAATGAAGCAAAATTTAAAACTTCTATTTCAGAATTAATCTAAAATAAATATTAAATAATTATCTCTATAACTTTATAATATCACAAATAAAAAAATAAAACTTATTCATGAGACTCAAACTGTGGAATTTCAAACAAACACTATTTTTAAAAATTCTTACTATTTTCAATCAACTTTGGAGGAAAGAAATGACTTTGCCAAAAAAATCTTCAATATACAATGAAATACATTTAATGCGAAAAGGCTTAAAGCGAAATAGAAATATCGGTTAACACGAAATAATACAACCGTCCCGACAAACTACTATATATTTTCATGTATTTTTTTCTCATAACACGATAAGATTTCCCTTTTGGGAATGAACAGAATACGGAAAACACCAGCCGCGCAGACGAGATTTAAGAGGGGTGTGAAACAGTGCCGGCTTATCCACTGGGGCCCGGATAAGCTGGACTCAGTGGCGCACACAAGGGGGGTGTCCTAAGGGTCTGGACCCCCAAAGTCCTTGATTTTTTTTCCGATTGATTATAATTCTAAGTATATAGTACGTAAAATTTAATTAAGTACTTGTTATTAATAATTAATTTTATTAATTAATGCTAATTATTTTTTCAATAATTAGTTTTTTACTGTTTTTGTTTCCGAAAATCAACAAAAATCAAAAGGAGTATGATACAAGAATGGTGAACTAGCCCCCCTGGACACCCCCTTGAAAAATTTCTGTGTGCGCTACTGGCTGGACTTAATCAGGTTTTCTGGTAATAAATTTCGATCCGCCAGTGCCAAGGGGCCTGTAGATCTTCTGCGCCCAGGGCCCGAAATTAGCTTAAATCGGCACTGGTGTGAAATGAAAGAGGTGGTTTCACATGTTTCGTAGAAAGGAGGCTAACTAGGTTTTGAAATACCCTCGAAATAGCATCTGACACGAGCCAATTGTGCTTATCCATACGCTACTTTTTCACCCTCCACCCTGCAAACGCCACACAAAAACATCTCATTTCTCATCAGTTGACTTTGGAATTCGGTGACGAGAACATAGCAGTGTGAATAAAAATCAATGAGCTTAGTTCAAGTCCCTCCTGATTTTAGAAGAATTTTTTTATAAGCACAATGGAAAAGAGCTCAAGGGGAAAGTAAACCCTTCTATTTTGCTTAAAATGAAGACGGAGACTTGATCAAAAACAGAAGACGAAAACGGAAATCTGTAAAGATTTTGGTATTGCTAAGTCTAAGTTATCAACAATAATTTTAAAAATAAGAGCAAATTACGGAAATGTTTCATACACAAACTTAATTTTGTTGAACATATGTTTTTGTTTTGTTTTTGTCTGTAATATCCTTTAACACGAAATTCTTTTAACACGAAAAACTATTTTAGTTCCCTCAATTTCGTATTAAACAATGTTCACTATATTAAAAAGAAATTAGCAAAATATAGCAAATGTCAAATGACCTTCTGGCTCGTTACAAACACTTGTAGGAAAACATTCTGCTTATTGTTTCTTCATTCTTCGCAGTGTTTTCATTCATCTTCATTTTAAGATAAAAATAGATGGATATTGATAATACTTAAAAAAAAAGTCGCAGTAAATGACGTAGAAAACCGCAGGAAATCACGCGTACAGCACTATATAAAATAAGTCACTCTACATCTGCTTGAGAGAGATATGCTGGTTCGAATTTTTCCTTGAAGACTTCCTAACTTTGAGATATGAATATCAGGGAAAATTATATCAGGAAAAACAATTTTCTGCCGTCAAATGATCTGTCGTGGTAAATAACGAAGAGTAGGTTTATATTTTTCTCAAAATAAACAAAAGAAAAGTAAATACAAGAATTAAGAGCATAAAAAGTCGCGAAATCAATTGAGAAAAATTATAATATTTCTAATTTAAATATTATAACAGGTCAGGTGACTAAAAGATTGCTTTCTATTTATACACATTTTTCCCTTATATTTGTCAGCTTGACAAAAAAGAAATTTTAATGAACTGGTTTACTTTTATTAATTTTATTTTTAAAGTTTATTGAATTAATCTAATTTCGACTTTTATTTTTCACATCTAATTTTCACTACTGGAATATTTTTATAGTAATGGAAATTACATCCATCCTCTAATTACTATCATAGCGGTTTCATGAATAGTAAAAGGATATATGGACAATTTAAAAATTGTTCGCTCGCTATAAATTATCTCAATCAAAGACGAAATATCGAGAAATTAATGAGAAATAAAAGAATCTTAGTTAACTTTTAATAAAATTAATAGCTTAAGTATTAAATTTCTGCTTATAAGCTAAAATATATTAACCCCTTGGGCGATGTTTTCAATGCTGTTGAAATAAACTTGTATTTTAATTTTTAGAGAAATTAATTAAAGTAATTTACAGCAATATAGTACATTTTAAATTTACTTTATGTATTATAGCAGCAATATTTAATTTTTATAATCATTTAAAGTGCAGTACTTCTAATTTCCAATGTAAAGGTAAGGATGCCTTTTATATATTTCGAAAAAAAATGTCTTCCTACTGTGATCCTTAAATTTTCTATTTGAATAGTTTGTTGTTTTTTTTCTTTCAGGATAAGCAGGCCTGCTTTTCCGCTTAGGAACGCTAGGCACATGCCTAGGGCGCAAAAAACTGGAGAGTGAAAAAAAAGAGAAAAAATTAAAATTACAAATAGAACGTACAACCGCGCGCTTAGTGTTTATTAAAAAACCAATTATTTCCTTTCATTTTTATACCTAAATTATCAAATCTTCGCTTCGCTATCAGCCAAATTATTATGTAAATCGCTTCGTTTTTCTTCCTCAAATAATATTTTGTTTCATGTATACTGTTATTTAATTGTTCTCAAAACTCGAAATAAAATCTCTATCGCAGCGTTTCTCAAACTGTGGGACGCGCCCCCTAGGACGGTGTGATAACCCAACTTGGAGGGAGGGGGAGCGAGCATATCACGAAAAATCGAAAATAAAAGATTTAAAATAACTATCAATTTAATAAAATAATTCACAATTTAAAATAATTACAAAATAAAATATATTCTTATATAATGAAAAATGAAATACACATTCACACCGATATATAATTCCACTACTTATAAATGTATCAGTACTGCACAAAGTATTTGATAACTAGTTCATCAATATTCAATTAAAAACAAGTTAAGAAATTACTAGTGGCTCCCCTGGGCTTTTCATATACAAAATTATATACAAAACAATATTTATCTTGATAATTAGTATGGTTTATAATTAAAGTCATATTGCATCGTAGTTTTCCCATCAAAGTACATTATAATTGCATTCAATACATTGTTAATGTAAGAAGGGCGCGATGAAAATTATGACTGAAAATTGGGTCACAAATATTGAAAGATTGAGAAGTACTACTGTATCGCAATCTACAACACTCTTTTTGGTATCATGAATTCCTTTAGATTCTAAGCAGGATATCTACACACAAGGACGGAGGGTTCAATTCCCCCTCCTCATAGACCTGCATATTTTTAATCTTTAGCATAAAAATTACGCCTCAGCACTTTTTATGTCTTTTTTTAAATAAAAAGTTTAATCTTCCCAATAAAAAATTATCTGTTCGCTTCGGCTCCAGGTTACTAGTTTTATTATTAAATTATCATGTCAATAAGATTCATAAATCCAAGCTGGTAAATATTTCGTGCAGATTTGCTTTTCTACTCTGTGGTCTCTTCAGACTTCTCCTTCTTTGTATTATTAAAAATTAAATATGCTTACTAAAAAATATTTTTCCCATTCTTTTTTTCTTTTATAAATATATATTGAAATTTTTCTTTTTATTTACTTATATATTTAAACATTAGACTGACTTAAAACAATTACTCGTGTAGTAAACTGTTTCCCATTAACAAAGTTTTTAAAAAATCAGTGAAAATATTCGGATTATTCCTAAAGCAAGTGAAGTCCATTTTATTAGTAAAAATACTATGGTGGGAAAAGGTTCCTCGGAGTGGTTCTCTGCAACGTCCTCCAACAGAAACACATTCCTTATTTTATTACCTGCTTAAGGGATAATAAAAAGAGGTTTGAAATGACCCTTCAGGAAATCACTCTTTTTCAAAGAGAGTTGTGACGCAATTTTAAATCATCACACACACACACGCACGGTTCTTTCAATTGCACTTCATTCCTTTAAAACTGCAAACGGTAATTATGACTTTACTTTTGATTTATTTTGTATTTCCCCTTGAGACTTAAGAAAATGTACAAATATTTTTATCATTATTAAGATAAAATCAAAACATACGTTTATTATTTGCTTTCCTTTACAAAGGAGGCAGTGAAAATAATGTTCTACTTAATGAAATCTATTAATTTTTTTTTTCTTTTGTATAAATTGTCCATCTTACCTCAGCTAATTCTAACACTTTCGCGCGTCTATATATATATATATATATTTCAATGGATTTTTATACTTTTATGTTGAATAATATGCATCAATACTTGTTTCCTTTGCTTTAATACATCTTCCAAAACACACTTTCTATTCTAGAATAGTTTTATAAAGTTTAATTATTAGTGTAAACATGAAATTCCAGAATGTAGTACATAAGGTAGTACTGGTATGGAAGTTTTTTCACAGGAAACTTCAAAGTTTAATTCCTAGCATTGATATCTTGACACTGATCATCGCACTCGCATTGAGCTAAAGAAATAAAAATAAATAAATAATATCTACAATATTTCTTCATTTTTGAAGGAATGAAAAATGTTAATGCCTGTAAAACTTTTATTTAAGTAATGTAAAAAATATTAATTGGGGCATGACAATCTTGAACGCGACTGTCGCTGGGATGGGGGACCTTTTTCCCGGAAACGCATATCAAGTAGTTGTCTGAACCTTCGATATCTTTTTTCACTAACAACTAGTTCTTCTTTCTTGAAAGCCCACCGATCCCCAGTCTAGAATCGCATTCATTTTACTTTATAAATTCTCTGAATTTTTCTTTATACAAAAAATGATAAAAATAAATGCAATAAAATATTCTTTTGATTAAAAATGATATTTACAAAAAAAAAAGTTTTAAAAAAAGAAAATTTAACCCCAAAAAATAAGAAAAACAAAAGTTGATTGTAAATTAATGTTTATAACATGTGTAAATGATAGAAAATATGAATAATATATTCATAATATATCATTAATTCTGGTTAATATGAAATTTTTTGCCTTCATTTTGTAGAATTATCCTTAGTTGAAAATTTCATTTTTGTTTATACAACTTAATGTGTTTTATATTTGCACAATTCATCACATTCTGAATATAATATACTTGTTTATGTCTTGTACCATACAAAGTCTTAGAAATTAAAATTAATCGTAACCAGATTATTGTGTAGAAGCCCAGTGGTGAGAAATTAGTGCATCACGCTTCTACACCACAGGTCTGAGATTCAAACTCCGGGCTGGGCAAGGATGACTCAGCCTTTCATCCCTTCAATGGGTCGATTAAATGAGTACCAAGCTTGTTTGGGGAATTTAAAACCCCGGGGGTTTTCACGGGGGGACTGCCCAATTGACCCGGAAAATCTGCTCCCACCCCGGGGCCCCAAAGGGTGCGAATACTGAGTAGTGCACGGGGCCTTTCCCTCATGGGATGTCACCCCACTTGAGTTCAGTTAAGATGAGATGAGATTATTTTTGTAAATTTGGTTACGGGAAATAACACATTTGTGTTAAAATTCTTTTTTTTAAAAATATTTTTTACTCTGGAAAAACCCTACTCATATCAAAAAGTATTTAAAAATTTACTACAAGATCACAAAAAAAAAAAAAAAAGTTTTTTTTTTCATTTTCGGGGAATTTTTTTTTTTGTACACAATACCTTACTTTTCAAGCTGTAGGGGTATTATTGAAAAAAAAATCATTTGATGTACAATTTTTTTGAACTTGTACAATTTTTAATATCTTAAATAAAAACCAATATACAAAAAAAGGAAAAAAAAATTAAAAATTTTTTAAATGTCCCTTTATGTACTTTGGGAAAGGAAAAGAAGGGCACTTTTAGCTTTTAGAAAAAAATTCATGTAAACATCGACCCAAATAAAATTTTTTTTTTTAAAAAAAAGAGTTGTTTAACAATTTTTAAAAAAAATGATACAATTTTTTGTAAGGTATGAATCCCCATGTAACTTTTCAAACATACAATGATTCCCAAAATTTCCCCGCATAAGTATTATAGTTTTACATTTTCATCAAATTTAAAAAAATTTTTATATATACCTCAAAATTCCCAAAAAATTTTAAACCCAAAATGACAAAAAAATTTAAAATTACGATTTTGATTTCCTCTAAATCATACTGAAAGGGATTTTTAATAAAAAAGCAATAAGAAAAAACATTTTTTTAAAAAAAAATATCCACAATAAAAAAACAGGATGTTTTTTTAATTATCAAAAACCCCATGTAAAATTTTATTTAAAGGGAAAAAAAAATTTCCCAATTTATAGAAGAGTAACTGAGACCTGTAAAAATATATATTTGAACAGTTTAAAAATTTGTATAATTTTTCGTAATTTAGTTAAGAAAAAAAAAAAAGTAAGTCAGCATCATGGGGGGGAAAAACCCGGCTCTCAAACTTATCATGTTTTTGATTTTTTAGACTTCCTTTTTTTCAAAAATTTAATTTTTAAAATTTTATGAACTTAAATGTTTTTTTAGCTGAACTGTGGGGAACTGTATTTCTACTTTAAAAAAATTTACTTTTTAATCTGTATGAAGGGGAGTGTGAAAAAATTTAAAAAAAACATGCTAATTCTAAGCATTTTTTAGATTCCCGTTAAATTTAAAATACCTGTTAAAAGATTAAGAGGGGAAAAAAAAAAAATGCCTTTAAGACGTTTAGTAATCAATTTTTAAATTTTGGGATCAATTTAGTTAGGGTTTTACCTTTAAAACTCCTGGGAGTTCCCCGTCTGTTTTTTTTTTTTCTTTTTTTTGAGATTTGGGAAAATTTCGAGGAAGCAATATTTACGGAAAAAGAAATTTAAGAACTTGCCACGACATCCTATAATTTTGGGAAAAAATAACAGGGGTGTTTTTTTTTTTTTAAATGCACTTGTTATATTAAACATCGAAATAGAAATTGCAAAAAACTGTAATTTTTCTGAAATAATTAAGGTATCCGACTACGTTCGGAACAGTGATTTTGCAAAAGCGCATAAATGGATAATTTTCATAATATTTAGTGCCACTTAAATTAAAATACATGTATAAAATTGTTTTAAGGACATTTTGACAAAAAATTATTTAAATACAATATTTTGGCAAAAAATTAACTTAGAATAATTTTTTTCAAAATGTTCTCCTTTTGTGAAAAATGCTTCTATTATAATAATATTTTGCCTGTATATAGCTCAGACCTCTCTACAGAGGCTCAACTAGAGAATTTTTGAAATATATAACTTAGAAGTGGGTTTATCTATATTTTACTACAACAGAGGGGAGCAATTTTAAGAAAAAAACGCCGATCATTATTTTAATTGGTTATAACTGAAAATAATGTGAATTTTTCAAAAATCACAGTCGAGCCTCTGTAAAGAGTTCTGAGCTATATACAGGCAAAATATTATTATAACAGAAGCATTTTTCACAAAAGTAGAACATTTTGAAAAAAGATTATTCTAGTTAATTTTTTGCCGAAATATTGTATTTAAATAATTTTTGTCAAAATGTCCTTAAAACAATTTTATACATGTATTCTAATCTAAGTGACACTAAATATCATGAAAATTATCCATTTATGCGCTTTTTTAAAATCACGGTTCCGAACGTAGTCGGATACCTTAATGCATTAGCAAAACCTTAATCCCGAACTAAATAAACATGCTTTAGTAATACTACTAGTTCGTGTTTGTAATTTTTTTAACTTTGCAAAACATTTAGGGCTTCAAATAGTTCCTTGCTCCCAGGCTCCTTTATAGAGAAGGTCGGCTCAGGTTATTTTTAATGTTTTCTAAAACGAACTGGCAGCATACTATGTATTTGAGTTAAGATATCCGACCAGATTTCAGGTATTAGGACCATTAGAAAAAAGAGAAAAATAAGTATTGAGGAAGAGGGAATAATATATAAAACTGGAGAATTTTAAGTTGTTTTTCTAATATTTACTTCATATAAAAGTACTTTTTAAATGATAATTTTTTGAAGAATGAAACTTTCGCGGTGATTTGCGCACGAAAAAAATGGGATATCTCTTAGACAATCCAATAAAATTCAATGAAATTTGTAATGTTACGAGCCCTTTAGACTGTAACAAACCACGGTTTTTAAGATAGTTATACTTAATCACATTTTACGGCCATTTTTAGCTTAGAACAAAGTAATTTTGACAAAAAATTATTTAAGTCAATTTGAATGTTTGTAAAATAACTATTTCTAGAAATATTTTTTACCGAGGCTTGCGACACTTCAGATAGATCAAGATGTATATCAATGAAATTAAAATTACATTACGTCGAATGTATTTTTACTTATGCTGATTTTCTTAACATTGAAAATTTTGCTATAATTTTATAAAAATAATTTTTTTATAAAACAAGCAGTGTGATACATTCTATTTATTTAATAATTATGACTCTTTAAATCTACTTATGTTCTTTAAAAGAATAAAATTCTTCTGAAATTCTATTTTTGAAAAATTGGTTTTCGAACCTAGTAGGATGTCTTACGTGTGTGTCAGTTTTGTGAGCAATTTTTTTTTTCTGATCTAAAGAGTACTGTATAACAATATTTAAATTATGTGTAAGTGAACAGTTTTGTGAAAAAAAATTTTATAATCTAAAGCGTACAGTAGTTGGATTAAGAGCGTGTGAACAGTTTTTAAGTGTGTTTTTACTAGCACAGTCGTAAAGTAAAATCGTAAACTATAATACTAAAAAGAAATTAGATTTCACTCTTTTGCTGGCACACACAGTAAACGGTTTTCAGTTTACTGATACTTTCTTTTTAATTTCATGACTATAATTGCAGGAATTACAGTATATTTCTAAAACAAAATGAGTCTCATGAGTCTTAAGAAAAAACCCAATAGAGCAGAGCACAGTAAAAGAGCAGCTGAAAGTCAGCAAAAAGAAGAAAAAGAACTCAGAAAAGTGTCCAAGTTTTTTTTTCTTTCAAATCGTTAGTGTACTGAAACTGAACCCTCATATTCCCAAGCTTGTTCATCTGAAGAAAGAAAAAACTGGAACGAAAACAATAATCATGGACTACCATCAACGTCTCAGACTCAATTTTTCACCGACTCTGACATTGCTACGCCTATACGTTACACTCTTCTTGACAGTGGCTTCACGCTGGAGGACCCAGGTGCATGGAATATAAAAGATAATGTACAGATATCCTAAATACTGAACTCAAATTTAACTCATGACTCAAAAGCAGATATTTCTAATTCTGAGCATTGTTATGAAGACGTCAAAATTAAGCGCAAACTTTCAACAAAATTATTTTTTGGCGAGTTACCGAATGGAGAGAAGTATAAGAGGGACTGGCTCCTCTATTTAAAATCGAAAGGCAGGTATTTTGTTTCTATTGCCTTCTCCTTCCGCCAGAGGGAAAACGTGGAGTTTTAGCAACTGACTGCAATGATTGGAAGAATTCTTTCGCGCTTGCTTCGCAGCATGAGAGGTCAGACGACCATAGGGCAAATGTATTAACTTTTTTGTTAAGAAAAGGGGCCTCTCTTGTGAAATTTTTTGTCGGCAAGAGGCCTTTCATTCAGGGGCAACGACCAGCAACTTGGATCTACAACAAAGGGGTTTTTCTTAGGATGGCTTGAACTCATAAGTGAGTTTGATCCGTTTCTTTCCCAACATCTGACAAAATGTGGCAACAAAGATAAAGGGAGTACATCTTATCTGTCGTCTGATATTTGTAGTGAGTTCATAGACGTGATGGGCAAAAGCAAGAAATCTTAAAAGGGATCAAACTTGCACGTTACTTTTCTCTCATTATCGACTTTACACCCGACCAGTTGGCTGTAGCACTTCGATACGTTTCTGTCAGAAAAGCCTGCACCAATGAAAGCCTTGTACGAGTATTATCAAGCGTCTCTCATAAAGCTCAAGGTATGGAAGAAGCAGCTCTCAACTTGCTTGAAGAACTTAAACTAGATTCGAAAAACTGTCGGGGCCAAAGTTACGACAATGCTCAAACATGTCAAGAGTGTACTAAGGTTTTCAGTCAAGAATATGAGAAAAAAATGTCTTTGCTGAGTTCGTACCATTCCTTAAACTTAGCTGCTTGCATTGCTGCGGAAAAAGCCTGCACTGAAGCTATTGTATTCTTTTCTTTTGTACAAGGACTTTACAGTTTTTTTCGTCATCTACTCATAGATGGAATGTATTAAGAGATTATGTGCGAAGAAGCAATGAACAAAAGTTGAAAACTGAACATAGATTTCTTATGTTGAAATCGTTGAGTGAAACTAGATGGTGTGCAAGGGCAGATGTTCTCAGAGCTCAAGTTACGTCGTAAAAATCAAGAACGCCCTTGAAGATTTAATTGAATTCAATACTCAGACACCTGACATGCGAGTTACAGCTGAAGGATTCCGCAAAACACTAGAAAGTTTTCAGACTATTTTATTAACAGTGATTTGAGACGAAATCTTACAAAGGGTGGACAAAACCAGTGAGATACTGCAAAGGGAAAAGCTTGATCTCCTTTGCGCTACTAAGAATTTACAGACGTTATCTTTGTTTTTATCTGAAAAAAGATCAAACTTTGATAATTACGAGGCAAGAGCATTGCAACTAGCTAACGCGCCTGAGCCCAATTATGAAAAAATCAGAAGGAAATTTTTTTCAGTTGAGAAAAGAGACCCAAGTTATGAGAGAACGTCTCCAAGAAAAAGATTCCAAGCTAAAGTTTTCTTACCCATTATTGACAATCTTGTAGCGCAATGAAACAAAAGAAGGGATTTCTGCGAGATCTCTCGAGATATTCAGAAATCTTCATGAAAAAGAGCAAGAAGTCACAAAACAGGCGAAATACTTGGCTCAAAGCTTCCCCAAAGACATCGATGAAGAACAATTTGTGCAAGAGAGTCAACATTTCAAAATGTATATGATGGTGGAAAAAATAACAACAAGAGCTGAAGGAGGGGGCATGCTCTGGAAATAGTGGGAGGGGACGCAACAATTTGAAATGCCTAGTGAGCCGGGGAGTTTAAAAACGGCCCCGAAGATAAGGTACTAAAATGTGTAGTTCTCCATCGAGTCGATTATCTAAACCTGTTGATGGTTGTCCTCATTTTATTGCTGGTTGTCCAAAATCTCACACTGAGGAAAGAACTGAATTACGTATAAAACAGAGATAAGTTAGCGGTACCACACCATCAAGACATTTCAAATTCAAAATCACTCACTATTCTGCATGTTTTCATAAAACATTTTGGATTGGAAAATTAGTGTACAGTAGAACCTCTTTTTGTGCGGTCCTTTTTTAAGCTATTTTCTTTTTGTGTGATCTTTTCTTCATGCGGTTCATGAATTTCAACGGCTTTGGCACCACTGTAATGCTTTCTATCAATGTATCAATGGCTTAACAGAGAATGTTATAAGTCACCCCTGCAAAAAGTCAAATTTTGCCTTTAATATTTTATAAGTTAAGTAAATACGTACTTGGCGTCAGTCAGGCCTTGGGCCACCTAGAACCTCCCAGGCGGATGTTGCGGGGTGTACGTTACGCCACTGCAATGTACTTCAAGACGCTCTCTTCATTTGTTATGAATAGTCTCCCAACAATGCATGTTCGGTTGCTTTCTCTCAACGCGCCAACAGCCCTCGCTTGATTGAAGACGAAACTTTAAAATGACAGTGGCATTATTAATAATTTGATAGATTATGTAGATCGAAAAGAACCGGATACTTTGAGAGTGGATAAAATATATTGAGGGATACAGCTTTCCAACAAATTGGGAAAGCATTTTCTTTAAATAGTTACCAATTCTGAAAGGAGTATGAAATTTCAAAAAGAGTTTCGAACACGGATATCTGGTTATCGTGGCATTTACAAGCAACAGATCAACCTACCTTCGTCGCAAACACTTATCTGTTACTTTATAGTGCCAAAAAATAAATCAATTGAAATTGTATCTTCAAGTGACGAAAGCGATTTTGATTTTTTCATCACAGGAAGATGAGCACTTTGGATTACGATGAGTAGCAGTGAATTATGTATGTGCATTTTGTGTGAAAACTTTTACATGTATACAATGAGAAAGTAAATGTTTTTAAAATGCTTCTATGTGTAATTTAATTATTTATTTTGTCCTGGAAGTACTTTCCCATGAATTTCGTAAATGATTGACGTATTTTCTAAGTGCGACTTTTTTATGCGGTCCCTCTCCACCGCATAAAAAAAATTCTGTAGTATTTCGACGAATTAGTTTGTTATATGTATGAAATTTATGAAATATTTTCGAATATATTTTGTGCGGTTATTTTTATGCGGTCCCTATCTACTGCACAAAAACAGGTTTTACTGTATTCATATACTGAATTAGACAAAGAGAAAAAAATCTGTACACAAATTGAAACCACAATAGCTATACCGAGAAAACAATTGCTCAATGAGGTTCCAAATGCCACATAGTGTTTAACAGTCATTTAATGCTACCATCTACAGCGTATTTCAAGAGTAAATTAGTATTATCATCAGCATGATATATGAGTTCCGTAACAAACTTGCATTGTCAACTCCATTAAGACATACGAGTACAAAAAGTGCTAAATTAGTGATGATAAATATAGTTAAAAATATTTTCAAAATTAACCAACCAGTCTCGTATTGAGATGTGCGTTACTCCTTTCATACTTTGTGTTGCTCTGAAGTGTGATGATAATAAACAATTAATAAACCTTTACTATTGTTAAGGTTAAGTGATTTTAATGCCATGAAAATATGCTGAGATTGAAAGAGATTTTTCAGTGCGAGTTTCCTTTTCTTTTTTACAAAGTTATAAGTAAAGATGGTGACTGCAAGGCTATCTTTATACAACAATAATTCATCTAAATACGATGTTCATGTAATAATTGTTAATAGAAAATCGTTTGAGAGAATGCACAAAAGACAATGAGAGTATAGCAAGTACTCGTGCAGTCGAACCTAGTCTCATGCTAACAACGCCTTCTTACTTGAAATCAGAGACATATAGAAAATAATTTTGTTCTGAGGCATAATTTAAATATATATGCAGTTAAATCCGAATATGTAACTGCATGGCAACAAAATCAATTAAAATTTATAATAAGGGTTGGTTGCATTGCCTCAAAAATTTCGGTGAGTGAATATTAACATCGCCTTATTCAGTTACGCAAGGGCTTTTGGAGACGTAATTTTGAACCATGGTCAAGAGACGAAGACGACAACTGAGATGGCACCCCCTCTCCTAACTTCCACACCACACCAACGGCAGTACGTTTGAGTCTCAACAGATTTAACGTGCAACAACCTCTCTACACGGTAAGTCTTCAGCGGCACAAGTTCGAACTCATGACACGTCATCCACGAGTCCGTAACCCTGACCACTAGGTTACCGCGGCCTCTCGAATGGTTGGACTTCTACCTGTTGTTCCGTGGGAGGTATTTTACTTCCCTCCTACTACCCCAAAGGATTAACCGATGGAAGCATTCCCCGATCCGCCACCTGGGGACGCGTTCTATGAGGGGGAGGGGGTAGAGATTCTCCCTCAGTTTCTGCATTTCTGCCTGTGCACTTTGTCATACACGACGACGACAACAACACTATATGTTTATCATAATTAACTAACGAATAAAAAAATCCTTCATACATTTTGTAAATCGTAAGAGTTTATTCATTTTTAACTAGCAAAATTTAAGAAAACATTATCTTGAGATGTAAACTTTTAAAGTAAAAAGTAATTCCTTTCGTTTTAGTTATCAATCAACTAATTTAATTGAAAGGAAGTAAGGGTAAAATTCACTCTTGAAATAAGTCTTTAAGCAGATTTAAATTTTTCAGTATAGTCTTGAAGTCAGTATAGTCTTCAATTCTAACGGTTGATTCAAAATTAGTGTGACCAATTTTAAAAGCATATAACTATTTATGATGAATTTCTATCGCTTTACTACTGGTTTTATTTGAAAAATTAAACATTTAAATTACTAATCTAACCATTTTTATAAGTGGGAGCAAATTACAGTACTGAAATTAGATCCTCAAACCTGGGAAAAAATTTTACAGCTTTTGAAGGATGGTTGTTCAAATTCTGTAAATAATAAAGCATTTAAAAACCAAAAAAGACATTTTTCTATTGTATTATTATCTAAATATCAAAAAGGAATAAAATTTGGCTCGAAATCAAAAGCTCCAGGGAAAAAGTGTGAACGAAAGGAAGTCCTTAATGAAAAAGAAAAAAGAAGTTGAAAAGAGTTATTGCTGTAGAAAATCTTTTGCCTCAAAAACCAATGGCACAGAAATTAGATATAGCAATCGACAATTTATCGTCAGATAAAGAAAATTGGCTATAAAAAAGTAAATTTTCCAGTCCGTCATCAAATGTCTGTTAAGACCGTAGAAAAATGAAGAAGACTTTCTTGGCCTCTGTATTTAATATTACGCAAAGGTAGATACAAAACATGAATAACTTCTGATGAAGCACTGTTTCATCAGTCATTCACAACTGGCAAAACGAAGACTCAATATATTTCAAACAAAAAATGTCGCAAAGACGCAGCTGTTTCGAAAAATGCAAGTTGGCCGTCAGGTGTTATGGTATGGACGGAAATGTCCCTCAAGGCTTAACAAAACAATTTTTTGTAGAACCAAACTTTAAAATTGATGCTAAATACTATCAGAATAAAGTTTTGAAACACTTCATCAAAAAAAGTAAACGTCTTTACCCTCAAGGAAACTTGGTTATTATCAAGATTCTGCACTAGGTCATACTGCAAAATCAACTATAAAACGGCTGAAAGATTAAAAAATAAATGTTCTACCTCCTGATAAATGACTATCACTATTCCCTGTCTATGTTCCTTGCGATTATTTTTTATGGGGATACTTAAAAAAACAATTAAATAGACATAAAGTGAGAGCCTTTCAAGGGCTTCAAAAAGCAATTTAAGAGGAAGTTGGAAAAATACCCCAAAATGATCGAAAAAACTCTTTTAGCTTAGCCAAAACGCTTACGAAAAGTGTACTGTGCTAGAAGAAACCACATCGAAAATTTCATGTAAATAATTTTATTCAATAAAAATTTATGATCCTCTAAAATGGTCACACTATTTATGAATCAAACGGTATAGTTAAATCCTTCAGTATAGTCTTCCACGAATACTTATCCGAATTGACTTTCAAATTCGGATAAGTTATTCGTGGAGAAAACATGGAGGGGGGATGCACTTAAAATTTTATACAACTCATTAAAAATTAATAACTGAGCAACCAAGAATTTAATAAAAGTGTTCCGCGCGCGCACTCACTTTTTTCTTCTTGTAATTCAAAACAAACTATTATCCTAAAAATTGTAAGATTTTTTTTTTTAAGGAAAAAAATTATAACAAGCCAAAAGCTAAACCGTAGCTTATTTTGAGTCCACTTATTTATGCAGCGTGAATAAATAAATTCTAATTTAATAGATTTTCTAATGTTTTAAAATAATACAAAACGGTTACCTTTTTAAAAGTTAGAAAAGTTTAACATGCTTAGTTTTTAATTATTTTAAAACAGGAAAATTAACTTATTTAAGAATATCTCCAAATAACTATCACTGAGAGAATTTGATTAGCAGAAAGATTTTATGAGATCATATAATAGACTAGAGTAAATTAACGGGGTACTAATATATATAATAATCAAAATGTGTTCAAGTCTATAATCTACAGTAGTAAATTAGGGTAATACTGATGGAAATGTTCAAAGAAGCTGTTCTTATTGCTGAAATCAAAAATTAAGCAACTAGTACAGTTTTACTTTTGATATCTCTGCAGCAATAACGCATAATATATACGAAAACAACATGTTAACTTTCACAACAATAATTATCTATTTATACACAAAGCTTCTTTCCATGATAAATTTCCAAAAAAAAATAAACAAAGGTGAAATTATATCGTTAATGAGTTAGTGGCAAGAAGCATTAAAGAAAAAATTTCTTCCCAAAACTCTTATGTTATTGTTTTACATCACATTTTATCGCCGATAATTCTCCAAAATCCAAATGCTTAAGCCATTTATTATTTTAAGAAACAAATGCTTAATAGCAAGAATCAACAAAATAACTACCTTATTCGATGACGATAGAAGTGGAAAGGTAACAGGTGAGACCACAAAAATTTCCTATTAATGCTCAAGAGTACTAGCATTTTTCATTTTTTCTACAAAAAATAAAAATAATATGTTGAAATCTTCTTTGAATGTGCATTTCCGAAATAAAAAATTCCTACTCATTCTTGTTACCTTTGTTACCGAACTTGAATTATGAGAAAATGCAGGAGAGTACCACATTTCTCTTAATTATATGATTCAACTTTCACATATCACTCACACAAGTAATATTTACAAACACAACACAGTGTGTTCGTCTTTCGAGGTATACGGCCAATACATGAATCAAATATTTAGATATAGAGCAATTTAAAATAGAAAATACAGACGAATGCTACCTAATCTCAATTGAAAAATTGCATCACTTTTTTTAAAAAAAATTACTGTTTCTTATACATATTTTTATACCAGTAATTATAAATGCATCTTTTTGTGAACTATTTTATGTTTACTTAAAAATGAACATAATGATTAAATATTTAAAGACTTGTTAAATCAGAGGCTTAAGCAAGAAAGGAGTTTAAATTCAAGCTTTTAACAAATATTAAAAATATTTAAACACATAATTTTATTTTTAGCTATCAACACACAACAATTAATGGGTAAAAATCAACTCCCCCACTCCCTTCACAAGTGAAAAATTATGTATATATATATATTATAATCAGTAGCAAATATCCTTGAAATTTCAGAGCTCGAATTACAAACGTGGGGCCCTAGTAAATAAAAAAAGTAAAACTCAAGAAAAATAATACAAAATAAGAGCAAATACATTCAATCAAACTTAAATACTATAACCAATAGCACGTGAACAATATTTTTATGTACATTAAATATATACATAAAAAATTAATGTAACTTTATTTCCCTTGCTATAATTTTGAAAAATTCGCTTATTTAACTTAAGTCCTCATATAAAAGATGCCTATGGAGAATCATATTAGGTTAAACCAACGGCGCAAAAAAGGGGGAGGTAAGGGGTAGGGGCCCCCCCATAGCCCCCGATTTTTTTCATTGGTTATAATCCTATGTATATTCGTAAAATTTTGTGTAAAGGATTTAATTAATTTGTATTGTTTTTTTTCCCCAAAATCGACAAAATCAAAAGAAAGGGGCCCTTTTTGGGGATGATACCAAAAGGGGGGGACTTTACCAAACCCCCTTGAAAATTCCTGTGTCCTACTGGGAACAGCTTTGTGATATGGTAAAGATATTTGAAGCTTTGAAAAACTAGGTTCGAGCTCAGCAGTTACTGGAACAATTCTATTAAGACGCTTTTACACTTCTGCATTTATATAACACCGTGCGGTAATGACTATCAAAATCTGAATTATTCTTCAAGATTAAGTAAGGAAAATCCTTACTTCATAATAAGATTTTATTTTCATTACGTATATGTACATTTGCACTTGAACAAAGCAATATAAAAAAAGACTGGAAGCAAATTTAGAAAAGCCAATGGCATATGCCGATGTTAATATAAATGAACATCATGGTTTCAAAAATCATAAGCTGAAAAATTATTCCATCCAAAACATGGATGTTTTTAACATATCAGACAGCATATTTCATATTTTAAATATATTGGATATATATTATTAACATAGCGTTTTTTCTATGCTGAATTTATAATTTAAATATATATATTAATGAGCTAAATTCATAAACAAGGGGCGCCAAATTGGAATCGCGTGATGACTATGAAAACAGTAACACGTGAGTCTCATTAGTATGGTAACTCCTACACGTAGATTGTTGACATCTTGAGCTTTAATTTTATTTCAAATTACGTATATTTTTAAATAATATATATAATTTGCATTATTTTAGCATACCTGTCAGGTAGGAAATAATCTTAGTCACTTTTATATAATTATTGATTTATTGTAGTTTATATTATTAACAGTAAGTCTGCTAAGTTTCTTATAGTAGTATTTGCAAGTATATTTATTTGTAGTTTTCATAGTATACTTACAGTTCTTAATTATTCTTTAGTAATTTATTATATATTTTTGCACAAGAATGGCTTACCAGTAAAGGATTAAGATCACTTATAAAAATTTAAAAAAAATCACTTATGATATTCTACGATACAGCAACATTTTTTCCAGCGCTACTGGAAATCGAAACATTTTAATGAATTAAAAAAAAAGGTTTGAAGTTATTTAAAGGTTATAGATTTGTGAGCAATACATCCTATACTGAGAAGGATAATATCAATTGATGCTAATTTGTGGGAGGAATGTTAACAAAATAGACATTGTTCTTTGATTTTTACCTTTTACAAAATGATTTAATTATTACAAATTGTTCTTTATTGTTAAAATGTTTAATATTAATGCCATTTCTCTTTTTTAAATTAAAATAAAACATTCTTAAAGGGAATGATATCATAGCAGAAAAAATAACAGTTTTTAGAAATAATGATTAAATTTAATTTGATTACTCCTTATTACAAATTTTCTTATAAGTTATTGAATATTGAATTAAATATAAATTGTGAAATATTGTGTTTTATGAATACTTTGGATATTTCTTAAGTGGATGTTAAGCTAGTAAATTGTTTTAAAAAAGTGTTGAGATTTCTTGAAGCCAGTGTATATAGAAAATTAGTTAATATGAAAGTTTTTGGTTAATATCAAGAACTATCTTTTGATGAGAGTGTACTTTTTCCCCTTACAAGCATGCAAATCTCGACAATTTTCTCCTACAACTCACAGCTTTTCCCATCTTTGCATTTTATTACTCATCATTCTTGTTCTGAATTGTTAATATTGTTTCTGTATTCCGTTTTGGTCGTTTAAATGAATTAAATTTCATGTGTTTCCCGAAAAGGGATTTTTTTTCTCGAAAATTCCCAAAACATTTTTTTTTGACATTCCGTGAGCACATCTCGTGTTTCGCCCATATACAAAATTTCGTTGCATTCCGTTCACCCGTTTGCTCTGTAGGAGGCCGTTCATAGGGGAAGTTTAATTATAACCACCAGGTACATCTATTGGTTAAAAAGTATTTTGTCGCTTATAAGAGATTTCATTGCATATTACAGATTTTTTTTTAAGTTTTTTTCATTTGTATTTTTATGCTATGTATCATTCTATGCAAATTCATAAAATAATTTAGTTTAAGTGAAACCCATAATTTTATGCATGTAAAGATAATTTTGGTCACATTTGTATAAAAGATGGAAAAAATCGTCTTCCAACATTTTTTACTGCACTTTTTACAAAAATTAAAAAAAAAATTTCTTTTCTTAAAAATTAACAGCTGCATTTTAGATCCTTTTTATATAGTTTTTTTAATTATAATATACACAGTTATGCTTAATAGGATGGATGAATTTCAATAAGTCAATTTCAATATACCTTTCTTCCTTTCTCATGTCACAGTTCAATCTAAAAGATACGAAAAAGATTTGTTGTCTACCTTCTAACATAAGTTTCTATATTAATGGCATTAAATCCTAAACATGTTATAAAATTATACTTGAATTATAAAAATGGAATTATGAACTTTCTGATTTTATCCAGCCCATATTAAGCCAATTTCAATTTACTGATAGTCCCCTAATTGTAATCTTTCTGTCAGTAATTAAATTTAGTAAAACTTTTCTTGGAAAAAATCTTGATGAATCACTTAAACCACATCAACTTTTTTTTAACTACTTTTGATTTTTTTGCATATGACTAGATAATAAAAACTTCGAACAAATGAGCTAAAAACTTATATCCTCTAGCCAAAAATTTTATTTCTCGAAAATCTGTTCTTATTTCTGTAATTTCAATCAATTTTAATAGTTCTAATTTACCATCTTGTAAATATAAATATACTATTTTTCATAATTTTTAGTATAACTCTTTAAATATTTTATAAGAATCGATAAAATTTCTAAAGGGGGCTACAAGACTGATCCTTCAGTTTCTGGTCAAATGAACTTTAGCTTTTAATTTTATAAAAATGTTACAATTAAAATATAACAAATTTTTCTCTTACTAAGGTAGATCTAACAAGTTACAAAGGGCTGAAAAAACACATCTAAATCTAAAGATAATTCTTTAAAAAAAATTCTTTAGGTGCAGCCATAAAAACATGTTATGAGCCTGTTCAGCTTTCCTAACACATGAAATTAAATTAAGGTTCAGGCATTCAAATTTCATCACTACCCAAAGATTGAATTCTAATTTGATATAAATCAAAAGTTTTTCATGTATTTTTAGAAGATAACTTTAAATATTAATTTAATTTAGTTAAAAATATTTGCTATATTTTCTTTTCACCAGTATTATATCACTTTCACATAATATTTGTTAGAATCATTAAGCACTTATTTGCTTCTCTCTATGAGTGTTAAAACAGATTAATTTATTTATTTTGTGTGTGTGATAAGACAGCACTAAGTAATTTACTGTTATCATCAATCACTTGCTTCTGCTTTTGAATTTTTTATTCACATTGGTTTGATTTGATTTTAATTTACCTCACCTGAAGCAGCACGAGGGCTAATGGTGATGGGCCTTGTAATTTTAAACCACGGTCAAGTGATGGAAACAACACCTGAGCTGGCACCCCCTCTCTCTAAACTTTCACACTAGAGGATTTTGAGCCTCAATAGATTTAACATGAATGAACTCCTCTACACAGTGGGTCTTTAATGGCACTTGGTTTTAAACTTGCAACTTGACAAAGCTGGCCATCAGTTTGCAACCATGACAACTCACCTACTGTGGCCACATTATTTACACTGGAGTTAAATTAGATTGCCTTATGAAATAAAACTTTATTATTTAATGGACAAAAACTTTTTTTTTCCATTTAATAGTGTCTCAATCCTTAACATTAGATCAAATTATTATTGAAATAAAAAGTTAGGACTTTATTGTGTGTTTTCACAAAATTCAATAGAACAAATTTATCCAGTGAGTGGCTTATATAAAGAAAAGGGTACTTGTGTATACAATCTCAACCAATTCACAAACATGCTGATGGAAAATGACAGTTAAAAATGCTCCGAAATCCAGTAACTTGATGCTATTATTTCATGCATGAGATCCCCAGTTGGGTTTTGATAAATGGCATAACCATGTTCCCTTGAGTATGGTTTATGTGTTTTTTGTTTTCTTTCTCCCAATTTCCATCTTAATTTAAATTTATAAAAATGAAGAGATTGTACAACAGAAGAAAAATATTTTTTTTCTTGATAAAATGACAAAATTTCTTTGAGAGTATAACATTTTAACTCTGATAAGCAAATGTTAAAAGTTTCACACCATGAAGTTGTACTTCAGGTAACATAGATTTTTTAAATGCAAGGTAAAAAACTATATTCAACATATTCAGAATTAAAAAAAAAACAGCAATTGTTTTAAAACAGTCATCTGCCTTTTACTAGTTACACTATTTATTATGAATAGGTGTTGTATTAAGTTATTCTTAAATGTATCATGTTAAATTTTCTACTCCAAAAAAAGAATCCCAGAACCCAAATTAAAAGATAACAATTTTTAAAAATATAATTAAAACTTAAAATATAGCAGCACACATATGTATATATTTAATAAATTACTTCTAATTTTGTGAATCATTTTTCTTCTCCATTGAAAAAGTAGATAACCCACATCAACATGATCAGGAGATGATTGGGATAATACATAAGTACCCAGCACAAAGATTAAGGAAATGGCATCACTGTTAAATTTGTCAGCCAATAGTTGATAAGGGGCCCCTCACAAAGTGTGCAAGCAATGTGTTGAGACCTTATGGATGTGGATAAAAGGAACATGTGATAAATTTTTATTTGCATACCAATGATTTGGCAAATACCTCAAGATCACTGAAGTGATTATTACTTTTGTATGATGAAAATTTCAGAATACAACAAGAAAAACAGTTGCAAAATGGAGTTTACCATCAAATATACAGCCAGTTTTTAAAGAATTACCCCCTTTGGAAATACTGGTGAAGATCGAAGTCATTCCGACATTGAAGACTAAACTTCAAGATGATTCCATTTGTAAGAGATTTGAGCAGTATGAATTGAATGATTTGGGACTATCTAAAAGCACTTTAGAACTGTTAGCATCAAGGCTGCATAAGAAAAAGAAGCGAAGATATCCTACCTTAAATCAAAATAAAGGGAATGAAGAAGGGTAAAGAATGCTTGGTTAGCATTTAAAAACAATGTCAAAGACTTCCTTGGAAGTACACGGACAGAAAAAAAATTTTACAATTATTACATTTTATCTTCTCAAATTACAAATAATGCTCATGAACTTTACAGTACATATTTAAAGCAAACCAGATTTGCATGTTCATAGCAGTAATACTAGCACCACGCTTTACACTCCTAATGCAAAACTAAAATCAACATCCTCTTTCAGATTCATAAACATGCCTACTAAATTTTGTTTATCTAGCACAGAGTTTGGCAACCTTTTAGCTGTAGCGTGCCAAACCAATTTACCAATATGATTCAATGTGCCACACAGTAAGACATTTTTTAAAGAATTCAATTCCTGCAAAAAAGGATGCAGTTAAAAGAATGAGGGCAAAAATATAAATTTACAGTTTTATCATACATTAATTTTTATCATTTAAAGATATTTCTTAACATAGAAATAAGCAGCATAAAATATAACTATTTCTACAAGAAAATAAAAAAATAATAAAACTATACATATATTATGTATTTTTCAACATATTTATTCAAATAAGAAATAAAAAAATATAAGTATTTCCCTTCATTATAGTTAAATAAATAAAAATTTTAAGGCAAACTTAGTATTTGTACAGCCCTACACTTCTTAATACACATATCATAAATTTAAGGGTATAATTTGTGACTTTCAGTTTGACACGATTCTGAGCATTCAGTTGTTAAACATTTGTGGACTCAAGATATTTTTCAAATGAGGAAAGATTATTTTACTTACAAGGGGAGGGCGCGAGGGTTATTTGGGGAATTTGGTGAAAAAAGGAGCCCTTTGGGTTTTCCCCCCAAAATTTGAAAAGGCCGTCAATTTGGAGAAATCCCTTAAATTCATGCTTGTTTTATACAATTAAAATTTTAGTTTTCCCCAAAAGGGTTTATACGTTTGGGAAATCATCTGCTTCCGTTTGAGGTTCCATTCCATCCATCAACTTTTTTTTTTTCAATTCATTTTTTTATTTTTTAAATTAAATAAACTTATTTATGAAAGGTTTATTAAATAATAAAGGATATTTTTTGTAATTATTTTGTATTTTATAAAGTAAAAAAAAATTAAAAATATATAACTTAAATTATTTATTAGTAAAATTAAAATTATTATTGATTAAAAATATTTAAAATTATTAATAATTAAAAATATTTAAAATTATTATTAATTATATTTAAAATAATTATTAATAAAAATTATTGATAATTAAAATTAGTAAATTAATTACATTTATTAAAATTAACTAATTAATTATATTTATTACAATTAATTAATTACTATCAAGCATTAGTATTAACAAGAAATATTATTAATTTATTATAAAAATTATTATTAATTTACTATTAAAATTATTAAATTATTCTTAAACTTATTATTAATTTATTATTAAACTTATTATTAATTTATTATTAAAATTATGATTTATTATTGAAATTATTAATTTATTATTAAAATTATTATTAAACTTATTTAAATAAACTTTCTGAAATTAAATAAATTTATTTGAAAAGGACTTATTAAATATTTTATAAAATTATAAAATAATTAAAATAATAATATATAAAAAGACATTTTTTATTATATTAATTATAAAATAATTAATTTAATAATAATAATATATTTTATAAATTATTTTATATTATTTATAATATTTTATTTCACATTATAAAACTATTTGTAACTAATTTTTTTGTAAAATATCATTTAATAATTATTATATATTATAAATATTATTTATTAATATAAAATATATTTATAAAATTGAATATAATTATTTATATAATTACAGTAATTTTTTACTTTATAAAATACAAAATAATTACAAAAAATATCATTTAATATTTAATAAACCTTTCATAAATAAATTTATTTAATTTTAAAAAATAATTAAATGAATTGAAGAAAAAAAAGTTAATCGCGCATGGAATCGAACCCTCACCTAAAAACAGGCGATTTACCAATAAAACTACGAACGGGTTGCAGAAAATTAAAATTTAATTGTATAAAGCTGAAAGCATGATTTCGGCCCGTTTTCTAAATTATGCCTTTGGATTACATTAAATTTGCCTAAAAAGGGCCCTATTACCCGCGTCTCAACCCCCAAAAATCTCCTGTCATCCCCTCCTTGTTAGATATGTAGAATCAAAAGCAGAAAGTTGAGTACATGCTCCAATTTTCTCTCTTCAAACAATTAAATTACTCCAGCAATTACATTCAATAATTTACAAAACAGCTGTAAATTTATCTTAGACTTATTTTTGTAATTCTGTAAATGTCCATAAATCTGAAGATGTTTGTCAAATAAGATTCTTTACAAATTTATCCACTCAAAAATTGATAAATTTGTAAAGTAGTGCAGAGTGCCACTGAGAATTGCACTGCATGCCATAAATTGCTGACCCCTGATCTAGCACAACTATTTCTTGATGTTGGAATTTATTTTACATCAGTGTATAAAAGCATACAATTACACCAAAATTGTCCAGCAACTCTTGGAGAGTTTCAAAATGCTTAGTTGTAACATAAGCCTCAAATGCATTTTTTCATAGCAAGTGATGTCAGTCAGTGATGAGCAAAGTGAATGATTCCACCAAGATTTGAAGGTCATGGAGCGTGGTATCAAGGTAAATGAAATGTACATGTGATGGCTGACATTGGAGCATCAAGTAAGAATGCCCATAGATTAAACACTCTAGAAAAAGATATAAGCAAAAATGTTTAACTTAATATGCATGTTGATGCATAAATAAAACTGTATGAATCAAATATTCTTTGTGAACAGTTTGAACAAGAGTTGGTTAACAGTTATTTTTATTTTCCTTATCCCATAACTTAAAAAGTTGACATGATAGATAAAAACTGCTGTTATTTTTGGATTCTGGAGACTAAAGTTGGTCAAAAGCAAGTTAAAGATCTAAGACAACAAAACTGCTGTTCCCCAGTGTTATCATTCCTTTTTCAACAGTTTGCACAAATTTATAAAACATTAAAGTACAATTGCACATACAAATAAGTGGGACATCAATTTTGAACCTCATTTTTATCTAGATTTAATTTATAATGAATGAATGCAAGGATTGCCAGAATTTTTACACTTTTAAGAAAAGATTGCCATAAAAGGTTTCTATATGCTAAACTACAAGACATATACCTTGCAAACCAGAAATGATCTAAAAAAAGGGTTATCACATTTGCACCCAAATTAAAGTAGTTAAAAGAACAACTGTTTCTAATTAAAAAAAATTGTGAAGTAATGTAAGCTTTCTTAAATGTTATGATAAATGAAACTTTTTTAAAAAAATCAAAAAATACTCACGGTAAAACCAAACAATTTTCATCAGGACACACTGTTGCATAATCCTCTGCTGCAACAATATCATGAAGTTGAGGATATGATTTTATCTTCATTTCCATCATGTTTGATTTAGAAGCATATGCTAGAAATCACAGCAATTAAATTAGTTACTATTTTTTAATAAAAAGTTTTTCTAATTTAAGATATTCAATTGATCTATACAGCTGGAGTGAAGAACAAGGTGCCTCTCAAATTAGACAATCTCATGATGTAATTACGATTTTGTCCTGCAGACAATTTATTTCGGTAACTTTTTGATAAACCAAAATGCGAAATAAATCACGTTTTTCAGATTTTGATTGCTATTTATTATTTTATAGCAGAAGAAAGGGGTCTTATTAAAGCACAAGGGGTTTCTTAAAAATATATATATATTATATTGTTCTTTTTGCACATTAAAAAGTTTAAGTGACCTGACAATACCAGCCATGAATTCATGACCATAAAAATTTGGCTACTATGGCCAATATAATGTGTAGTTTCAACATATTACTAATTATAGACAACTATCAACCTGCATTGATTATTTGACTAACTATTTTTCAGGTCATCAAAAGAATTTCACTAAGGAGCACCCTGTACTCCACTTTAACCATTCTGTATTATGAAGAATAATCTGTTGATGAGAAGCAAATTTTAAGAGCTAAGTTGAAAACAGTTAATATTGAAAGCTTAGTTATAAAATTTTGCATATTATAAAGGTATCAATATTTTCTTATCTAAAAAAATAATTCATTCATTTTTACTTTAATTACCTATTTTTGCAACAAAAAAAATTATCCAAAATAGACTTAATTCTAAAAAAGGCATCAAAAAGTTAAAAAAAAAAATTAACTAGAAAATTTTTTAAACATCAAGATAAATATTATGTTGATTTAATCATCAATAATAAAAAATCTGTAAGTAATGTATGTTTTTCTTCCCCTTGTTAGCACATGAAATATATACTAGTTAAATAGCATGACAGAAAAATCATATGAAATATCTGTTTTTATTAAAGTGCATTTAATTTAAGCAGAAAAATATAAGATACAAATAAGGATTCTTTAACAACACTGCTATTCCCTTTTTTGGGGGACATAATCATAATCAAACTTCATATTTTTATAGATATTATTCCAAAAGTTACAAAAATTATTTTATCCCATTTAGGTAAAGAAATATTTAATAAGCTACAAGAAATTAGTTTTAACAATTTCTTTAATATACAATAAGTGCAATTCTATTTTAAAATACAAAAAATAAAAGTTAATTTCATTACAATTATTAATTGCAATAACCCTAACTATGCAATATATCATCAATGGATTATAAGTAAGGTAAATATGAAAAGTAGCTCTAAAACTTCAGATTCTTCAAATAGGTAATTTAAATATACATAGGGAGGGGGAATGAAATGTTTTCTTTCGGATTTGATTAATTAATTAATCATGAAACTTTAAGGGACAAAATAAAATTAATTTTTTTAATAGCAATTTGCCTAGAAAAGTGCTAATCCTTCAAGAATCTCTACCAGAAATTATAGATACTAAAGGGATAGTTGGAATCAGCAAGCAGTATAAGAATCAAGACTAGATTCTTTCACATAAAAAAATTGATTTAAAAATTTGAGAAAAAAAGGCTTTAAAATCTTTGAGAAGTGTTTCATTTTACTATTTAGAAAATGTTAACAGAGCAAAAAATAAAGACTGGACTAAAATTATATCTTTTTGATTCCCACTACAGCCACAGAAAGCTCACAAAATACATAATAAAAAGTATAACATCATATTCAATCAAAAACACATTAACAGTAAATGATAAGTGTGATGCAATCCTTGGAATAAGTATACGTACCTCCCTTTTCATTACGTATCATACCAATCGTTCCACCAGTGTATATCACAAGAACTTTTGAATAGTTTCTTTCAGGCTTCATTTTGTGCAGAGAATTACTTTTTCTTACAGGCCTTCCATTAATTAAATCCTGAAGAAAACTAGCTTCAGCATCCGCACTTAACCCACCAGAATCTGATCTGTCGATGTTGAAATATTCACTAACTGAAGAAGACATTTTATATAAACACAACTGTTTCGTTTCAAATAATAAATTTAAAACAGCGCTATAATAAAAGTTTCTAAAGGGTTTTAATTTGAATTCAAGGTGACATGTGATTACAAATAATCAATAAACACCGACGAAACACGGAAAACAACTTAATCGCTTCTTTCCTGCACGACGTCTCACTGCAATGTTTATGTTCTGAAGAGCCGGTGTTTAATATAATCAATGCTTGCAGACGATCGTAACAGATAAAAGGAACCACTTAGTACGGATAAGTAGAACTATTTTTGTAATGGCAACAAGATCTATACTCTACAGAACTTTTGGGCTTATTGTTAAATTCTTATTTTCATTTTGAAAATCGCCAAACTATTGCACGTCTTATTGAAAAAACAAAATCATTTTCGTTATAGTACTCGTGTTGTGAGGATGCTAATTAAAATTTGAGAGACTAGTTTTGATGCTCTGTTATTTCCCAATTTTGAATTTTAATATTGAATTATTTTATTTTACTATATTGATATCGTATTTGTTATATTATATTGTAAATTGTATTTTTTATTGTATTTTTGTATCGAAACATAGATCATTATGGCTGTTCCGTTGCCATCTAGGAAAAGGGTTTCCATTTATTTTTAAGGGGTTTTCCCTTTTTTTTCGGGGTCATTTTTAAAAAAAGACAGCTATAAATAATCGCCTTGATGGCTTAGTAGCAAGACCACCAGCTAAAAAGTCAATAAAGTCATTAAAATATGCATCAAATGACAGCAGAATGTGAAACTCATATTTCTCTACAGAGATTATAATAATAAGAGAGATTTAGATGGTCCATCAGTAAACCTTAATTATCAAAAGATTCCGTCAAGTCAGCTAGAGACACATTATGAGAAAATTAAATGAAATGTTTTTCAATTTAATCAAAAAATATTTAAACTATTCACCTGTGAGGCTAAAGACATTTCAAATTGCACCAAAATCATTGAAAAGATCGAGAAACATTGAGACACAGGAGTCGTCCAGTAGACTTTTATACTTTTGGCTATGTCACAAGCAACATTCAAATGTAAGAGAAATCCATATGAGCTTTTCATGCATTTAACTGCGTCATGAGTAACATTCAAAGGTAGCATTTGGTTTTCAATTTATGTCGCACTTTGAACTAACCAGAGAGCTATTTCTGAGGTTTGCAATTTTGAACCTCGGTCAGGTAACGAGAACAACATCAGAGTTAGCAAACTTAAACACTCGACCAACATGAGGTTTTTGAACCTCAACAGATTTGATGAACATCAGCCCCCTCTACATGGTGGATCTTCAGTGGCATTAGGGCTCTATAACGTTGACCACGAATTCGCGACCATGACCACTCATCTACCGGGGCCACATTTAGCTGTGGGAGTCGTCCATCAGAGTTGCATATTTATGGCTGCATCACAAGCAGTAACGTAAAAAAGATTTTGGGGGTAAGTGTTTAGGAAATCCCGTGTTGCTCCTCAAAAGATTTTAAACTTTAACTGAAAAGAGAAAAAGTGTTCGGTTGATTCTTTTAGAATGCATGGGTGTACTTGAAGTTATACTGTTTTGTTTAGAAATTACTTGGGAATCGGGGCGGTGAGGTTGTTACCGGTGGGAAACTTTTCAATTTATTCAAGTGGTGAACCTTTTTAAATTTTTTTTTCTCTTGAAATTTATTTAGTATATCTTTTCCTATCTTCGGATAAGACATTTTTATACTTACACAAGATAGTGTAAAGATACAAAATTAAAATATTGGGTGGGGAAAAAAAAAATGGGTGATTACAATCCCCCAAACAAAAAAATGGGATAGAAAACACGCATACTAATTTTCATTAAATAAATATAGAAGTAATCTAACAGTTTGGAATTTTTAAAGCTAAGTTTGAGGAAGGTAAAAATTTAAATACGAATCGAATATTGCAATTTTCTTAAAACCCGAAAAAAATTTTTCCAGGTAAAACCCCAATTAAATAAAAAAAGAAATAATAATAAAAAAAGTTCACAATTAAAAAAAATTTCAAAATAAAAAGAAAAAACGGGAAACGGAGAGATTAAAATTTTAAAACAAATAATTGCGAGACCCCCAAAAAAGAAGCTTTAAAAAAATTAAAAGAAATTAATGGAGTAAAATAATTACAAGATTGCCCCTTATTGGCATAACCAGTAGTTAAAATATTTACAAGGAATAGACACAGAATATACAATAGAAGACATAAAATCGGAATTAGAAAATAGTAATTATATATATATATATATATACCCAAATATTTGAAATTAAACCCTTTTAAAAAAAAACAGAATCGGATTCAAACCAATCAAAAAAAATTAAAAAGTTACCCAAATTGGATGCAGTATTTCCGAAAAGGGGGTTCCAATAGGATTTGAAATTTTTTAAAACCCAACCCCCCTTTTTTAAAAAACCTAAGCAATGCACAAGTTTTTGGAAATTGGACCCAAAAATTCTGCCGAAGCTCAATAAAATGCCAAAATATGTTCATTAAACCCCCCTGAAAATAGGTGGAAACTGAAATAAAAAAATGTTAGCTCTTGGGGGAGAAACATGAAGCCAACTCTAAAATTTAAAAAAAATATAAAAAGAAGTTGAAATTTTAAAAAATTAAAGTCAGAAACAAATCTCGAGAAATGAAGCAATGAAAATTCCCAAAAGACAAGAAAAACATCATACTAAACCAAAACATACAACAAACAAACAGAAAAATAGAAAATCTTAAAAAAAGTATCAAAAAAAATTAAATTTGGGAAATTTGGGGGAAAGAAAACAATAGCATATTTGAAAAGAAAGGGGGAACAAATAATAAAACATTCCACGACAGAACTAAATACCGTAGTAGCAAAAAATAAATTTAAATTTTTTTCCTCATTAAATACCAGGGGAACCCATTTTAAAAAAAAGTTGCATCAATATAACAATCCCAAAGATGACGATTATTTAATAAATAGAAAAACGAATGAAAAAGAAAAAAGACTAAAAGAAAATATCAAAACCGAGGGAAAACATTAGAAAGTGTAGTAGAAACAAAAAAAAAAAAAACTTAAATATACAAATTTTCTTATATTCCCCTTTTAAAAAATTCAATATTAAATTTTTTTTTTTTGGACATTTAAACTAATTGTAGTATTATCCCTTTTTTACCCCTTTTTAAATTTTTGAATATAACCCAAGGGAAACCCACGGGGAAATTTAAAAAACAAGGGGTCAGATATTTTTTTTGCCCCAATTTTTAAAAAAAGCAAGCTTTTTTAATAATTCAAAATTTTGGTTAAAATCAAATGATATTTTCCAATTTTCCCAATAAGAATATTTTCCCGGGTTTGATCGAGAAATCAAAGAGGAGGAGGATTAATGATAGTTTTAAAAAAAGATATATATAAATATTTTTAGCGCAGTAAAAATATTATCAGAAATTGGTAAAAACTTAGAAATTTTAATAGTCAAGTTAAAGATAAAATACAATTTTATCACAAAATTTTTTAATATATACATCCCACCGGGTAACTTTAAAGACGTCAATTTATAAAAAAATAGCATCATATATTGATAATCACAGTTTGATTTTGGGGGAAAATTTCAATGCATCTCATGAGATATGGGGATAAAAATTTCCCAAAATGCTTCGGGAAAAAAAAGTTTTTTGATTGGATTATTAAAATGACTTAAATTAAAACGATAAAAAACCCGCTTATCTCCATTTCATCGGGGGTTTTTACTTCTATAGATCTTTCTTTAGCATCTATAAATTTAAATTACGATTTATTCTGGGGCCCCAAATACCGATAAAATTTTGGGGAAAGGCACTTCTCTATAATTTTTAAAAAAAGAACAAAAAAACTCAGCAACAAAAAATTTTTTAAAAAAAAAACAAATTTGGGAAAAAATTTATTAATATCATTCAACAAAAAATTAAATTTTTAAAAGAAAACGTAAATATAAATATTATAGAAAAAAATTAAAAAAAAATCAAAAACTTATCTCAAGAACCAAAAAACCCGATCAGTTCAAAAACTTAATGGTGGACAGCGGCATGCGGTCTTTTTTAAAACAAAAAAATCATGGAAAAACAAAAAAACTTTTAAAAAAACTGGATAAAAAAATAAAATAAGCGCAAAACCCAAAAGAACAATCAAAGCCTGTAAAAAAAAACTTTTGACACAAAAAAAACATGTGGGAAAAATTTTTCTCCCAAAGTTCTTTTTAAAATAATCCGGAAAAAATTAAAAAAAAGAGCAAATCCCAACTATTCTTCATTTAATATTTTGAGAATAACGGAACCATACTAACAAACGAACAAACCCAAGCAGGCTGTTTTAATAACCCCAAAACAAAACAACGATAGTATTCCAAATATCTATATTCCCGACAATAATCAAAAATATTAATAAACCTTTCTCTTTAAAAAATTAGAAATAGCAATATCTCATCAAAAGAACCCCAGTCCAAAGGGGATGATAAGATTTCTCTCCAAACAATTAACCATCTCCCCTAAAGCAATAAAATCCCCTCCTAAATTCCTTTAATGACAGTTGGTCTTCAAATCAAAAATTCCCAAAAAATTGGACTCACGCAATTATTCTACCTTTCATAAAACCTCACAAAAAACCCAAGGAAGTTTCGTCATACCTTCCCATATTTTCTTACTTCAGTAATTGCCAAATTATTGAAAAGGGTTTCATAGAATTTTAGATTTCAGTTTTCCCAAAAAAAATTTTTCATTTAAACATCCCGGGTTTTTCCCTCATAAAGCAGCATTAATACATTCCCAATTACAACAAAAATTATATTGGCTAGAGAACGCAAGGGGAAAATTTTATTTTGATAGCTTAAAATTAAAAAGCATATGACTCAATTTTGGCCAAGTGGCCTTGTTACTAAATTAAAAAAAATTGGAAATCTGGGGAAATTTCTACGATGGATACAAAAAACCCTTTCATCAAGAGAACAAAATTTTTAAAAGGAGGGGAAAAATTTTTCAAAAAAACATTAAAAAAAATTATATGGTTTTACCCCCGGGGGTTTTATTTTAAATCCTTTTTTTTTGTTTTGATTTATATGGCAGATATATTTGAAATTCAACATGACAGCCATCTTCTGGTTTACGCGGATGACATATTTTTTATACAATAGGGGTACAAATTGGGAAAAAAACCAGCGGCCAAAAAAGCAAAAATCTTTAAATAATAATTATCTGGTTTGAAAATGGGAAAATTTTCCACCTCTCAGAAAAAAACAGCCTAATCAACTTTTTAGAAAAAAACACAATACCTCCATTACTTAAAATATGCGACAAAACTATTCCCCAAGTGAAGAATCTTAAAATCCTGGGTAAAAATCTTCCCACCCCAATATCACCTGGAAAAATCAAAATACATTACCTACGTCAGAAAAAGGGTTCAAATATTTAAATGCCATTAAAGCCTTACCTTCTCCAAAAATAGGAACAAAAATCTGATCATCTATTAAATATTATCAACCCAAAAATCCCTTCTATCTTTGACTATGGGAAAACAACTTTTTTCCTTTTTTACAACAATACCAACAGACAAAAATTAAAAACCGATTTATAATGCTGGCTTACGTTTAAACCCTTTTTCCCAAAAAAACACCCCCTTAGATTTATTAAGAGCAGAATCTATTTAATGGAAGTATTGTTAAACGTCATAATTTCCTTTGCCAAAAAAATTTTTAACTAAACAAATAGCATTAAAAAATGGTTTCCCCCAACCCAAAAATTATTTTTTTGGGGTATAAATAATTTTTTTTTATAAATAAGGGGAAAAAAAGATCAGTATTTTTTAAAAAAAACAATCCCAAATGGCTCCAAGAACTTTTGTATACCTAAAATGGATATTCTTCAGTGGATCCTTCCTCCTCCCAAACTATGTAGAAAATCACAAAAAAAAAATCTATACTCATGAACTACCATTTCAAAACAAAAAGGGTTTTCCAGATGTACATAATACAAAAAATGTTTTTAAAGATTTTTCATTTTAATCAAACTTTATTTGCAATATCATAATAGCAACAGATGGTTCAAAAAAATTTTAAAACAAACGTCAATGGGAAATTTTTAAACCCCAAGAAAAAGTTCGACAAAATTTTAAAACCGAAAAAAAATAAATTTTAATATTCACAGCTGAAGCTATAGCCATATGGACTGCGTTAAATTTGGGGTTTCTGAAACAGAAAACTATTAATTTCCCAACGGAACTTATCAGTTCTAAAAAATATCCAAAAAATTAATAGAAAATCAATACCATAAAATTTTAAAATTTTAAAATTTAACTCTACATGGGGTGCCTCCAAAACTCAATCAAATTTTCATTCATTTTGGGAATTTTTTAAAAGGCATAAAATTAATGAAAAAAGTCGGGGTCATTAGCTAAAAACCGCTTAGAACCGTGGAATATTATTCATTGGATTACTTGGGAAGACCTACATACATATTTCAAAAAAAACACAAAAATAAAAAACGAAGAAATATGGAAAAAAAAAAACAAAAAAAATAAAAAAATTTTACTTATATTTCTCATCTTGAAAAGTGGAATAAAGGAAGCAAAAAAAGAAATACCGGGAAATTTTAATCAATAAGTTGCGGCTAAAAAAAACCATTAAATGATATTTTTTTTCCTTTTTTAAAATAACAAATTCTCCTTTTTGGCAGATTGTCAAGTAAGAAACAGTGAACACTATATTAAAAAATGTGTCAAATACAAATCACCCCGCGTGGGGTTTAAAAAATTTTTTTTTTTCTCCAACCCACGAAAAAAATGGTCATATTCCTCAATAAAAATGTAAAACAATAGAGCAAGTTCAAAAGGGTTTAAAATTCTTAACAACAACGAATAGATTCTAAAATTCCCAAAATTTAAAAGATTTTCAATATTCCCCTTTCTTCAATTTCGGTTAAAACACAAGGGAAGGTTTAAAAATACTGAAAACAGTGCAATCACTAACCCTACATTAAAAAACTTAAGCTAAGATCTCTAATCCCATAATATATTCCGGGGCATAAAGGGTTTTTGCCCAAAATCTCCATTTTACGTGTTCATCACTGAACTGAAAATGAACGTTCTTTTTTCTACATAAAAAGGGACGAAGTACAATTATAATTTTTAAAGCGATTTCATTTTGAAAAATACACTTTTAGCATCACACACACAAACACAGTTTCATGCTCATTTTGCATTAGATATTATAT